>LR548762.1:2698-48847 GCA_900536415.3 Caenorhabditis sp. 38 MB-2015
GGTATCTGGGTATCTGGGTATCTGGGTATCTGGGTATCTGGGTATCTGGGTATCTGGGTATCTGGGTATCTGGGTATCTGGGTATCTGGGTATCTGGGTATCTGGGTATCTGGGTATCTGGGATATACTTACATTCATAAACGTCTTCGGCTCTCGTCTCAATGAAAGTTCATAAATATCATCGTCATTGTATCGAATATCCAGTGACACTTTCAGTGTATTGATTAAGTCCATATTCATTTCTGGAAGATTGTGAGGCTTCTGGTTGAAGACAAGGAAGTTCGACAAGAGCGACGAGAGCTTTTCCAGTTTTTCAGCGCTGATACATTTGGTTTTCTCGAAATTGGCACCGGAACAATTGATAGCGACCAGGTCTTTGAGATGTACACCGCTGGAAGTTAAGAAAGTTATCAGGGGGACTTCTCCATATTAAAAAAAAACCACCCAGCCGGGATCCGAACCCCCAACCTGCTGGTCTATAGGCAGACTCGCTCACTGCTGAGCCACGTATGACACCCCAAAACGCCTACATGATTGGTATTCGAAACTTTCTTTGGCATCCATCCAACGCCTTGCGATATTCCGCAAAATTATGCTGTGCGGACAGCAAATTCGTCAAATTGCTCAGGTCCTTCTTGATGTCATTGGATAGAATCGCGTGGGTTTTAGCCAGTCGGGCCACTGTTGAATGTGTGATTCCGCCGACTACTGACATCAGCGTGTTGAAGTTATTGATTTTCTTGAGATGTTTTGCGACGTGAACAAATTTGACGAGGATTTCTGCGCGTTCTTTGGGAGTGTTCTTGTTGAGAATCATACATTGAACCCAGTTTGAGAGATTCTGAAAAAAACGTGGGAGTTTTATCTATGGAGATAGAGGCGTTGACAGTCGGTAGCGCGCCTGCCTTTCATGCAGAAGGTCGTGGGTTCGATCCCCTGCATGTTTTCTTTTTTTTTCTCCCACTCACATTAAAAACCGATATACTTCTCTCCAACATTGGGCATCGTTTCAAATTTCCATCCTTGACATAATGCTTAAGTTCAGTAATCGATATTCTCGACAAAACCCGATAATCAATATGTGACAAGGAGGTGGAAATATCACTAGCTGTTGCTTGCACAAATGACAATGTCGAAACCGTCTGCTTCGCCAGCGGATTTCTCACCGAAACAGCTCTCAACCAAGCAAACGAGGGCAACGCACTAACATCCAAACCATTCCGAATCGTCTCATTCACATCCTCGGCGATGGTTCTCAACCGAACGACTTGTGCACAGACTTGAGGTTGAGCGTCAAAATGCATCGGGAATTTTTCGATCCAGTAGGCGACAGCGCGACAAACTGCTTCGCGATGTGTTACATCGCGTATTTCCTAGAAGAGATTGAGTTGTATAAATCATTCATTCTCTAACCAACCTGATAAATATTGACAAAATCCGTGACGAGTGACAAGCTATCCATCAACCATTGATGAGACAAGAAAAGTGAATTCGCCAATATGAGATCATCAAATTCGTCATGCTCATTGAGATCTGCAATGTTCTTTTCCTTGTCCATTTTTTTTCAGGTGTTCCTTTTTCAAACTCACAAAAACAATTTACACATTTCTCCACAAGTTGTGTCGCATCAAGAAGTTCTCCTCCACTACCGCCACCATTCTCTCTTCTCTTGTTCTCCATTTCGAGCCGCCGCGACACCGCAGCTCTTTGGATGGGAGGAAGCGGCCTAGTTACTTATATGCTGGAAAGAAAATAATGAGGTATAAATTTGGAACACTATTCACGCCGCACTTGAATGAATAAAACATAATGAGGAAGAAATATTGACCGACGTTTTACGGGTTTGGAAATAATAATAATAAATGTGGGCTTAACATGGTTGAAAACGGGCAAATTTACCCGTACATGAAATCGGTTCTATCCTAGTATAGGGGTCTCATGATAATATAAGGGTCCCATAATAAAATAAGGGTTCCAGAAAAATATAGGGGTCCCAGAGAAATATAGGGGTCCCAGAGAAATATAGGGGTCCCAGAGAAATATAGGGGTCCCAGAATAATATGAGGGTCCCAGAGAAATATAGGGGTCCCAGAATAATATAAGGGTCCCAGAATAATATAGGGGTCCTAAATTAATTATTCTGGGACCCTTATATTATTCTGGGACCCCTATACTAGCATAGAACGGTAAAATCGGTGAACATTTTAAAATTATACGACTTTGGTCTAAAAAAATAGAACCAGATAATTTCAGAAAAAAAATACTGGATCGGGTTTTATTTTTCGTAGTATGAGGTAAACGATAAGGGCCCCTGAACTGGGCCCATGTAATATCAAATCAGACTTTATCTTAACCTCCCCTAAATCCCTAAAAAGGGCCATCAAAAAGGATATTTTCAAGTACATTATCCCAGTGCCAATCCTCTTCTAAAGGCCCGTTTTGCGGCCCTGAACCCGATCTCTAAATTTGGGTCTACATATATCCGGTCAGTTTCAAAGGTTAATCGAAGCCCCGGTTTCATCCAAATCGGCCTAATTATATGGCTTCTAGGTTGATGGGCCCTTTGACTTCAAATTCAGTCTTAAGCTTCAAAAGTGCACTAGGCCTTATAGTACCTATCTTCTCAACCTGCTCTTACAGTAAGAAAACTACTCTACTCAATTCTAGGTATATCAAAATAATGATAAAATCTACCTATTTATAAGGGATATATCTAAGGCTTATCCGGATATATCCTACGCACGTGCCCAAATCTTTCTGCCCGCCCAAAAAAAATTCCAACGAATTTTTTCATAAGAGCATAAAATCCTCTAGTGACCATCAAAAATTAATTAGAAGCAAAGAAAAAAGAGCAGAACAAAAAAAAATGAAATCTATATATCTATGTATAGAACTCGAAAAAAAAAAATATATATACAAGCATATACATCTTTTCCGTCTCTTCTTGAAAAATTTTCGGCCATTTTTCCATTTTTTTTTGTCACGTCGTGAAGGCGTGAGGGCGCAGAGAAGTTAGCCGAAATCGATAGCCAAGAGCTTCATCTTTTTCTTCTCCTTATAGAAGCGTTGGACCGCAAGCGAATCGATTAAAAGAAACACTCTTCTTTTTTTCGAAGATACTTTTTTTGCGGAAACGAGGAGAAGAAGAGAAAAAAAAAGTGTTTTTGATGGATTTATATGTATAAATGTGTTGAATTGGTAATTTATGCTATGCTTGATGAATCACATTAACTATGCGTGGGGGAATGCGCGACGAATAAATTAGTACACACTTTTTTTGAGGATGTTATCATCGAGTTTAGATATGATATACTATTTTGGGAGAAATCCTTACATACTTTGAAGATTTGTAAAGAGGATAATCATAAGAAGCTGAGGATAAAAATAGATGCGAGTATTCGGTTTTCAAAAAATATTGCTGGCTGTTCGAAATAGTTCTAGTTTCATTTTCAGAATAGAAACACTTTGATGTGCAGGTTTTCGAGGTACTTTCGAAAGTCAAAAAACAAAGCGACTTATTTTTTAAATGAAATCAGTTAGTATTCGGGAAGTGACCCTTCAGAATTTTAAGGACAAGCGAATTTTGTGATAATAGATTTTTGAACTCTGATCAACATCATATGATCAGTTTAGCACAGTTTTAATCCGTGAAGTTCATACTGAAAATAAGAGAAAAATAAGGGATATTCTATGAAATTTTAGTTTTTTCGCTAAAAAAATATGTGAAACATAGTGTGTTAAAGCAACACCCTATTCTAAAAGCAGAAAAAAAACTTTTCAAGTAAAGATTTTTTCTCTCTGTCTCTATACAAATTTCTTTGTTTTAAGTTTTTAAAAATATTTTTAATACGTAGCTATGGATAATATAAGTAGATTTTTTTTTTAAATTTTTGAATGACTAAAATTGAAACGACTGAAACTCGGCTCTCTGAAAATTAAAAATTCTCGATGTAGCGTTAGATTCAATTTTAAATGGGTTCCGTCGATTTTTAGCTTAGAGTGTTGCTTTTAGAGCTGAAATTCCAGCTTTAGAGATCTTTTTTTTTTCAAAAATAAATAACGGGATGTTGTTCAGTGTCCGAAAATTTATCGAATGATATGAAATTTGGTCAAAAAATTGATACATTTTTGAATCAGATTTTGATGCGAAAATTGTGATCACCTGGTTGCTCTTGAATGAAAGATTTTTATTTTATGTAGGTACAACTTTTGAGAAATTTTTTAAAAAAGTTTTTTTGAGAAAATCTCTAACTTTGACAAAAATGTTCTTGAAAACTTTTGTGTTTTAAAAATGGCTTAATTTTTAAAAGCAACGTGTTCTATACGTTTCTAACAGCTAATCAATATAGTTTCGAAAAAATTCGAAAGTTCAATGCGACAAATTAATATCATAATAACCCTGGACTAACCTCAAACATCACAGAATTCAGTTCATCAGCAAGTACATACAGAAGTCAATGATTTTTACATGAAAATGAAGAAAAAAATTGAAAATTCACTAGAAAATCAACAATGTTAGGTATAACTTAGGTCAAGAAAGATGTAGATCAAAAAAAAAAAATTTTTTTTTCCAAAATTTGTACATACTTATTCAGGATGAGGATGAACACAAAAAAATGTCCGAAATTCACATCATTTATAGTCGGAGATGAGAAGAAGAAGAAGAAGAAGAAAACAATTCTGACGTCAGTTTGAATTGCACGAAAAAAAATGCTGGCGCGCGAGCCAAAATAGCCAGCGGCTAAAAATAGCGCAAACAAATTGAAAAGATAATGAAGAAGGAAAAAAATATACCGAGTTGGAGGAAAATTTTGGTCTAAGAGGGGAAAAAAATGAACAGAATAGAAACAAGTTTTTTTTTCAATATGTATGTATACTGTCCATCCACGATTTTTGCAAACTGAATAAACACAAAATTATTATGTGTGTGTGTTATTTTTTTGTTGTTCGTTTTGTTATCCTGGAAGAGGAGAGTTAGAGAAACAAATATTTTAATTTTTCCATATATGTGTGTTCATGAAAATAATATTGATTTTATTTTGATTTATTATTTTTTTTGGTAATGGGGCGATGAGTCATCATAATGAACTTGATATTTGGAACCTAGTATACATCTAGGGTGGTAAAAACAAACGCCCGTTTGCCCGCGCCCGTTCATCCGTTTACCTGTTCGCCCGTTTGTCTGTTTTCCCGGTAATTTTTTCGAGACAAATAATAAGAAAAAAAACACGAAAAAAGACAAACGTGCAAACGGATAAACGGGCGAACGGGCGAACGAGCGAACGGGCGAACGGGCGTTTGTTTTTACAAGCCTAGTTGTATACTAGGTTCCGAACATCAAGTTCATCATACAAAGATAAATTCAAAAAAGTTTACCGGGTCGAACGGGCGAACGGGTGAACGAGCGAATGGTCGTTTGTTTTTTTGGGCGTTCGGGTAAACGGGCGGCCCGTTTACCCGACTTTGCAACTTTATATACAACATATTAAGCCTATTTGAAAACGTATACTGTATAAAAACTGTAATCGAAAAATATTTAACTTTTTGGTTAAACCATTATAACTTGGGTCAGAATGGTCGATTAGGTCCCATATTTTGCACAAATCTGGTCAAAGGTATCAAAAGACTGTTCCAGTTTAAAAAAAACTTTAGTATTCCCCCAGTTCAGACCCCAAACTTTGAAAAAAATCAGTAAATTTTTTTTTTGTTAATTTTCGTCTACCTTCTCAAATTTGTTGAAACTCCTTGACACCAGGAATGTTTTTTTTTGTTTTTTCCAAATTTGGATATCGAAAATTAAACTTCACGAAGATTCGTCAATTTTAGGACACTCTATGAACTTTTAAAAATATTCCCTGTTTTTTCAAAAAAAAAAAAATTTATTTAAAATATCCCAAAGGGACATCAAAACAGTTTTAAATTAAAATTTTCAGACAAAACATTTCCAGATTTTTATTTTTCAGATATTGTCTTGCAGATCCTTGCGCATAACTGTGCAAAATATGGGACCGAATGGATAATTGTGAGCCAAGTTATAGCGATTCAACCAAGAGGGTGTACATTTTTGATCTCTATTGTAGTTTAAATACAGCTCGAAAAGTAAAGGGAGTATGTCTCATATGAATTCAGCAACTTGCTCACAGCTTTCTGGATGAGCTTCTGACGACGAAGACGAAGAGAACGATGCAAGAGTTGAACCTCTTTATCCTGTATTCTGAATCTGAATCCCTAAATTTTGAGAATGTCAAGTAAACTCGGCTTCACAACAAAAAAAAACAAAACTTTTTCACTAACAACTATTTATTATCAACTTTCCACTCAATTATTACAAAAACAACAAGTTATCAACATCCCAAAAATATTTTCAAAACACAGAAAATTCGTTAATATGGTTTATACGCAGGCTCTTTAACTGGCGATTTGTTTGCTCCTTCCGTCGATGTTGGAGCTCGCAACTTCTTCAATTTATATCTCCGATTCTGGAACCATACTTTGATCTGCTCTTGCGTCAAACCGATCTTTGTTCCAAGCTCAGTTCGCTCAGCGATTGGAATTTTGTCATTTTTGATGAATCGCAATGTGAGCTCTTTGATTTGGAATTGAGAATAGGTTCCACGACGAGGTTGACGATTTTTGTACATCTCGTTGAGGTACTCGTCGATTTGTTCTCCAACAGTGTCTCGTTGTTGTTGTTGTTGTTCCTGGACTACTGGGGTGGGTTGGGCAGGCATGCCTGGAACCTGGTAGACAACTGGGTAGTACATGTTATACCTGAAAAAATTGACATGGCTACAACTATATACAGCTCAAGGGTAAACTCACTGTTGATAGTTTTCCTGATAATTAGCAACTTGCTCATAACCCACTGGAAGAGCTTGAACCTGAGCTTGAGCTTCGGCATATTGCGCAACATGAAGTTCTTGTTGCGGAATTCGCTGCGGCTGGCCCACAGAATACGGCGAGGTCGACGACGACGATGGCGATGGTGAATAATAGTCGGGAGTTGGGTAGCAATTCTCCATGGTGCACGGACGAATGGTGGATAATGGGTGGATGGTTCGCCTTATATAGGTGTGTTATCAGGGTGAATGGGCGGGGCTTTTGATTGACAAGCTTCTGACAGATAAATTCTTTTGAGAAGCCGATGTAACACTTTTATGGTGGAAGGTGTGAAGTGTGGCAAGGTTTTGAGGAGGGTGGGGAGAAGGGTGGGGAGCTTACTATCGTGCTATGATACAGTACACCTACAGTACTCCTCACACAGTACCCCTACAGTACACTGGGCTACGATAGTTCAACTTTAAATGAAAAATTCAAAACCTAGAGAAACTATAGAATTCGATTTGTCTATCAAAGTTTGATCAGTAGGTTGGTATTTATGCTACATCTACAGTACACCTACAGTACCTCTAAGGTATATCATCATTTCTACAGTAATCTGGAGGTTATCTAGTATGTAAAATTGAACACGTGCTAAAATGAATGATAAAATAAAATAAAAAACATGATTTCTTTTTGCATCCCGCACTTTTTATCATGTTTTTCTCGCGAAAAAGTTCATCACTGAATTTGTTAATTCATATGAATGTTGGAGAAAAAATACACGTCATAGGGATGAGGAGATGTTTGGGAAAATTTTACGAAAATTTTAAGATTTTATGTGTTAAGGGGGGGGGGGTATGACGAAAAAGTAAGTTGGGGGTTATACTATATCGATAGTGCTCTTTTTTTGAACACTACGTACGTTCAAAAAAAATTGCTTTAAAAATGGATCATTTTTATGTATCAAAAATAAACCTCTGAAGCTACTCAATATGAAAAGACGAATCAGAGAGACTTAAACATATTCCAATTTTATTCCTGAACTTTCCTTCACTTCAAAAAACCCATCGATAGTTCCTATAGGCAAGGTTGTCATGCATATCACTGAGAAGCTCTTCACAACTCATCTTTCGGGTAATCTTTTGAAGTGAGAAGAGCTCTTGACTCATGTCAAGGAGCTAAGAAAATGGACAGGGTGGGCCCGATAAAATTGGTCATGGGTCGGATTGAATTCTACCCTTAGAGCCAATTAAACAGGTCAATCACAGGATTGAAAAGAACTTTAAGTTTTTTGAAATTTGAGTTCGAAAATATATTCGGTTTGCAATTCGAAAGAAATTCAGAAAAATCGGAAAAGTACATATTTTTGGGCCCATTCAATAAACTTCAAGCTTTCGTCTAAAAGCTTTCGTCTTTCGTCTATAATAGGATAAAAATAGGACCATGTCCCTTTAAAACATAGGACCATGTCCCTTTAAAAAAATAGGATCATGTTCCTTTGATGAAGTAGGACCATATCCCTTTGATAAAAACGTACCATGTCCCTTCAATAAAATAGGAACAACTCCATTTAATAAAATAGGACTATATCCATTTAATAAAATAGGACCATGTCCCTTTAATAAAATAGGACCATCTCCCTTTAATAAAATAGGAATATCTCCATTTAATAAAATAGGACCATGTCCCTTTAATAAAATAGGACCATCTCCCTTTAATAAAATAGGACTATCTCCATTTAATAAAATAGGACCATGTCCCTTTAATAAAATAGGACCATCTCCCTTTAATAAAATAGGACTATCTCCATTTAATAAAATAGGACCATGTCCCTTTAATAAAATAGGATCATCTCCCTTTAATAAAATAGGACTATCTCCATTTAATAAAATAGGACCATGTCCCTTTAATAAAATAGGACCAACTCCCTTTAATAAAATAGGACCATGTTCCTTTAATGAAATAGGACCATGTTCCTTTAATGAAATAGGACCATGTCCCTTTAATGACGTAGGACCATGTCCCTTTAATAAAGAGCGAAAAGAGCACAAGTTTGGGGACATTTTCATACGATCCAGGACATTTTATCTAGGTTACAACATGCTTGAAATTTTGACATGGGTTCCTTTATTATACCTGAGATCAAAAACAGGTCCGATATGAACCTAAAACTGTCAAAATCTCTTTAGCTGCTTCCTTTTTTGGTTCCAGTCACCTTGCCAATCTTCATACCTCCCTCGGTACATACAAATTTTGAAGTGAAAAGTGCTAAGCTCTCCATTAAAAATCGTACAGCTCCCACCTGCGCAAATAATTTTTTTATTCGAAAAAAAATGCACAAAACATTATTATGTATATGTTTTGTGTTTATCAAGAATTTTTTTTGCTTTTTTTCGACGTGGAAAATTATAGATAAGACTTTTCAGTTTTCTCTTTTTTCCAAATTTATTTTTTGGTACTGTCCAGTACCAATTAGAGTATCAAATTTCCTCCAACTTTTCCTCTCCTTTTAAAAAACGCAACTCATAATAGGTTGTCTGCGTCTCTTCAGCTCGCTGTGCTATTTTCCTCTCCCTCTACACAAACATCCGCTTCCGCGCACTCAGTGACGGTGAGCGCGGCCTTTTGATTTTCGCGTACATTTTTCAGAAATATTATGAAATATATTATCGTATTATTCGCCATTTTATGTTATTATGCATCAAATTCGTTGGGTGAGTGATTTTTTTTGTGAATTTTGTTTCTGAAAAGTTTTATTTTTTTTTAGATGAAGGGTATGCTTATCAAACCGGACATATATCGTTGAATGATTCGGAAATTACGATTTTGATAAATTCAACTTTTGAAATTATTGAGGATTTTGATGTGAGTTGAGGTGGAAGATCTGTTTTTATGGGGTAAGGGCCTAACTTTATAGGCCAATAGCTTGGCCTAATGGGTTATGGGCCTGATTTTATAGACCAAGAGCTTGACTTCATAGAGTAAGGGCTTGACTTTATGAATTAAAGTCCTAATTTTATACTCAAAGAGCCTGATTTTACGTACCAAGAGCTTGATTTTATGGAGAGGTCTGACTTTATGAACTTAAAGCTTGGCTTTATGGACTGAAAGCCTGATTTTATGGACCAAAAGCCTAGATTGATGAACCAAAAACTTGACTTTGTGGACCAAAGGCCTAATTTTATAGTAGGGTTGCAAAATCGGGCAAACGGGCGGCCCTTTCGCCCGTTACATGGAACACCCGTTCGCCCCAACGCCCGATCGCCCTTTCGTCCGTTCGCCCTTTCGCCCGTTTGCTCTTTTGCCCGGACCCGTTCACCCGTTCGCCGTTTCCCCCTGATTCGTGTCACGTATTTTGTTTCGATAACGTTATAAACAGTAATGAACAGGCAAACGGGCGAACGGGCGAAAGGGCAAATGGGCGTTAAGACAAACGGGCGCGGGCAAAAGGGCATTCTAAACGTCGGGCAAACGGGCGATTTTTTTACAAGCTTATTTTATAGACAAAGGGATTGCTTCTTTGGACCAAGGGTCTGACTTTATGGGCCAAAAACTTTATGGACTACATTTATGGATCAAGGGCCTGACTTTATCAACTAAGAACTTGATACTATCTATGTACCAAGAACCTGATTTTATAGACCTAATTTCATTGGACATAAATTTATGGTCTAGATTTTATTGGTTCTTGGACATGATTCTATGAACCTAACTTCATAGACTTGATTATGATGTATCATGGAGCTGAGCCTGATTTTATGGATGTGAATTCAATGAAACCTGGACCCGATTATATGAATCTGATTTTTATAGGCCTGACTTTATAGATTTGACTTAATGTATCTGATTTTTCCAGAATGATACATTGATTCTCGGACCGGAAAATGAGAAATCCACTAAACTCCCCGCCACATCCACATCCACCGTTCCTACTACTACAACAACAACACCCACAACATCAAGAGCATCCACTAAAAAACGGAGAATGAGAATGAAAAAGTGGGGCTCTTTCCCCACATTCTGATTCACATTTTGTAATTTTTAGAATCAAGCCATCTCTCATCAATTGTCAACAGTACACCGAAGCTGAAAAGTATAAGATTCTGGAGCGTGCTGGAGGCAGAAACCAATACTGGATGGCCGATTCAGTTGATGAAGCTGCTCAGAATTTTGCAGACTTCTACTCGCAAGGTTCTACTATTGGTGAGCCCCTACATGACTCGGTTGGGGTAAGTAATCTTCGGGTCTAATTGTAAGATACAATATGGCCTTCTCCAGACCTCCAACCCTGGATGTGATTCACGATGTCAAATGATTAAATCAACGTTGAACGCGGAGATTGCTAGACGGAATCAAAGTCAAGTACCTTTAAGAAAGATGAAGCTGAAGAAGAATCAGACAATATTTCTCAACGATGCCGTTTCGGAGACTTGCTCGCTGGGGAGTTTTCTGCCAGTTGGGAATTGTTCAGAGCTCGGAGAGCCAGTTGATGGGGATCATGAAGCACTGTGTTCGGGTGAGATTCTGGATAGTTTTGGCTACTTTCAGGAAAACTTCAGAATAGTCTGATGTGAGCTGTTAGATCATATGTCTACTTTCAGATCCTAAAAATATCATAGTAGATCTTCAGCCCTGAAATATGTCATGCCTATTTTTTTCATATCAAAACAGCTAGTAGCTCTAAAAACTCTCGAAACCGGCTAAAACTCTTTGAGCTCAGCATGGGCTCTTGAAGGCACATCCTCTAAGAAATATAAATAATATATTTTCGAAACTTTCAACTCATTCCACTTCAAAAAAAACCTACCGATAGTTCCTATTGTCAATCATATCACTGAGAAGCTCTTCACACCTCATCTTTCGGGTAATCTTTTGAAGTGAGAAGAGCTCTTGGCTCATGCCAATCAGCTAGAAAAATGGACAAGGTGGGTCCGATTAAATTGGTCATGGATATAACTGGCCAATCACAGGGCTGAGAAGAATAGTTAGTTTTTTGAAATTTAAGTTCAAAAATCTATGTTTGGTTTCCAATTCGAAAAAAATTCAGAAAAATCGGAATAGGTACATATTTTGGGCCCATTCAACTTCTAGCTTCGTTTAAACACTGACTATAAGAGGACTATGTCCCTTTAATGAAAAAGGATCATATCCCTTTGATAAAACAAGACCATGTCCCTTTAATAAAACATGACCATGTACCTTGAATGAATGACCATGTCCTTTCAATAAAATAAGACAATTTCCCTTTAATAAAAACGAACCATGTCTCTTTAATGAAGTAGGATCATGTCCCTTCAATGAAAACGAACCATGTCCTTTCAATAAAATAAGACAATGTCCCTTTAATAAAACATGACCATGTCCCTTTAATGAAATAGGATCATGTCCCTTCAATAAAAACGAACCATGTCGTTTTAATAAAATGAGACCATGTCCTTTTAATGAAATAGGACCATCTCTCTTTATTAAAATAGGACAATGTTCCTTTAATAAAGAGTGAAAAGAGCACAAATTTGGGGACATTTTCATACGATTCAGGACATTTTATCTAGGTCACAACATGCTTGAAATTTTGACATGGGTTGATAATTGTAGGCTCTAACTCAGTTTTGAAATCCAGCTTGGGACATGTCAGAGTGCAGACCTGCCGCATATCTGCCACAGTTTTAGAAAAAAGAGACTGACCTTCTCGCATGGTAGGTGATACACGGAAAAGTACCTTTGGCATGTACCGCGCAGGTTGGAAGCATACATCACAAAAAATTTCTAGACTTACAGCTTCGAAATAGACCTGATAAAAATCATAGCCTGGACCGTTTCAAAAATCAGTTCCACTCTTTCAGAATGCAATGGTGTCTACATGTTGAGCAGCAATTGCTTTCCCCAAATCTTCAACGCCATCCACTGCAATTCTCAAGAAATGGGGTGTATTTTTGACAGTATAACTGATATGGGTAAGTCTCTCTTTTTTTTTCCTGTGTACCTAAATTTTTATTTATTTTTTAATTTTATAGCCCATGGACAATGTGGTATTCAAACCCTGGCATTCAAGGTACTTCGAAACGTTGGCGATGCGAATTGCGAAGATTGGAAGGTTGACTACATTCAACTTCCTGTGTCTTGTCAATGCTCTTTGAGCAAGAACTCGTTCCTAAGGTCCAGCCCAACAAAAGAGCTCTGAAAGAGAAGAGCATAGTCTTCAATACATTCCACTTTTTTTCGGGTTAAAAAAAAATTCAAATAAAGTTTTTATTTCAAAATGTGCCGGAAGTGAGGTCTATGAAGCATGTCAAAAAAAAAACTTCACAATTTTTTTCGCAGCCAACATGAGTGACGATTTAGTGGACGATGACTTGAAATTGATTGAAGATGGTGAGATTGATGAATCTAACAAGAAGGAGATGGACAGTTTCCTAGTAGGTATGTACATAAGTCACTCTATCCCTCCCCAGTGGAATGATGAATCTCCAGAAGACCTGAAGCGTCGACTTTTCGACGTCTTCAAAATGTTTGATGAAGATTGCGACGGTCTTATTGAGACCGACGACGTTGGGCATGTTCTCCGAAGTTTTGGGTTGAACCCAAGTCAAACGGAACTTCAACTAGTTATTGATCAAACTGCGAAGAAGAATGGAAGGGTTTCCTTCGATGATTTACTGCCTAGAGTTGTTTCAGCGATGCAGAATGAGGAGTGGGAAGATGAGACGCCTCAGCAGATTCATGCTGCGTTTCAGGTTATTACAAATAATAATTATGTGCAGAAGGATACATTGATACAACTTCTAACATCGATAGGTTTGTAGGTATCCCCCTGTGTATTGAAATAATTCCAGTGGTATTCTAGGAGAACCCCTGAACCCTCAAGAAGTCAAGCAGTTCCTTAACCATGTTAGTATTCGGACTAACGGGGATATCGATTGGGTGGCTTATGTGAAGGATACTTGTGAAATGATTGCTTCTAGAGATTGATTCTTATGGTATTACATATGAAAAATAAATCGAATACATGCACAAAACTACATTTTGGTTGATACATAGATCGAGAATGCACAATGTGCCAATCAATATGAACAAGATAATAAACATGATTTGAGAAAGACCAATTGGTTCAGGTGATCTCAGAGATGTGTCCACAAAAAAAAACACAGAAAAAAACGTGACCTAGAGTAGTTTTATGCGTAGAATTCGAATTTTATACTCAAAACAACGAATGTATGACGCCAAAGCAGATAAAAGGCAGATTTTTGGCGAGCTAGTAGGTCACCATCTGGTCCTAGATAAACACAAAAAACTGGTTTCTGAGGGGTACCTAATGAAAATACAAATCTTAAAGGGTTTGTGATGAACTGGCTGGACTTAGCATGTTTATAGACTACACCCTAGTATTGAAATATGTTAACACGCAAAGAAAGCTTCCCCGAGAAAAGTACACAGTGTTCATGGCCGACTGGTTAACACGTGTGCCTTCCAAGCAAACAACCTTGGTTCGCTTCCCATCTTCAGCTAAATATATATTTTTTTTTTTGCAAGTAATATATATCTTCGTTATTTAGAAAAAATAAGAAATAATATACACATTTTTTCAAGGTACTATGTATAATAGTGATAAGAAACATTTTCAGGGAGAAATCAAGGTTTTCATTACTTGAGCATATTGCTCATTCCTTTGAGCACAATTGTGCAAAATATGGCGCCAAATTGAGCATTTTGAGCCAAGTTATGATGATTCTCCCAACCACAAAAAAGAAAAAAAGAAAGTTTTGTCGCCAAGAGGAATCGAACTTACGACTGTTTTTCGCTTGAAAGACACACATCTTAACCAGTCGGCCATGGACACCATTTTTCACTTTTTCTAAATAACTTGATTTTTGAAACGCAATTTGCTCTTTGAAATGTTCCTATTCTATACGCAGCTCAAGTCATATGACAAGAAAGAAAAAGAACATCTATACTTTTCAATAGCTCATAATTGATCTCTTATATATGTTCATTTTCATGAAATTAATTCTCTCTATTCAGTTTTTGAACCTGGTAGAATATTATGCACTTTTTATCAGTTAATAAACGCTCTCCTGTTCATTCAAGCGTTCTCAATTCAAAACTAGGTCCTATTTTTCAGCATTTTATATGAAAGTTCAGTATAACATACCAGAACTCATCAATGCACGAAAAAAGTATAAAATTCTCTAATTTCCGATCTCACGTATCTCATTTCCCTATACGCTTCGATGATTCATATATCAACTGGAAAGTTGCCATTCTTTAAAAATTGTCATGTAGAATCCCATAATTTATCTACATACGTATATACATTTATGTATATTGTTTTTGTCTACATACCACAATAATAAACATAATTTTTTTTCTTCCTCAGCTTACAATCAGCATGAATCTTATCTGGCAATACGGCAGTGTTGCTGACATTCCGCTCTACAATTGCACCAATAGCCCAACTTTCGGACAACGAAGAGAGACGATTGGTGTAATTAGTATGGTGTACGGCATGGTGGCGTCAATTCTATTCATCCAATTTTTGTATATAATGCTACAACCAGATTTGATCAAAATGTCCTGTTATAAAATCATGTTCTTCGTCGGGGTAGTTGATGTGATGGCTCTTCTCATGTGCGCAGTCTTCACTGGATTTTTAGCTATCCAAGGGGCGGTGTACTGCACTTATCCAACAGCAATCTATTATTTCGGCTCAGCTGGTTTGAGCCTATGGTGTTGCTCCTGTCTAGCAAATATATTACTACTAATCAATCGTATATTAAATATGAAAAACGCCAAACTAGCTGACAAGATCTTCGGGGGTCGCAGAATATATATCCTCCTATTACTCCCTTTAACCTACGGGCTATACTTTTTCATATTTACCAAGCCTGTATTATTCACCTCGTTGTACTATGCCTGGTTCTTTGACCCCTTTATATTCCCCGATAGGAGCTTGGAGTACTCAAATAACTTTCATAGTTTCAACAATATTGCGATCGTTGTGCTCACTTGCTTTCTCTATGTATATGTGGGGATATTGGTGATTGGGCAGTGGAAAAAGTCAAATGTACGGTCGAAGAATTTTTTGATGGTAGGTCGTGAAAAAATGGGTTAAAAATTGTATAGGGGTTGATCCCCTGATCATCATTATAGATCACTTTGATCTACAAATGTCTGTTTCTCTCATTTAGGTACACTCACTATTTTGTCTGATAGATCAAATACATAAACTGAAACTCAAAGTAGACATCCTATTTAAGTTTGTTCTAAAAAACTTTCGGCGAGTAAAAAATACATCATAATGATCAGTTGCTCGAACTCTACAAGTGTACAAGTTTGGTTCTTATCTTATTAGATTTTTCTGAATTATACTTAACTATACTATATACTGAATATACTGAACTTAAATGATATCCAGGTTAATATTCTTTTTTCCAGTCCAACAACATTCTCCATCAAGCTCTGGTGATCTGCGCGTTGGACCAGTTCTCCTCCACCGTATACGTTGCGATGAACTTTATACAGCTCCCGGAAGTAACAGTGATCATTGCGCAACATTTCTGGGAAGCCGCGCATGGTTTCCCCGTCATCACCTACTTGACAATGAACCACACCCTTCGACATAGATTTTTTAATTTACTCTTGAGGATTAAATAAATTTACACGTGAACTTTTGTTGATCATCTTGTGAAAATTTGGATATTTTTTCTCATTTCTAGTGAAACATCCTTATGAAGTATATAATAATTTTATGCATTCTGGTACAACTTTGTATGTCAATCTCGGATAGATACTGGTTTTGTGGCTCGGGATTTCTTCTGACGAAGCTGGCTAAGATGTCCTTGGAAACTTGCGATGAAAAATGTAGGAAAAATTAACACAGTTCATTAAAAAAAAAAAGTGGCTCTATTTTTCAGTTGACTACAATCACTGTTGTGCAATTCACGATGATTGTTATGGGCAAAAAATGGGGCAGGAGATGTGTGATAGACAATTTTGTCAATGTACAAGGGTTATAGCATCGGCTGAAAAAGCGAAATGTCGAGAGTTCGCCGAGGTTTCATGTTCAATGGTTGAAATGTTTGGGAAAGGAGCGTATGCAGAGCGAAGAACTTCAGTGATCTACACGGAGAAATATGAGATTCGGAAGAATGCCATGGTTGCGCAGATGTTTAGGGATATTTATGAGAAGTGTGAACATCAATGGGGTAAGGTTATGAGATGAGATCGGGCCTGAAACTAGGGCTAGGTCAGGCCAAAGCAGTGGGATCTGAATCAGGCTCGATTATCCGAAGAATCAGGCTTTGACAATAACCAACTATTACTAGATTTGAACGAAAAAGCCTACTTTGATTTACAGGTCTTTTAGACCCTCTAGACCGGCCTAGATTGGTCTAAAACAGCCCAAATCTGGCACCTAGGTATGAACAAAGGTGTCGAAAATAGGCCGATTTTTTTTGATTGCTCTGAAAACAAGCCTGATTCGGGCTTAGAAGGCCAAAAATATCCGCTATATCCAGCCGAAGATGTCGAAAATAGGTCGGTTGCTCTGAGAAAGCCCGATCTGGCCCGAATCTGGCCTCTAGGTCCACACATATAGCTTTCCTGTTTCAGAAACGTTCAAAAGTTGTGGATACCAATTCGACACCTGTATGCTCTCAAAGAGCTCCTCCCAATGCGAATCTCAACTCTCAACCTGCCTTATGGACTCGAAAAAACACCGGAACTTCAACCCTTCTTGCGATCAGGTTATCGAGAAACATCTCCAGAACATCAGGCCAAAACGAAGCCTCTCAGAATGGTACTGTGGGTCGGGCGCGTTCTCAGAGAATATGGCTAAGATCGCTCTACATGACTGTCCGGAGAGGTTGGAGTTTAACCTGTGCTGCGCAATTCATGATGATTGTTATGATGGTCAGCGAGGTCAAGAGCTTTGTGATCAACAATTTTGTGATTGTAATGAGGTGAGAGCGCACCCGACAGCTCACAGGTTAAGCCACCAGATATACATATATCTTTGGTGTGTCTTCTAATTGTATTTAGCCAACTATAAATTTTTTTTGTATTATTTTACTTGAGTTCTTCGCACTTGAAGTGATCTATGGCTCAGAAAGTGATATTTGGCTTACAGAGAATCAAAACCTGTGAATCATACGCTCAGTCGTCTTGCATGATGGTCAAAACTCTAGGAAAAGGAGCATATCAAAAATCTGGAAAGCCGAAGCCCTATGAGCACAAAATGGCATACTTCAAAGATGATCCAGAACTTGGAGAGATGTACAAAAAATTAGCAGAGACATGTCACAGACAACCAGGTGAGGATCACTCCCAATATCTCAATTCAAAGATACTTTGTTTCAGCTACAATGGGGGCGTTGGCATCCAGATTCAATGAGTGTATGACTAATCAAAAGTCTAGCAAAATTTGTAGAAATCAGGTATGTTTGTTGCTTTTGGGCTACAATATCAGAAAATCAACAACAATACTGTGAATTAGAGTTAGGGGAAATGAGCAATACTGCGAAGAAATGGGTTATATAGCTGCTGGTTGTGAGGTTGAGGATAGCAGGTTGTAAATCCCGTATCCTGTCGGTCACTGAGTTTATCTAAGCTTCTCTAGGTTTTTGTTGGATGACGTCAAACCCTCTTCAATGCCTCAAACAAACACGCTAGCAAGGCGGCACTGGCGCATTGTTTGTGCTCAAAGAAGAGAATGCAGGCATGCAAACACACACACAGAACATAGCAGGCATCACAACCCAGAATCTGTCGGCTACTCGTTTGAACGACTTTCCCAATGATTTTTTTGAAGTCAAATATTTTTAGAGATGCAAGTTTGCTCTGTTGATAATGGTGCACACAGACGCACACAAAAAAAATAGCATGCAGCCAAACCCGGCAGACGTCGGCTACTTGATTGCACGAAATTTCAGAAGGGAATCGATGATAGTGAAAGAGGTAGCAGAGAAAAGAAGGCACGTTTGCAACAGAGCACTCTTTCTCCCATTCATTTCGCTCTTTTTCGCAAAATGCCGCGAAGGTCATGAAATCGTATTGCAGACATTATTAATGCCCGCGCCAAGTGGTATACCTTGTGTGTTATTCTCTAGCCTGCCCTTTTTCTTTTAATTTCTCTCCTGTTTTTAGAGGTTTTTTTTTGGGATTTTCTAGCTTTTTCTCTGACTTCTCTCAACTATCACCTCATTCCCATTTTATTATAGTCTGAAAGGTCGTGATTGAACAACCGATTCCAACAGTGTTTAGTGGTGCAAGTTTGCTCTATAAATAACTTTTTGATGTTCCTTTTAACCAATATCGATTTGTGCTTTCTGGATTCGAATATAACCCTACAGACGGAGCTGGGAGACACACACAAAACATAGCAGTCATCCCAACCTGCCAACCGTCGGCTACTCGATTGAACGACCTCTAGTCTGCTCTATTGACAATTCTAATAATTTTTCAACCCAGCTCGAATATGTGTACTTGTCCACGTTGTTGTTTTTTTCCCCAAAAAAATTTAACAAACACCTGATCCACAAAAGGATTAAAATTTCTGCGTTTTTCAAATTAATCCATGAAAAAAAGATTAAAATTCATCGATTGTTTAAGTTAACCTGGCTCTTCATTTTGCTTGTGAGAAAGTGTCTGATGATTATTGCTCACTCGATAGGCGTTTCCAGAAAATGCAGAATCTTTCACCTGAAAACCACAATATTTTTTTATAATAATACAAATTTCTTGCCATCCATATAAATAACGGATTATAGTCAGTCAGCACTCTATTCCTCAAACAAAAACCCCCAGTTATGAATCTGGTTTGGGAGTACGGTAGTGTGTCGGCGATCCCTCTCTACAATTGCACCAATAGCCCAACTTTCGGACAACGAAGAGAGGCGATTGGTGTGATTAGTATGGTGTACGGCATGGTGGCGTCGATTCTATTCATTCCCTGTTTGTATATTATGCTACAACCGGATTTGATCAAAATGTCATGTTATAAAATCATGTTCTTCGTCGGGGTCAATGATATTCTTGCTCTTCAAGTCTGCGCAGTCTTTACTGGATTTCTAGCCGCACAAGGGGCGGTGTACTGTACCTATCCGACAGCGATCTATTATTTTGGCTCAGCCGGATTGAGCCTATGGTGTTGCTCTTGTCTCGCAAACCTGTTGCTGCTCCTCAATCGTATTTTGAATATGAAAAACCCTCGACTAGCTGACAAGATCTTTGGGGGAAATAAGACATATTTCCTGCTCCTCCTTCCGGTTGCCTATGGACTATACTTTTTCATATTTACCAAGCCTGTATTGTTCACCTCGTTGTACTATGCCTGGTTCTTTGACCCATTCATATTCCCAGACAGAACATTGGAGTACGCGAATAATTATCATAGTTTCAACAATATTGCTATAGTTATTCTCACTTGCTTTCTCTATCTTCATGTTGGTTTTCTTGTCATCGCGCAGTGGAATAAGACTGACAATGTGACTGGCGTTGAGATCAAGAGCAACACTATCCTCCATCAAGCTCTAGTGATCTGCGCGTTGGACCAGTTCTCCTCCACCGTATACGTTGCGATGAACTTTATACAGCTCCCGGAAGTGACAGTGATCATTGCGCAACATTTCTGGGAAGCAGCGCATGGTTTCCCCGTCGCCACTTATTTGACAATGAACCCGACGATTCGCTCAAGATTTTTTGATACGTTTTTCGGGCATAAGTAAAGTACATCTCCAACCTAAGAACCATAATGAAAATCAATTTTTATTTTCAGCTTCGTCAATCTCTCAAAAGTATCAAACATTCCCGCCCTTCCAATATCGAATGTGACGATGAATCTCGAAACATTGAACAGTACATCAAAACCAGCAAGCAATAACAATACATAATAGTTTGTAGAATTTTTTCTTTGTATGCAATCAAATTCCAATAAATCTTCTCCCAATGATATTGTGTTCACACGTCATCATGTCGTTGAAAGTCGATGAGTCATTAAATGAATGAGTAAAATTTAGACAATAGTTAATGGTCACATACGACACGTAGAAAACATAGCAGGACGCCTATCCCGGTAAATGTTGGTTGCTCGTTTTTTTTTCAAATCTAGAAAGTTCAAGTTAGCTCTTCTGATAATGGGTATCTTATATCAACGTTTTTTTAAACTTTTGATATCGATTCTCAGAAAAATCCTTGAATCGGAACCAGTTCAAATTATTTTCAGAACCTAACAGATATTCAGAAGTCCAGCTTACACATCAGATTCAGGTTAAAAATCGGGTCCAGCCCAGTTCAGGCGTGTTTCAGAACCCACTGTTAAAATGCTCCCTGGATTATATCCTGGTATAATTATATACTGTTCTGGGACCCCTATTTGATATGAAGATCCCTAATATTGATTTTTTTTTGAGCTAGAAGTTAGATCCTAGTTTTGACAGTCTATATTATAATATTTGAGTTTAGGAGCCCTGAACTTGAGCTTGAGCCCAATCTAGGAATCACAGTTTGTAAGGTTCTTGGATTATATCCTCGTATTAAGGACCCCAGACAAAATTTAGTTTATCTGGGACCCTTTTTTTATCCAAGGGTACTTCTAAATAACATGTAACATTTTTTGAGTCTAAATCGTTCAAAGAAGAACTTCAATATCACACTCATCTTTCTGAGAAGCATCGAAATCCGATTACTTTTTCAAGGTTTTGCAGTTTTGCGAATTTTCATCGATCTTAATCTATATTTCTTGTCGAGATATATTATAACTATATTAATGTTTTGTGCTCTTTCAAGTTCGATGTATCTAATTAGAGTATATTTTCTTGAGGTCTCAGAAAAAGATTTCATTAAAATTTATATTTTGAGTCACATAGTAAATATCCTCACTTTCCCCCAATAAATACCTAAAATTTCATTCCATGCCCCTGTCCATCACCCATTCACATGCAACCTCCAAATTTCGATCATTTTTTGGTGTTTACTTCCATTGATAACCTGCCCTTTACTATCTAGCCACTGAAATTCAAAACAAATAATGATAAGAGTAAAGTTTTGTACGGTAGGTTTATATGTTTTTTTGAAGTGTAGTAAAGTATACTTGTGATTATGGATTACTGTAGAGTTCTTGGTGACTACAGTAATCCAGTGATTTTTGATTTGGGAATTTTTTGATTTGATAGAAGGAGAAGGGGAAGGAGAAGAGAAGAAGAGAATTGATAAATCACTGAACTGTTTGTTACAGTACATAAGGTCAAAGTTCAGGAATCAAAAAAAATTAGGTTCCTTTTTTTGAAGTCCCTGAATCTATACTATAAAATGTCGTATACTTCTGACATGGATCCAATCCATATCTAATCGGATTTCGATTATATGCTCTGCTCTGCTGAAATCATTTTTAACATAGCATAATCCAATATATAGTTTTTGTTTGCAAAGAAAAAACAAGGAAATCACATCCAGACATCCAATCCAGATCCAGCTTATCATAATTTTCCTAGAATTTGACAATGATTTTTTGTCTAGGTGTGTCGAAAATAGGAGCGAGTCTTGAAGAAACGGAGATGAAGAGGTTGAAAATTGAAAAAGTAGGCCATGATCCAGGCTTCAGATATCCAATAAAAATCAATTTTGAATAAATTTTGTTATTTTGTAATTGAGAGCCCAATTCAGGGGGAACAAATTCGGACCATATCAGAGTTAGAACAGGTTAAGTTGGACTTCCTACAAAAAAAAAGCCTATTCTTCAAGAAAAGGATCAGACTGAATTAGATAAAATCGGGCCTTTTTTTAAATTAGGTTTAGGACCGGCCTAAATCCGAATCCACATTTGTTCGGCTCAAGGCTACCATAAACTTAGTTGAAGAACCTCTATCTGGATAAAGGCCTAAATTGGCCCTGCTCCTCTATACTTCTATCTGGATTAAGGCCTGAATTGGTCCCTCTACTTTTCCACCCTATTTCATAGACCAACTGAAATATTATCAATGTCCACGTGTGTTTCGTGTCTTCTTCCTCCATCAAAAAACCCCCAAACGCATAGATTAACTTGCATCGTCGTCGTTTCGTCATAAATCAACCTTCGCACCCTTCCCCAACAAAAACTGGTCACACACACAGAAAAAAATTTCTGTAGATATCATTCTCTTCTTTCCTTGTTGTCGATTTCCGAATAATTTCGAAATGCAACGTGTGTGTCAGTGTCAACGAAAGGGGTTTCCCCATGGAATGTAGCCCTAGAGGTCATTCAAGATGTAGTGTGAACATCTCGGGGAAAAATCGGCAAGCTTGCGACAGTTTGTCGCAAACTTGCGGCAATTTGTCGCAAACTTGCGACATTCGGCTGTCGCAAGGCTTGCGGTGTTCTTGCGCCAATAGTCGCAAGCTTTGCGACATCTAGCAGCAAAACTACTGCACGGCTTGCGACACCCTTGCGCCAGAAAAAATGTGTCGCAAGTTTGCGACAAACTGCCGCAAGCTTGCGACAAGGAAAAAGCCTTGCGACACGCTTGCCGTTTTTTCCCCGAGATTGCAAGAAAAACCAAAAAAAAATCCTAGCGAAAGATAAGGGCCGGAAGGTGGTGTGACGTAGAATCAGTAGATTATGTTTTTTTTTGTTTTGATACATCAATCGGACTAGGCTTAGCATACTTAGGATACGTAGATGTTGACACCTTGATATGATATCATTTAGAAAATATTTTTGGCTTTGCAAAATATTGGGTAATCCTAAATTGAATGACGATGATTTCTAAAGAGAACAGCATGACAGAAAAAAAACAAAAGGAATATGTGTGTTGAGTTTTGAGCTATATAGGCTGGTCTTTTGAACACTGTGACCTGGTTCAGGTTGCAGGCCTATGAGCTGAGCTCATATGGAACCCACTAGGTTCATTTTACCTATGCTCATTTTTTTCTGGTTCCAGTTTAACACCCTATAGGTCCAGCTTGCTTGGAGCAATTTTTTTGAGAGCTCAGAACATTTTTTAAGACTCACCTGATTTCTTTCTTTGATCTAACCCAAATTGTAACAGAGAGTGGGATCTCTTTTTTTGATCATCAGCTTCAAAATGTTCAATTTCTTTATTGGGGGTTTTTCAAACTGTTTTCTGAGTTCAAAACTTCATTTGCTTCAAGACTTCTTAATTCTCCCAGTGATTTCAGAGTGTTCAAAAACTAAATAAGCCATGTTCTTCACATGTGTACACGCAACACTCGAACTTTTAGATGTTATTGTTGTTTTTTGATAATGAGCTATTTGTATAAAAATCATGATGATCAGTTTTTACATCATGATCTCTTAAAAAATAATATTTCGGTGACGCGTTGTTTGTTTTTGAGAATGAAAATATTATATAAACGTATTCTAGACTACGCCTAACTTTGTGAGTGAATTCCATTTACTGAGTCAGAAGCAATGAATTTGCATAGTTTACTCACTCTATGTAGTTTGAAAAAGGAGGAGATTCTCTACTCAAAATCCGGATAGTAAGATTAGAGTTTTCGCGGAAATGTTTTCCAAGAATCGTGCAAAAATTTACCTCCAATCTTCTTAAGTCGACGACGACTAACCCGATTATTCAACATGGTAAATAGGTGAAGGAAAAAAACGAGGAAATCAGAGGACCAGGTGTCCAAGAGACTCCCCCTTTCCTGTTCTTTGATGTCTACGACGGGTGGTACAGATCTAAACAAGACGATCAGATATCACCACCCCAAAAAAGTTGTTTATGTTTATATGTGTTTTCCGGTAGTCTAGCGATAATATAAAGATACCTGTCATTTATAATCGTCAACGTTTTTCGTTGCATTTGGGAGAAGTGATCTTTCGAACTTTGGAAAGCGTTCGACGAAGAGAACAAAGCAGGACATTGGAATGTATTATGTTTTGTTTTAATGGTGATTAAGAGAATTTATGAGTGGATGTAGATATCATTAGATGAAAAAACTGTACACCAGGGACATTTTGATGAACATGACGATTAGAAAGAGTCCCTTGAAATAGTACACCATTTTCTCCAAATCGGTCCGGTCGGGTCTAATTCAGGAGGTTCTAGAAACCCTGAATTGGACCTAAGAGTGATAAATTTGTAAGCAGCTTGTGACACATTTTTGTCACTTTGTTGTTGAAAAATATTTAAAACTATAAACGGTCTATTTTTGAGGATGATTCAGGAGATTTCAAGGATGATCCAGTACATGATTTGAATTCATTTTAGAAGAATCTGACCTGATTAAATTTAAGAGGTCCGATTGAAGGATCACTCAACTGATTTGGACCTCTTTAAAGATTATGTTAGGTTTAAAAAATTCAAGTCCGGGTCGTTTTTTTGAAGATGATTCAGTACATTTTAGACTCTAGGTCTATTTTAGAAGAACCCGGCCTGATTAAATTTAGGAGGTCCAATTCAGAGACCATCAAACTGCTTCGGACCTCTTGGATAGGGTCAGGTGTAAATAAATCAGGTCCAGGTCGTTTTTGAGGATGATTCAGGAGATTATAGATTTTTTGGTCTATGTCTCTAGATCCATTTTAGAAAAACCCGGCCTGATTAAATTTAGGAGGTCCAATTCAGAGACCATCAAACTGCTTCGGACCTCTTGGATAGGGTCAGGTGTAAATAAATCAGGTCCAGGTCGTTTTTGAGGATGATTCAGGAGATTATAGATTTTTTGGTCTATGTCTCTAGATCCATTTTAGAAAAACCCGGCCTGATTAAATTTAGGAGGTCCGATTGAGGGGCCATCGAACTAATTCAGACCGTTTGAAAAGAGTCAGGTTTGAATAAATTGGGTCCAGGCTATGATTTCTGGTCTAAATGGCGAAAATCATGAATTTGTAAACTTCTGTGTTTGGTTGAAATCTAGTCCAACTCAAAACTGTGTGAATTTCAGAAACATCATCATCTAGAACAGCCTGGTTCAAGAACCATCTTACTCATTTAGACATTCTGTATCAGGCCATGTTGCATGATATATGAGCTCCAAAACCAGAGCTCTCTCAAACTCTAAAAAAATCTTTCTGCGAATCTTTTAATTCAATTGTAAGGATTTTAGAGTCGGAAAATTGGCTATTTCCATAAAAATCCATTTAAAGGTTCATCTTGTTTTGTGATCTACGGTTCCCTTCCTCCCTCAATAATGTATCACTTGCTGTATCGGATAAGACAATTTTGTTTTTCATCTTCAAAAAAAAATGTAAATCGGGTTAAGCTAGCTGCTCAGAAAGTTTTGCAGGGCTCCTTGAAAAAGAACCTACTAACTCTATGTAAGGATTTGGAGTAGTCTATTTTCTTTTTGTTAATCATGTGTAACTTCTTGCGGAGATCACTATCCAGTGTTGATTTGACGTATCCAACACATCAAGAAAGAAAGAACTCTGATTCATTCACAATCCCAATATCAATTCCAATCCCGATTCCAATTTTCTAAAAAGCAACTCTTAATCATGTTTTCAAAAGAGAAGATCATCATGTATTTATGAAAACAAGATTTCTGAATTTCTCTATTTTCTAGTTTCTATTTTCAGAAAGCTCATTATATCAGAAAAATAAACATAATTGCATAGTAGTTCGTGTGACTAATTTGATTTTTGAAATTTGATGTTTTGAAAACGAAACAACCAAAACACAATTTTTGATGTTGAAGATCAGATAACGGGTGAACGGGTAGAGGGAAAACGGGAAAGCGGGAAGCCGGGTGACCGGGTGACCGGGAAGCCGAAAAGCTGGCTGACCGGGTGACTTGGTAACCGGGAAGCTAGGTAACCGGGAGACCAGGAATCTGGGTGACCGGGTGACTGGAAATCTAGATGACCGGGTGACTTGATAACCGGGAAGCTGGGTAACCGGGTGACCGGGGAGTCTGGGCAACCGGGTGACCGGGTTACCCGCTCTCCCAAAAACCTCCCCACTCTCCCATTAATATCCACACTGACTCAAAAATTTGCCCGTTCACCCAAAATTATCCCCACTTTCTCGAAATGTTGCCCGCTCATCCAAAAATTTTCCCTCTCATCCAAAAATTTGCCCGCTCATCCAAAAATTTGCCCGTTCTCCCAAAAATATCCACATTCTCCCAAAACCATACCCACTCTCACAAAAAATTATCCCCACTTTTGCGAAAGCTTTACCCACTTTCCCGAAAATTTATCCGCTCATCCAAAAATTTACCCACTTTCTCAAAAGTTAGCCCACTCATCCAAAAATTCACCCACTTTCCCCAAAAGTATCCTCACTTTCCCAAAAATATCCCCATTTTTTCAAAAATGTAGCTCCTACCAGCCCACCCCTCTCCCCATTTTCAACTCCTCATTGTACCCTGACACACCCGGCGGGGGCATCCCCTTTGTCATTGCTCGGCTCCTTCAACGAAATCATTCACATTGCGAAAACGCACGTACATTACATGTGTACAAGTAGAAAAAACAATGCTATCACCATCCAAATGCTCCAATTTGACCATAGAAGACGCACATTTTTCGGAGAAGTGTGTTGCCTTATCATTTCTACGAAACAATAATCCCTCGCCTACACTTTTATCAGTTTTCAATGATATTTTGATTCCCCAATGAACTTTGACATGGTATCGTATGGTTCTTTTTTTTGAAATTTACATCTGATTCATAAAGAAAGAAAACTACAAGGAATGTGCAACATTTTTCAAATTTTTATCATATTTTTATGCTTATTTGTTTTGCACGCTACCTTTGTGCACTTTATGTCTAACAAAAAAAGGCATAATTTCAAACCCCATTTCATCAAAAATTGGTATATATATTTTCGTACATAGATCCTATTTTGATACAGGATATATAGAAAATGCTGAAACAAGATTATCCTGGATTAATTTCTCACAAATTTTCAATAGAATTTTCCAGATCATACCAGGTCAACCCGGAAACTAAGCTGAGCATAATAGGTTCTGAATTTCAATACGTGTAATCATGATGTTTGTCTGGAATTATTTTGGAGCAAAAAAAACGGGAAAATTTGTAGAGATAATTAGACTTCAAAAAACAAGATTATTATTATTGAATACATTCATCTTGTTGGATACAATTGAGGCGAAACGGGTGAATGTTTTTGAGTTTGGAGAAGGAATACAAATAAAGTGCTGGCTGGATATATACCTAAGCGTTTGGCTAATTTTAGGAAATCTCAGTTTTGTGAAAATGAGAGTTTTTGAAACTGACTAGAGGTCTGAAATATGTGACTCAAAGCTTCAAAACATCCTGATAAAATTGATAATTTTTGAGGTAAAAACTTCAGGTTTGGAAAGGACCTCTCAAAGAATCCAAAAGAACCATGAATAGGGTCGAATGTCTGATATACTTTCCTTATTTTTTGGTATACCCACTTGATCATCTGATATACGAATTTGATCTTCTGATATACCGACCTGCTCTTATAGCATAAATACTTGGTCTTCTGGTATAATGATCTGATCTTCTGATATATCACTAAATGTTTTGATTTACCGAGGTATCAGAAAATCAGGTCGGTATACCAGCTCGATCTTCTGATATACCGAACTGATCTTCTGGTTCACCAGCTTGATCTTCTCATCTCCCAGCTTGGTCTTCTGATCTACCAAGTGGACCTATCGATATACCAGCTCGATCTTCTGATATACCAAACTGATCTTCTGTTATATCACTAAATGTATCGATATACCGAGGTATCAGAAGATCAGGTCGATATACCAGCTTGATCTCCTGATCTACCAGTTCGATCTTCTGATCCACCGAACTGATCTTCTGGTTCACCAGCTTGATTTTCTGATCTACCAAGTTAACCTATCGATATATCAGCTCGATCTTCTGGTAAACCTATCTGATCTCCTGATGTACCAGCTTGAACTTCTGGTTCACCATCTTGATCTTCTGATCTACCGACTTGATTTTTTGATCCATCAAGTGGAGCTATCGATATACCAACTTGATTTTCTGGTATACTCCACTAATCTTCTGAACTACCGAACTGATCTTCTGGTTAACCAGCTTGATCTATTGATCTACCAAGTTGACCTATCGATATACCAACTTGATCTTCTGATATACCGATCTGATCTTCTGATATACCGAATCGATCTTCTGGTTAAGCAGCTTGATCTATTGATCTACCAAGTTGACCTATCGATATATCAGTTCGATCTTCTGATATACCGATCTGATCTTCTGATCTGATCTGATCTTCTTTTGATATACCCTTTTCTAGGAAGTCATTTCCCAATATCTAGTTAGATTCCGAAACCACCGAAACAGTGAATAATTTTTCTGCTTACTTTTAGGGCCCCATCTTTTTTTTCTGAGAAGTTTTCGCCCAATTTGAACATCACAATCGTGATCAGGATGGTCGATTTGGTATATACACATGATTTCATCAAAAATTGAGGGTCGAAAGTTGTGCAGGTCCCTTGTAGAACTCAGATGTTCCTCAAAAATCCCAATTCACCCCTCAACAATTCATAGAACTCGGAACTCTTTCCCCAAACCCAAAAATCATCAGACATTTCTCTCTCCAACCCCACTCAAAAAAAAAAATGTGTGTTAGCTATGTATATTTACGTATTGAAATTGCTCGATGCAAAGATGATAAAAAAAACGTCAAGCAGGTCGTAAATGTGCTCTTTATCACATTTTCTCAGAAAAAATCAAATGAAACCAGGTCTACTTTGACCCGGGTTCTTTCTTCACATCCTGGAACAGGTGAAGTGATGCAACATATGTATAGTTAACTAGAAAAAACCGCACCCGAACTGGTTTTTTCATATGTTTCTTATCAAAATATTGTCTTCTTGGAAATCTTTTTGTTTCTGTCATAGATCAAAACTCAAAACAAACAAAAAAAAAAGAGATTTCATCAATGATTGTTGATAATATCACGTCATAAGTTCACACATACAAACACACATTTTTCAAATTCTCTCCGGAAAGCGAAAATAGTTATCAGTTTGAGCTTGAAGTTTACATTTCCGCTTAGTCAGTGAGAGAGAGAGAGATCAAAAGTGCAGAAACAAGGGCGGAAGACCTTTGAAAATGTGGTTTGAACAGTGCAAAAAAAGAAAAAAGATGTTTGACCAAGACGGGAATCGAACCTATGACTTGAAGTCGTTTGGTTGTGAGGCACACGTGTTAACCACTTGGCCATAGACATCTGCTCGCCGACATCTCACGGGTCTTGCCCTACCCTATGCCCTCTCTTTTAAAGGTTCAATCCCCATTGACCAAAACCGCACCCTACATATATGTGTTTCTTTTCTCATTTCATATCGAAAACGACGAAAAAAAAATTGAGAAGAAAGTGAAAATTGGAGAAGAACAAAGCCTCTTAAAATTCCTTGTGTTGTAAGAATTCGCCGTTCGTCCTCGTTCCATGCTTGTTTCATGAAGAAGGTGATGATTCAACCTTTCCCCCCACTCAAAAACAAACATTGAGATGTTCTCACAAGTGTGTGGTCACTTTATGTCTATGTGTGCCTTAGTCATTCTTTGTTGGGGCGTTGTTGTTTGTGTGTGTAACACACGTGTGTTGGACACAGATAGGTCGGGGTGGGGCCTGCCTGGAGAGAAGAGATAAGCTAACATTGACAAAAAACAGTGTGGTCTATAGTGATGATGCAAATTGTGTGTATTTTGTGGGGGGGGGGCACGAAAGATCAACTTACGAAATTTGATGTAAGAAGCATGAAACATGGCTCAACGAGGGGCGGGGCTTATTCGCTGACCAATCAGAGATGACTCCGCCCATTTCTATTGATTGGTTAGAAAAAGGCTTTTGTGAGAGAGCGATTTAGCTTAATGTAGAGAAAAGGCATTTTTCGACATTTTTTGTATGCTCAAAATCATTTGGCAAGGTTTTGCTTACGTAATGTCGAAAAATGGGAAAAAAGACCTTTTTTGGAAGTTTTTTGCTTTCAGAAATATTCGAAAAATGACGAGAAATGTTAAGAAATCCCCATTTTTCATCATTCAACGATATTTTTTCAACATAATGTCAAAAAATGCCAATAAATGTCGAAAAAGTACCGTTTTTGGCATTTCTTGTTATTTTTCGCTTCCAGATAATTTCGAGAAATGGTCATAAATGTCAATAAATGCTAATTTTCCGACATATCATGAAATTTCTCAACATGGTGTCGCAAAATGCAGAGAAATGTAAAGAAATTCGATTTTTTCGACATTTTACCCCACCCATCTTTAAAAATAGAACTCCCTATTCCCATCTTCTAAGCTAGTTTCCCCCTAACTAGATCTTTTTTAATTCGTACATAGATTGATCGAAAAGAAATACTTTAGTAAACAAAAAATTACACTAAAAACTACAGCTGATTCTTCTTCTTCTTCTTCTTCAAAATCGAAATATGATGACGTTTCAACAAAGTTCAGTGATGTTTCAAAAAAACAAAGATCTCGAAAGTTGGCGAAGAGTTTTATTTGGTTGTTTTTCGCCGCCCCAAGCCTTATGATATGATATGTAGCTCACGAATTAGCTGATCAAATGTTATACATTAAAAAATATGTTTTTTCTTTCTTTTTTCTTGTTTCCTTTGGATTTATGAGGTGGTCAGCGAATTAGAACAGAACAGAAAGAAAAACAACATAATTTTTAGTACATGCTTTGTGATTTCTATTTTTTGTGATGACAATCAACTGTTTGTTCTCTAGTGCATTCTTTTTTTGTCATGATGGTGGCTAGAATCTAACCGTCCCTCTTTGACGTTCGACTACATGAATCATTCTTATGAAATTGTAGCCAAATGAGCTAGTATTCCTGGTGGATTGGGGGTATAAACAACAATCCGTCATTTTGTAAGAGGGAGAGAGAGATCAAAAAATAACTGGGAGATCAGTTTTTTTATTATGAATTACCACAATGCAGGCTGTGTGAGTGTGTGGCTCAGCAGGGTACACACAAGCTTTTTAATCTCAAGGCCGCGGGTTCGACTCCACATGCCGGCGAAGTTTTTTTCTTTTTTTTTTAGTTCCTAGATTTCTGACATCTTCTATGCAAAATTTGGAACATGGCAAATATCAGAGCACCTGCCCCATTGACAATGTCAATATATTTATCATTTTCCAGGTGAAAATAAAATTTTGATCTGATTTCCAATAGGTGTCTGTAAATGAAATCATTCTTGACGTAGAGAGACAAGGCAGAGGGGGGAACTACAGTACCCTGAGGTTAATAGCTACAGTAACCCCTAGCTGGAATCTACAGTATCCTAGGAATTCGACCTAAAAAAAGTTCAAGTGAAAAATGTTCCCGAAATCCTAAAATAGATAGTACATAAGTTACAGGTGGAAAGTACAGTAGTCCACGTTTTGAAAGCTACAGTAACCCACAGTAAAAAACTACAGTACACTTCTATCTCAAGTACAGTACTCCAAACCTAGACTCTAGTAGACCAGAAGTTAAAAAGTTTCCTGGAGACACCGAGATCTGACCTTTTTAGATATCAGGCCCATTCTAGGCTTGTCCAGACTTGTTAAGCCTTTATCCGGCTTTTCAGGTTAGACCTGATTCAGCGCTTAGACCTAATATCGAACTTATTCCAGCCTAATCCCTTTCTAGGCCAATCCAGGCCAGACCTATCGGGCCTATTCCAGCCCAAACCCATTCTAGGCCGATTCAGACCTATCAGGCCTATTCAAGGCCAACCAGGCTTGAGCCAGCATTCTATTTTTGTCCAAAAAAAGTTGCTCGAAAAACAACAAAACAAATTTCGCAAGCAAAAAAACCAAAAAGGGGCGTTCCTTCCAACAAGCCCCGCCCCCTTTTCCTATTACCCTCTTATCATCTCGTCTTTTATATAAAAGCGCTCGATTTGGAGAGTCTTGTAAGAAGTTTTTTTCTCTCTATTTCACACCGGAACATAAAATGATTCCCGAATTCCCACTCCCACCAACAGATGCTGACTTCTACAAGTCACAGATCTATTCATTACCCCCAATGTTTGGTCACAATGTGATGGTTCCCAAGTTGGTCGAATCGACCAGTATTTTTTGCTCGAATTTTGTCGAAAATCGAATTGGTGAGTTGCTATATACCTCTATGTTGAACTGTAACTTATTGATTTTATTTCCAGATATCCAGCAAGCAGTGAAATCAGCAAAAGTGTCACACAATGTGAGATATTCCACGTTTTCATCTAATAATAATAATACATCTAATATTATTACGACACTTCCTAATATATTCTCGCAATTTCTACCAAAACTGACGACGATTTAAAATGTGCTCTTCTTATGGATTTGGAGCTCTTCACATCATCACATTTAACCATTTTGATTGTTTTTTTTTTTTCATTTTTTTTTACCCAAAACCCCCTTGATCTCTCGATTAGTCGGATCTCGTCTAGTATTTATTAATTGGTATTACTTACACGTTTAAACATACTCGACCGGTCTCATCACATGTTGTTTTGTTTTGTTTTTTTTTTCTTTTGATTTTTCAAAAAGCATGAATAAAATATATTATTTTTGAAATAATGGATATTGTTTTTTGTTGTGTCGAGGTACTGTAAGTGATAAGGGGAGGACTTGAGTCAGAAGTTTGAGGAAGCTAGGCCAGCTCAAAATGAGTCAAATTTGAAACTATATAAACCAGAAACTCAACAAGGTAACGTAGCTCTTTTTCATGGATTACTGTAGTTTTCTATCCTGGATTACTGTAGTTCTTGGCTTCCACATTGTGTTGGATATTTTTGACGAAAAAATTAGGGGATTTGTTCAAGCTGTTGGATCTCTAGTCTATGTTCCTTGACCCTGGGATACTGTACCTACCTATCTTGAGGTACCGTACTGTAGTTTTCAGAGTTTCGGAAAATGAGTTGGTCTGGCTTAATCGGGCTTGAAGCCTACCAAATTGTGAGCAAGCCATTTCACAAGAGACTGGTGCGACAAAAATATGGAGCTTCTCAATGAGAGCTATATATTCTGGTAGTGCTCGGGACGGCGGTTTCGATGGTGTTTCTAATTTTTGACAACTACCACTTTAAGTACCAAAAAAAAATGCGCCCAGAGTTTCTCGCTCAAAAAGCATCGAAATAGTCTATAAAAATAAAGCCTGTTGCAAATGTCTCCTCGGTAGCTCAACAGTGAGCGCATCTGCCTGATCACAGGCAAGTTGAGATGGGTCCGCAGCGGGTCCATTGTGTACCCATTTTTGAGCCATTTATGAGCCGCGCGGCTCGGTTGTGGCTTGGTGTTTTTTTTTTTTCTGATGAAAGTACCATACAAATGAAATTGTGTGCATACAGAATAAATAGTCCTTTCGACAAGAAAAAAAAATTCCAAGCCGCAATCAAGCCGCGCGGCTCATAAATGGCTCAAAAATGGGTACACAATGGACCCACTGCGTGTGAACGGTCGATTGGTCCGCAGTGGACCCGCTGCGGACCCATCTCAACTTGCCTGTGGATAAATAGAAGGTCGCTGGTTCGAACTCCGGTCACGCCAATTTTTTTTTTTTTTGTTGAGTGGATTTCTGTAATCATTTCGATTCTGTGCAAACGCCTACACTGTCATCGTTTATTTTTGGTTTTTGTTTTTTTTTATGTTTTTTTTTGTCAATTCGACTTCATCCTGCTCATTTCCACCATTCCACCAGAATACCTCAAATTCAACCAAGATTCTGCCATCTGACAACCTTGTTGTTGTTTCCTGTTGATGACCCAACCCAACCCAGAAAATCAGAAATCACATTTTGCCAACCTAAACATAGACCTTGGGTATAAAATTAGATTTTTGATTCACCGCAAATATCTTTTTTCTTCTTGTTTTCTTTAATTTCTGATTTCGCATGTGATATTGTTATCGTTTGTTTTTGCAAAAGGATATCGAAAGAAAAAAAAAACTGGAAATTGTTTCGTTCACTTTGACGTCATAGGAGGGATGGTTTTCATGGAGTACAAGGAGAACTTTCTGAATATTTGTTGTATCTCACAGGTCTACAAGAAGGTACAATTTTTGTAGTGACTTCTTCTGATTCTAGACCTAATTTGGCTCCTGACTCACAAATTTCAACGTCACAATCTTCTATATCTTCTAGTCTTAGTTAGTTAGAACCATACCTTCTGGGAAATGCACCCTCGTAATTGAGACCAAAGACAAAGAGTAACGACAACGTCGCAGCGTCATCAATTCCCTTTTATTATTAAGCTTTGGTTTTGTTTTTGGTAATCAGTTTTCTAGTAATTTCAGAATCTTAATTAACCCCTAAAGGAGAAAGAATTAGTCTTGATGTTGGGATGGGATAGGAAACTGGACCAGGTCTAATCAAGTGGGCTTCAAAATCATTAAAAATATGTGAAAAGTTACCAAGAATGGAACCTTTGGTTCTATCCTAGGTCCCAGAAAATTTTGGCAAGGCCTACTTTAAACTTGTTCTTCTAAGAAAAATTTAAAAACCTTTGTACACTTCCAGATCAACAAGCTATACTTTTTATCCGCTGGAAATTGTTTGAAAAAAGTTAAATATGAAAGATCGAAAGAAGACATTGGCTTTGAAAATAAGTACACGTGAGTAGGCTTGTAAAAAAAACCCGTTCGCCCGTTTACTCGCGCCCGTTTACCCGCTCGCCCGTTTGCCCACAGACTCATTTGCCTGGTTATTTCTTAGAGACAAATAATCAAGAAAAAACGAGAATGAAGGAGACAGAGCGGGCAACGGGAAAACGGACGATCGGGCGAACAGACCGCCCGTTCGCCCGATTTCCCAACCCTACATATTGTATGTTGTCCTTATTTTATACCAGTTATGTATGAAGTGTAGTCTAAAAGTTCATAACTTTTTTTGCACGAAAATTTCCGGTGGATAAAAATAGACCATGATAATTAGGAGGCTGAACTCTATAAGTGTACCAAATTTTAAGAAAAAGTTGAGAGTACATAGGAGCTAGCTATAGAACCCCTGACAAACTCACAGGGACCAAAATAAACGAATCTAGAAACTACGACACTTTAACTATTCGACGCAAGCTTACGTAATTTTTTTTAATGCGACCATTTCCGGAATAACTCTATGACACCGGTGTGTCGCAGAAGTGACGCAGAGCTGCGTCACTTTTGGTGCCCTCATGTCGCAGCGACGTCAAAGAACGCAAGTGTGCTAATTTTTCTATGATTTTGTTAGAAGCTACTGCATGTCAAGGGTCTGATTGGATTTGGAGATGTTTCATACTATCACTAAAAATCTGATGCTCTTGGATAATTAATTTGAACTGTTGGCTCAAAATGAATTTTGTTTTGAAGTATTTTGAACCAATTGATTCACTGACATATTTTAATTTAGTAACTAAAAATGCCCTAATTAGCTTCCTGTCTATTTTTTCCTCCTCAAAAGTCACTAATTACCAGCGGGTAAAAGTACTAATTTTAGAACGTTCCAGTTCCGGTTCTACACAACTTCATAAATCTAACAACAAATATGTATTTTCTATACAAAAGGTTATGGTTGTGAAACGGGCGTGACGGGTGGGCCGGGAAGCCAAATCGCCCGGGTCACGTCATTCTTGGTTTTTTGGTCGCGCTTCACACCACTAACAGTATATTTCATTATCATAAATGTTTGATCTCTGCGAAATCGTATACATGTTGTTTTATTTTCGAACTCTGTCGTCATTCGACCTTAACTTCTGGACTTGTGGATTCATGAAAAATCTCTGACGAATACAGAATGGGGGAGATTCAATGGGATCTGGATAAAGATATTGTTTAGTTGTTCCAGGATGATAAGTCTTGAATTATCTTTCACAGAATTTTTGATGACAACCTGAAGGAAACGGAATGTTATGTTATGACTAATTTTTACCTCACAATTTTACGTTTTTCCTTTTTTTCGAATTCAACCAACAAGTTCGACAAGTCAGAAAACTTTGGTTTTTCGTCAAAAAAAAATTTAATTTAATTATGTTGTCTTTTTTTGAAATTTCTAATGAACACCTTTCTGACCTTTAAAATCTAAACACTTTTTTTTTACTATAATATAGTTTTTGTTGTGACGTTGTTATGTGAGTTTGTCTAGTCCTCGAAAAACAGCTGCTTGTCGAAAATAACACTCATAATGTTACTATTTATTGTTATTTTTTGCAACTTCAGCAGCTATTTTCAGGAAGTTGCACGATTTTAGGTGATCCTGGTGAGGAACAATTTTTTCTGGTCAAATTTCGGACCTGTAAGTTTCACAAACTTCGAGGATATATTTTTTTGATCTATTTATATATATTTTGATCTATATATATTTTTTGATATATGTGTAAACTCTGCGAAAAAAAAACATTTCAAATTTCCGCGGGTGCATTAGAGCGCGTTTGCACCATCGATAAAAAATTTCTTTTCTTTTCAAAAAAAACTTCACCAAATTTGAACGGCTTTCAAAGGATAAATAACATAATTTTCAAAACACAACCTTTTTTTACAAACTAATTAGGTTTTTGTTTTTCGTCCAAAATATTGTTTACCACCTGCCACTCTTCACACAGGACAAAGTATTTTTTGAACATTTGTGCAACTTTTTCTCTCATTTTTCTCAAAAATTCAATGAACTACATTGTAGCTTAACTTTCACTAAGTCCACCTTTCTTTCATCTTTTTTTTCAAAACAACATTTTTCCTCAGACCTTGATGAATGAAACCAAAGTAAAAAAAAGTAGGCCACCCTTTTCTTTTCGATTTATCTTTTGCATTCGTTCATTTTCTCTGCTGTTTTTTCTTTTTATCAACAGTTTGCACTTTTCCCCGTCTCGCTGTTCAGTTAGTAAATATTATTGTTATTTTTTCGTACTTTTTCAGATGTCGGGCGGTGGAAGTGTCCCCATTTATCCGCTTGTCAAAAAATTCCCAACAACTCTTGAAAGGCGGATCTATAAAACATATGTAAGTTATTTCCATCATAATACTGAACTTTGTCATGTACTTTTCATAGAATTGGCTAGACAATGTACTCTGGCCAGTCAGGCCACTTCCATTCGCCGGAGCTGTAGCTCTCACAGCTGGTATCAATTACAAATCTCCTGGTCAATATCTCTTCCAATATTTGCCAGAATTCGGATCCAAAGTGACAGAGGTAAGGCTTCAATATCTAGCTTATAAAATTTGAAAAAAAAATAAACCTTCCAGCACATTGCAAAAATCTCACTCGTCTCATTTTTCACCTACGTGCCAGTGTTTATCCTGCGCAAACTTCTCAAATGGTTCTACTTCTCGTACAAAGGATTCCTCTTCGAGAACCCGAAAAAACCGTCGCTATCAACAAAAATCTGGGGTGTAAGTTCGTGTCAACGTTGTGATAAGAAGCCTATAAATCTTGAGATAATAATTTTGCTGCATGATAAGTGCAAAATATCATTGATTGGTGTTGAAGTTCCTGATATGACTGTAAAAAAATTCCAGCCTAAAAATCACTAAAAGGCAAATGTTCCAAAAGAGATAGAGAATATTTCCTGTTTTCACTTTCAATTGTAAACTATTTACGCATCAGTGCTAATTTAGATCATCTTTACAGACTGTTCGATATCTTCTATCATTCTCGAAGCCGATTCTCGAATCATGCGACGCGTTACTTCCAAACATGCCGGTTCCCTCACTAGACCATTCAATAACCGAGTATTTATCATCAATGAAGTATATTCTAACATCGGAAGAGTTCGAACAAGTCACCCAACAAGCTAACGATTTCTTGAAAAACGAGGGTAAACGTCTCCAGTTGTACGCCAAGACCTATGCTCTGTTCGCTGATAACTATGTGACACCATTCTGGGAGAAGTATGCGTATCTGTACGGCCGATATCCACTTTTGATCAATAGCAGTGTTGCTCATGGTGATTTGTTTGCAAATAAAGAGACCACCCGGGCTCATCGAGCCGCTCGTATTCTGTATGTAGAATGTATGTCGCATTTGGCCGTAGATCGACAACAATACAAACCGGTGTGTTTTGATTTGTTATCAACACAATATTATTAGATTTTATCAATATAAAAATGTGTTTTTTTACAGCTTGGCGATGGCATCGTTTGCACACGACACTATCAGAAAATGTACTGTGGAACTCGTGTACCTGGCGAGACTGTTGATCATCTTGTCAATTATGGGATTCAGAAGCATGTTATTGTGGCACTTCGCGGAAAATTGTACAAAGTTCACGTTTGTGACGATCGAAACAATATGTTTACGATTGAGCAACTCTCAAAGTAAGATTTGATCTCTAGTTTTTCGGTGAACAAACAAAATTAAAACGTGGAAATGCTAATCTCCGGATAAGATTTGGAGATGATCCGAAAATTCAGGAAATAGCTCAAAAATAGGATTAATTAGGAAACGACATTTTTTGACTTGAGGGTTTGCGGGTCGTGCAAGATGACACTAAAATGGAATAAGAAGGATTGGGAAAATATATTTTAGCTGTAAACACGAGTCTAAAAAATAGATATCCCGAAAAATATGTTACTTAAAAATTCGAATCTGAGTCTTGATATAACTTACAAAATTCCAACCTAGAACAGATTCCTTAATTTTATTTATCAAATCTTCATTTTGGTTTTTTTGTAACACATTATACAATTCAAAATCTCGTAATTGAAAATAGTACATTTTTGAAAACCGGTTCAAGAAAGTTACTACAATTTCAAAAGTCATCTATGTCAGATGCCTTGAAAGCTAGACGGTTTCCGATTTTCAGCTGATGTCGATCTCTCTGGTTCATCACCGCAACATTTCATCTGAAATTTTAATAAAGTGGAACAAATCTGAAACTAAAAATTCTCAAAACTCCTTCCTGGATATTGAAAAGTAGTAACAGGAACTTGCTTAAAAACCCAAATTTCTAGCTTGTATTCAATGAAAAATCGTATTATAACGAAAAAATGTTGGATTCTTTATCGACATCTTGTAGTTTCCTTACTGCTGAAAGATGTTCAATATTTCTAATTTCCAGAATTTTCACCGAACTACTCGAAAGAGACTCATGGGAGAATGGAACAATCGGAAAAGTGGCCGCTTTGACACATGATCGCCGTGATAGCTGGCAAAAAAATCGCGAAAAATATTTCTTGAAACACAAAAATAATGCCAAAGTTCTAAAAGAGATTGAATCCGCTATCGTGTTTTTCGCTTTAGATGAAGATGAATTCACAAATGATTGGGTTAGTTTGTCGTACTGTCGATTTTGATTGATAATGTTTCTGATTTTCTAGGATAAACCAGAAACCCAAGGCCTTTTCTTGACCAATATGCTTGCTGGAGATGGTACAAATCGATGGGTTGACAAATCTCTCAATTATTCTGTATTGAAGAATACTAGGGTAACTTAAAACTTCACGGAAATTCTTTAAAATCTGTAATTTTTAGGCTGGTGGTACCACGGAACATTCTATCGCTGACGGCGCTGAATTTGATCATATTTTCGAGAACTATGTTTACACTGACTATGATGTCATTGGTTATCCTACCATGGAAGAACAAAAAGCTATGGAAGTTATCACCGAATACGATAGAAAGACTCTGAAATTCGCTGATGAATTGACAATCGAAGTCGCTGATGAGACAATGCTCCCCGAAATCGAACGATGCTACAAATCACATCAAAAAGCCAAGAATGATGTGGATATGTATCCGTTGTTGTTCAGAGATTTCGGAAAAGGGAGAATCAAGAAGTGTGGAGTCAGCCCGGATGGATTTGTACAAATGGCTATTCAACTTGCATCATATATGGATTTGGGCAAGTTTGTGTTGACGTATGAGCCGGCGTCGAGTCGATTCTATGCGAATTCGAGAACGGAGACGTTGAGAACTGTCAATGATCATTCGTGCGAATTTGTTTATGCAATGCTGAATGAGAATGAGAGTGTAAGTTTGGCTTGAAAACTGCCATATCGTAGCTTCTAAAAAAATCGAAAAAAAAATTCTAAAATTTTAATAAAAACGACAAATTAAAGATATAAGAATTAATTTCAAAAGTTTTATTGTTTGTGAAATATACATTGATGTTTATGAAAAAATTGGGCTACGAATATTTTGATAAATCTCTGACTTTAAAAAGTATATCACTTTATTCGTAAAATTGAAATAGCTAACTAATCATTGAAACTTTAGTGGACCAGTTTTAGTGATTTCTTAATTTAATTCTTTCATGTTTTGTTCTCTTCAATCATGTCAGAGCTATTAGACATAATTAAATAATTCTCGGAAAACAAATTCAAAAAGTCGGAAAATCTGGAATATCCGGATTTTCCTACTTAGAGATTGTAAATCTCAATTTGAGAATTAATTTTTAAATAAACTGTAGTTTGTCTCTAGCTACTAGCGAAACTCGTCAGACAGACCTCTGTCGTAATTTGAAAAATTGAAACACAAAGTTTATCAAAGATCAACAATGTTTATTTTAAGAATAAACAAATAAAATGTTTTCGATGACATAATATGATTTTCAAAAATTATGTAAAACAAACATTTTTATCGAAAGCTTTGAAAAAGTTCTTTAAAAGTGGAATTGAAATACCGAAAAAACCGGAGAAGTTATAATATTCTCGAAGTGAAATAAGAACCGAAAACAGAGCAACTTCCTGAAGCAGTACTGAAATAGATACAAAGTTTCAACCCCAACCAAATTATATTACAGAAAGAAAAGAAGATCGAATTACTCCGTCGTGCTTGTGAAACTCATGTTCAACGTAACAAGGTACGTACCAACTTCGAAATTGTCCTTCATTTCAAATAAATTTTTTGTAGAATTGTATGGTTGGCAAAGGAATTGATCGTCACTTATTCGTTCTTTATGTGTTATCCAAGGCTATTGGTATTTCAAGTGCATTTTTAGACACATATGGCTCACAAAAATGGATTCTTTCTACGTCACATGTAAGCCTCATAGTTGTTTATAAACCCTATGACGAAGTTCTTGCAGGTTCCTAACGTAACTGGTCAAAATGATGAGGATACTAACACTGAAATGACATGGCTCGGTGCATGCTTCGGAGCTGTTGCCGCAGATGGTTATGGTTAGTTTTTTGATTTTTGTTTGTTCTCTTTCTTTATCAACATGATTTTACACATTAAAGGCTCTTATTTGAGTGTGTATGTTTTACTATGATAAGGAAAGTAGAATGATATTTGATCAAACAAAACACAAACTGGAAGAATGATAAAATAATCAAATAGTTTTTGTGAAAGGAGTCATAGTCTTTGTTCGCTCAGATATTTTTATTTGAGTAAATCCCGAATTGATTTTCACTGAATTATCGGATTAACAAAATGTGATCAGGTCTAATCCTCTAATTGAAAATATAAAAATAAAACTTGAAAGCATTCTTGAAATTTGAATTAGGAGTTCAGACGGGATGTTCTGTATAAGTTTTGGAAAGTAAGGAGTTCTTGAAGTTTTGTGATATCAAGCACGAGCCACTGACTTTACTTTTTGCTGCACAATAACTACAAGCTTTCGCATTGTGATGAATTCCAGTTTATAGTTTTTCCAATATCAGGATAGGTATCTAATGAAGTTCAGAAAGAAACTTGTTCACATATAAGAAAAATCACGAAATCAAGCAAAATAATACAACTTCTACAATTGTTCAAATTTCTCTTTCCAGGCGTCTGCTACCGCTTTGGTGGAAACCATTCAATCATCGCCAACGTCTCCAGCTATCACTCTTCTAACCAAACTGAATCTGCTCGATTCGCCAAACATCTCAACAATGCATTCCACTCACTTTCCCAACTTTTCGACTAAACTAACACTTATCTAACTATATATATATATATATATATATATATATTTAATTCTTGTACTATTTCAATCTTGCTCAATAAATATGACTCATTCGAAGTTTCGCTTTTCTTTTTTTTTCTTTGCATGATGTCAGCGCTTATTGCACACTGATAAGGCAGTTCAATAAAAGGGGCAAACATTTCGAGAGTTTCATTCGACAACTCGACATGCATTCTTATCATCACCCAGTGAGTTTTTTTTCTTTTCTTGGTCTCTTTAAAAATTTTAAGCCGAATAATTTCAGAGTGTCCCAACTGCGTTGGCCGTTTATGAGCCACTTCAAGATGGATGCACAGTTTCCATCCACGGACATGTCAAGCATGGACATCACAAGAATTTCGCTGTGGAATTGTTGGCCGGGCCAAACATTGTGCTCCACGTCAACTTCCGATTCCATCATGAGCACATTGTGGCGATGAACTCGCAATTCAGTGGAATGTGGGGACCGGAGATCAGACACAGAAATCCATTGCATCATTCGGAGCATTTCCATTTGCATATTCGAGTTCATCATGGATATTATCATGTGAGTTGTTGTGGAAAGTGGAGCCAAATTATTTTTGAAACAAGAAATATGACATTCAAAGGCTGAAATTTATAGAACTAACAAGAAAAGTTCGGTCAAAAACTATGGAGCACCTTAAAAATCAGAATTTCCAACCTTAAAATGAGCAAGAATTTTTGATTTTTAAGACCTGTAATAATGGTTTCGTTATGTCTGCAAGTACACCAAACCTCTTTCACAAAAATTTCTGAAAATTTTGAGAAAAAATAAAACAAAGAATAAAGGCGGCGCACTTGGAATGCGTCAGCCTTTCCGCTTGCGCTTTTTGAGTGCCACGCGGCAATTTATAATTTGAAACTGAAATTTCGAATTGAAAAAAAAAATCAATTTTATGATAACTAGCTGTCTCATAGATATTTTTTTAGTCTTTGAACACGAATTGTTATCATACTTATCAGTGAAAAAACACGCCACGTTTCATTCAATCATGTTTCATAATTATCACATTCCAGATTTCGGTCAACGGTCATCATTTGGCTGATTTCCCACATCGTTACCCATACAACTCGGTCCAAGCCATCGGTTTGAAGGGAGATGTTCACATTGAGAAGGTTCACTTCGAAGGATTCCACTTCCGCACCCCATGGCAAGGACAACCAATCGGACATGGTGCCTATCCAGGTTATACACCAACATTTGGTGTGCCAACCGGATTCGCTCCACCACCACCAAACAACTACAATGCTTATATGTAATTTTTTATTTTTATGAAGTTTGGGAATTTTTTAAGTACCTTTAAGTTCTATTATGGCTTGTGACTGTGACGATTCTGCTTGTTCCAGTGGAAATCGTGGTTTTCAATCTTAAAATCCTATTGAAGAATATGTTGTATGTATACTCTCGATATGGTTTGTACAAAAAAACCGTTGCAATCGACGCCGATACACCGTGTAATGTAAAACATATAACACTCAAATTATTGCCCTCTTGAGAGTAGAAGTTAAAAGTGATTGACATATTCCAATAAATATTTGGGGCAAGAATCACGCAAACCGGAATCATCGCTTGAATCAACGAAGAGATGAAGAAGTTTCGTTGTAATCTCCTCGTTGAATTTGACATATTCGGATTATTCACGTTGGATAAGGTCCAAAGGGTATGAAAAACATAGAAGGATGCTATACAACTCATTGAGAAACAAGTGAAATACATGTGAGGGTTGAATAATGACCCGTCTTTTTGAATAACTACCATGTCAGCTCCAAAATAGTCTACTGGAGGGCAAGGTATTATCTGAAATATTATTTTTTTCGAAAAAATAAAGTGATATACTTACTTTGAGAAATTCAAGCTTGAGTTCTTCTTGATTTTCTGGAACTGTTAAGACTTCAGGGAGGCCAAAATTTATATGATAACCATAGAATAGAATATTGAAGACTATTCGAGTAGCTTTACGACGCATAACAAATTTTGAAGAGCTCACAATTGCTCGATGACGTTGCTCAAACATTGTGATAATCGCGCAAGCCATGCCTGAAGTGATATGCAACATCGACCAAATGAACAAGAACTTTATTCCTTACCTCCAAGAGCAGCGAACGCCACCCACATTTGTGATATAAAAGATATACCTAACATTGAAAAGAGTCCTAATGGCACACCTGCCAACAAAGGTAGAAAAAAATATGGGCAAACCATGACTGAAAATGTGAAATCACATAACATTGTCCAGCAGTGTAAATGAATCATATAGGGGACAAATCCATGCATTGGAGGGGGTGATATTTTTATCATGAGAAATAGAGCATAAGAGGAGAATAGAAACATGAATAGGGTTCCAATATGACATGCATTTGTGAAAAATTGAGGAGTAGCTAGGTATGATAATTGCTGTTTGCAGTTCAGGGAGTAATAAGTGGTATAATATTGATTCAGAGGGTTCATAGAGTTTCAAAAAAATTAAATAAAAAATTTTTGGGCAGTAATCGATAATATTCTCAATTCATTTATTTGAGCAGGTAAAACAGAAATTATAACAAATGTAAATCATAACAGACACAAAAAACAAAATTCACTGAACAACCAAGTTATCGTTTTTTTTTTGTCAATACTTATTTTCGAAGTTTTCTTGCCTAAATTCTTGGCGCGGCGATCATCGTGGTTATTTGACTTGCTCCACTGGCAGCTTTCGATTTCTGAAAAAAAAAACTGAATTTTGTGAATATTTTACTCATAAACTGACCATTTTCTGTGAAAATAGAATCATTTTCACCGACGATTGTACATCTTTGTTGAGAAGAATAAGAACCAAAGGATTTATAAATGAAAAGTTGGCACTGAGAATTGGAAGATACTGACGGAACGCGACAAGTGTTAGGGTCTGAAAAAATCAGTCAGGGTGTATACGGGTGTATACGGGTGTATACGGGTATATATGGGTTTAAATGGGTATGTACGGCTATGTAAAGGGTGTGTACGGGTATACATGGGATGTGTACGGGCATATAGAGTTATGTCTGGCTATGTATAGGGTATGTACGGGTATATACAGTTACGTACGGATACATAAGGGTATGTACGGGTAAGTATGGGTACATACGGGGGTGTGTACAAGCATGTGCGGGTATATACGGGTCTCTACGGGTATATACGGGTACGTACGGGTATATACCGGTTTGTACGGGTAAAAACGTGTATATGTTGGTCTGTACGGGACTGTACGGTTATATACGGGTATATACGGGCATGTACGGGTATATACGGTTATATACGGGTATATACGGGCATGTACGGGTATATACGGGTATATACGGGTTTGTACGAGTATATACGGTTATGTACGGGTGTATACGAGTATTTACTGGTACATATATGAGGGTCTCATTTTAGAAAAACATCGATGACTGTCATGCGGCCGGAAAAAAAAATTAAAAAGATACATTTTTTGTCGGATTTCCCAATCCAGAAAAATTTTTCAAAAACGTACATTTTATAATTTATTATTTTTTTTTTCCACTTTATTTTACATTTATTTATTTTCATTGTTTTCATCTTTGAAGCTTTTCAACACT
>LR548764.1:0-92594 GCA_900536415.3 Caenorhabditis sp. 38 MB-2015
AGGCTCAAGCTCAGGCTCAGGCTCAGGCTCAGGCTCAGGCTCAGGCTTAACCATATGCTTAGGCTTAGATTCAGGCTTAGACTGAAACATAGGTCAAGGCTTACGCTCAGGCTTGGGCTCAGGCTTAGACTGCGACTTAGGTTCGATCTGAAAGGTGCAAAATAAATAAAAATCAACAAAATTCTACTATATCTTTTGGAAAAAGTTGTGAATTTGAAATTGGAGACTTTAAAATGAAACTCATCTTCTTCTTCTTGTTGTGCTCACACACTCTCAAACACACATACACACAAGACAGAATCGATCATTGTTTTTGTCATGTCAGTGACATGCATGAGCACACACATAAGAAGAAGCGAAAAAAAAACGTTAAAATAATATCAATATCTATCAGGGTGACTGAAAACATGAGCCAAGACGAGATAGAGAGAGAGAGAGATAGAGAGAGAATAAGAGACCGGATGAATATCTATATATCCACTAGATATATAGATATATAGTGCTGGAATTAATGAGAGGGATTAGAGAAACAAAAAAAAAGGATGTTAGAAGATGAAGAAGAGGAGAAGCTGAAGGAGCAGTGGCATGGCTGGCTTGGTTGTGTGTGTGTGTCTGTTTTTACTAGTAATTAATTCTATATTCATTCACACACACAAATGTTAGCTGAACAAAAAGAGCACTTAATAATGCGAGGAGAGAAAACATATATTTTATAATTCGTTTTTTTTTCATTCGTGAAATTTTTAGATGAAGGGAAGGGTAGGGGGAATGTGCGATGTGAAGTTCTGTTCGAAAAATGAAAAAAATCCACGTGTTCTAAGGTAGCTCACTTTAAGGACTATGAGCTTGACATTAAAGGGACATATTGATTTTCGTCCAAGGTGTGTATGAAACGTATAAATCAAAAAATACTCTTTAAAAAGCCCAGCGACACACACACAAAACATAGCAAGCTTTTTCAAGTCAGTGAGTCAAATTCGCTCCATAGATAACTTTTTTCTCTGCGTCTCTTTGCTGTCGTTACTCTACTGTTTGATGAATTCTAATCTCAAATTTTTGACCTATAAAACTTGCAATTAGGCTCCGCCCCTTTTAGTCCTGATCTATTAAAAACAATGTAAAACTTGTTAATTTTTTTTCAGAATTTTCAACTTTTGAATTATGATGACAAAATTCACGTGAAAATAACAGGTTCTAGTAAAAACACACATAAAACATAGCAAACAGCCAAACCCTCACAAATGTCGGCAGCAAAAAAAGTTAATGGGTAAAATTCGCTCTATAGACAACTGGTAATCTCAGCCTCTCTTGTATGCTATTCAATAAAGTTCTCAATTTTTTGCCCTCAAATCCACCATGAGAAACCCTGCGGTGGTCGCATTTAGACTCCGCCCCTTTTTTGTACTGATCATTGAAAGGACACTAATTTTCATTTCTGAATCCCTGTACCAAAATTCAGGTGAAAATAACAGGTTCTAGAAAAAACACACACACGAAACATATTAGGAAGCCAAACCTCTCAAAATGTCGGCTGCTTGTTTGAACGGCCTTTCTGATTTTTGAAGAGATGAACGAAGCTTTGTGGGTCATATTTGCTCCATTGATAACATGTTTCATACCTGATCTTTGGGAAAACATATTAAAGGGACATAGACTCGAAAGCACAGTAAACCGATTCAGAATTTTCAAACTTTGAAACCATGTGAAAATAACAGGTTCTAGAAAGAAAACACATCAAACATAGCAAGCAGCCGAACCCTCACAAATGTCGGTCGCTAGTTTGAATGATTTTTTCGATTTTTTGAAGAAATGATGAGAAAAAAGTTAGTGGGTCAAATTCGCTCTATAGACAACTCGTGATCTCACATCAGACTCTCCTGTATGCTATTTAATAAATTCTAGTTCTCAATTTTTTGCCTTTAAATCCACCATGAAAAACCCTGCGGCGGTTGCATTTAGACTCCGCCCCTTTTTTGTACTGATCATTAAAATGACACCAATTTTCATTTCTGAATCCTGGTACCAAAATTCAGGTGAAAATAACAGGTTCTAGAAAAAACACACACACACGAAACATATTTTATGATAGAAACCACAGTACCCGAATTCAGAATTTCACTTCTAGAAAATAGCGCCTGAATCCAGGTTAAGAAGAATAGGTTCTTGAAAATACAGATTCGAATTCTCAGTTTTTTTGAGTGGATCTCAATGGATTTTTCAAAAATTCCAGTTTCAAAAAAATGTTTTTTTCTCAAAAAGCAGTAGTTAACTCAAATTATGATATGCCTCATTTTGCATGTTTGGTTATTTTTTTTTGTTCAAAAAATTTTGTAAGATAAAAAATCGATACTCCAGACTACACTGTAGTTTTGTAGATCTTGAAATAGTGAAAAATATCTCTGCTAAAAATGAAAAAAAAAGTTGTGTTAACCAACTGTTATATAGGTTCAAAGTTTGCGAAATTTACTTTTTGAAACTATGGGTTTAATGTCTTTACTCGCGTCGCGGTTGCGTTGCGTATCCTTATTTTAGCAAGCGCGCTCTATTGACAGAATTCTCAAAAGTCAATTAAATTAATGGAAAAGTGCACGAGATCAGGGCTATAAAAATTGTTTTTGAAACTTGCAATGTTTTTTTTTTTCAGTGTCTATATCTCTCATTCTCCGCGTCGAGTAACAAATTCATTGAATAAAAAATGGATGATCTTGTCGACCTCCTCGCCGCATGCGCGGAAAAAAAGAGCTGCTCCCTCCCAAGAAAAAAGAGCACACAAGGTGAAATGCTCCGAGAGTAGTAGTATTATTAGTATGTAGTGGTCTGAAAAAGACAAGACACGAATAAAAAAATATATGTATCGAAAAAAAAAGTCAGGCGGAACACGAAAATATATATATATATTTATAAATAGAGAGAAATTGGAAGAAGAAGAAGAAAGAAAAAGGCTGAAGGAGCACATGAGATGAGCAGTAGAAGAACAAAAAAAACGGCAGAGAGAGGAGAAGAAGAGGGCTACGGGCGCCTAATTATGAACGAAGGCACAAAAAAACTAGAAATGACACAATTATCTTTTTTTGCATGACGTTTTGGGTTGGCACAAAATAGATATGTGCAAAAGTCGGGGCAAAAATGGCTATATATTGAACATTCGGTGCAGCTACAAACATGGCTAATTGTTTACAAGCTGTGTGGTCCGATCTGGCAAGTTAAGCAATGTTGACTCCGGTTAGTCGCTGGATCGAATTCATGTGGCGATTTTGCAAGATTTTTTTTTTTTTGAGATAAATCTGGAAAACACAAAAAAAGAAAAGAAAAATTAGCACCGTAATTCAAAGGTGCATCTCTTATTTTCAGTGGGTCTCGCCGCGCATTCATAAATTTTTCGACTTTTTCGAATTTTTTTTTTTTGTGATTTTGAGTATTAGTTTATTATATCTTAGAGTTCCAAACAAAGAGAAATTTAAAAAATTTTATATGTTCCTTTAAGGATTACTGTAGTTTCAGTTTTTTTTCACTCAGACTTCAAACAAAAAAGTTCTCTAGGGTGAACGAAGGAAAATGTAGGAATCGATTTTCTTTTTTTTCAAACAACAGCCTAAATTTCACCTGAGAGTGAAAAAACTGTTATTATCAATGGAGCGCATATGACCGATCGACTTTATGTTCATACATTTTCATTTTTTTCACTCAAAGATTCAAAAAAGTTCAGAAAAACAAGATTTCTACGGTAATCGGACCTGTACAAATCGATTTTGATATTGAAAATCAAGCTAAAAGTCATCTGGAGTTAGAAAATAAAAGGTTATCAATGGAGCACATAAGACCGATCGACTTCTGGTTTTAATATTCTACAGTTTTTTCACTCAAAAATTCTAAAAAATTCAGAGTAGCAAGTTTACTGGGGTAATCGGACCTGTAGAAACCTATTTTGACATGAAAAATAACGTTAGCCTCTATACAAGCTAAGAAAAACAGTGATTCTCAATTGAGCGCGTATGACCGCATGAAGTTTGACTATTATGGACCTCTTTTTCATTGATTTTGAAGCCAGAAAATGGGAAAATTAAGTTATAATTTCTGAGAATTACAAAAAATCATAGTATTTTTCAAATAAAATCAGAGTTATTTGATTTTCAACACCTTTTTACTTGGATTTTCACAAAATTTAAAAAATTCTTTCTTGCACATCTTTGAGCACAAAATACACTCCAGACATTCTCGAAATTCATAGGCTCTCCCAACTTTGCTCGTTTTTCTGTGCTCTTTCAGATGCTTGCTCAATGATGTCATCAACTGTCAGTTTCAACAGGTGTGTACTAAAATATGATGTCATAGACATCAAATCTTGTGATTCTAATAAGAATAGGAGGGCTCATTGAGCAATATTAAAATCAACTGGCTCTTCCTCTCTTGAAATCAAAATTGTTCTGAAATTCAACGTCATGTCTATTTGCTCACCAGCTGAAAAGGGCTCAAAAAAGACAAAAAAAAGTGCATATTTTTCTCCTAGAAGCAGGAAAAAACAAGTTCAAACGGATAGATTTTCACGATTTTAGATACGTGAAATTCGATATACCGAAACAGCAAAAAAAAAATGCGAAAGATAAAAAGGTTGTTTTTGTGACTCTGATGTGAGTCGGAGAGAAAAAGAGTTGGTTGATGAATTATTTAGGTGATGAAAAATGTATATATCACGGGAAGGAAGAGTCATTACATTAATTAGAAAAAAATGACAGACAACCAGGAGGAAAAGGGTGAGAGCTACTAGAGTAGAGCTGGATGGATGAATGAGCTTTGAACTATGGTTGCTGACGGAGATGAGATTTTGTATATGTTGATGGATATGACTTGACATAATTGTGATTTGGGTGGAATTTTTGGCAAATCTGCAAAATGTAGGGTTCTATTTCGGCACAGTAATTTGAGAATCTGGAGAAATTTACCTGCAATTTTTGGATGGTATAAAGATCCCGGGGAGTTGACAAGTTGCTATTGAAAGTAAGAGCACATTTTTCTTGAATACTAAACTTCTCGGTAATATCCAAAGATTGATTTTTGCATACATTTATTTGCAAAAACATTGAAACATTTGTTGAATACCATGTTAATGAAGTGTCAAAGAAACGTATCCTGGGCTTCATTATTTCTTTATATACCTCCTGGACCAGGTCTCCCAAGAATTCAATCTATAAGATCCGGGTGAGGTTGGAGAACTGAAACTACAGTTAACCGATGAACCCAATTTTTCTAACGCCTAAATTAGGCCAAACAATTATAGTTACACTTGCAGAAAAAATTGTTCGGATGGTTTTGAAATTATTTTTACTGTTTCAAAGAATTCTGAAAGGTCGTAGAGTGTAAAGGTTATTTGCTAACTAAGCTTGTCCTGTTTCAAATGGATAAAAAATACCAACAGATTGAGAAAAAGTTAGATATTTGCATCCTAACCAGATAAAATGAAAATAACTCACCTAAATATTCAATAGAATTAATCAGAATGATGATGATTTTGCGGGTTACCTAGGTCTGTTTCAAAAACTGCTATAGCACACTTACTTACAAGGAACCAATTGGTAACATGGGAGCTTATTGGCTACCAGCTGGTTCCTTGTAAATAATTGACTGGTAACCATCGGATATTAGTTACCAACCAGTTCACATCTGCCTGTGTAGGTTGTAGACGAGAACAAACTAGCAATATTTTCGATTGGTTTTTAAATTTCTCTCGAACCAATACTACACGTCATGTCAGCGCAATGAAAAATAGCAATTTGCGAGGTTGAGAGAGACGCAGAGAAAAGTTCTCCGAGAGAAGTACAACAGTGGAAGCTTCCATGGCCGACTGGTTAACGGGCGTGTCTTTGAATCGAACGACGGCGCCGAGCTCTGGTTCGATTCCCCCACGCGCCAAACTTTTTTATTATTATTATTTTTTTTTTTTTTCAAATTACATTTTTTTTACAACGTTCTCTTGTCAGATACTACTCTCACAAATATTTTGAATACATTTTTGAGTTTCGAAAACACATTAAACTGTAATTTGAAAAAAAAAGAAAAAATAATAATAAAAATTTTGGCGCGTGGGGGAATCGAACCAGAGCTCGGCGCCGTCGTTCGATTCAAAGGCACACCCGTTAACCAGTCGGCCATGGAAATTTTTACTGTTGTACTTCTCTCAGAGAACTTTTCTCTGCGTCTCTCTCAATCTCGTCAATTGCATGCTGACATGACGTGTACTAGAAAAAACTTGACAGTGATTATACGATTTTAGAAAAAAACGTTGTTCAAATGGTTCTGAACATAACTTTACTGTCTCAAAAATTTTTGAAAACCGTTCGAGTGATTAATTAGTTGATAATAAGAAATAAAGCCGATGGATTGACTAAAAGCTTAATATTTGTACCCGAACTAAGTAAAATGGAAATAATTAACCAAATTATTCATAGAATTAATCAGAATGATGATTAATTGTCCGATTACATAACCAACAATGTCTATTAGATTTAAAAAATTGTTTGGATGATTATGAAATTATTTTCACTGTTTCAAAAGTTTTTGAAAGATTGTTGAAATGGTTTGCTAGTTGGTAGTACAAGACAATATTTGAAGATTGAGAAAAAGACAAAAATAGAAATGATTCCCCAAACTGTTCAATACAATTCATTAAAATGATGTCTTGTTCCAAAAACTGCAATAATTTCATGGCTAAAACAGTACCAGGCTGGAAGTCAAAAAAATTTAACAATAAGTATTGGATATGAGAAAAAATTGTTCAGATGGTTTTGAACATAAATTTTACTGTTTCAAAAAGTTTTGAAAGATCGTTGGAGTGATTTGCTAGTTGGTAATAAGGAACTATCACGTCATGTCAGCATGCAATTGACGAGATTGAGAGAGACGCAGAGAAAAGTTCTCTCAGAGAAGTACAACAGTGAAAATTTCCATGGCCGACTGGTTAACGGGCGTGTCTTTGAATCGAACGACGGCGCCGAGCTCTGGTTCGATTCCCCCACGCGCCAAAACTTTTTTATTATTATTTTTTCTTTCTTTTTTTTTCAAATTACAGTTTAATGTGTTTTCGAAACTCAAAAATGTATTCAAAATATTTGTGAGAGTAGTATCTGACAAGAGAACGTTGTGTAAAAAATGTAATTTGAAAAAAAAAGAAAAATAATAAAAAAGTTTTGGCGCGTGGGGGAATCGAACCAGAGCTCGCCGCCGTCGTTCGATTCAAAGACACGCCCGTTAACCAGTCGGCCATGGAAGCTTTCACTGTTGTACTTCTCTCGGAGAACTTTTCTCTGCGTCTCTCTCAACCTCGCAAATTGCTATTTCTCATTGCGCTGACATGACGTGATATACTTGAAGATTGAGAAAAAGACAAAAATAGAAAAATTTCCTCCAATTATTCAAAAGAATTAATCAGAATGATGCATTGTCTCTGCAATAATTCCAAGGCTAGAACAGTACCCGGCTGGAAGTAAAAAAAAAAAGTGACAATAAGTATTGGATATGACAAAAAATTGTTCAGATGGTTTTGAACATAATTTTTACCGTTTGAAAGAACTCTAAAAGGTCTAAGAGGCTAAAGGTTGTTTGCTCTCCGAAGACTTCAGACAAACAGGAAAGAATTGACCATACTATAATAAAAAAGAAGCATAAACAATTTTGATATGTTCACCTAAAAATAGATGTTCAGTTCTGTCGCGAACGCTGCTACGTACGCTTCTCTACTACGCCAAAACACAAGGAAAAAGAAACGAAATAAAAAGAAACGACATTTCAAATTGCCTCCTCTTCCTCAACGGGTCTCGCCGCGCTTCCTTATGCGCCTTTAACGTCGCTACCGGCGGCCTCTCCCTTCTCTCTCCCAAATTTCTCAATTTCATTCTCTCCTAAATTCGTCCCAGAGATTGGTGAGCGCCTGCTCTCTCTCTCTTTTCCTTTGTTTTCAATGTTAATTTCACTTTAATTATTTAGATCCACTTTCAGTCGAACTCCTTGGAGTTCTCCCTATAAATCCTAAATTTTCTATTCGTTAAATTCTAAATTCTCCTCTTTCCTGATCCAAACGGTGCTTAGCGAGACTCGATCCTTTTCCAAGCCTTCCTGGCTTCTATAATCCTGATCCTGATCCAACAAATATTATCTTTCGGAGGACTGTTGAGTCTGGGCTCTTCACCTATTTTTGGACGTAAAATAACGATAATTTCAACTGTTTCTATTCAATAAACTCTTATTTTGTCCTATGTTGTGCTTGTTCCGTCGTCTTTCCCACTCAGCATGAGCGAGTCGCTCATTCCTTCATGAACCTTCAACTCCATACCACTGAACCGCAAAATGATCCACATCCTTTGTGACGATTGTGAGCCACATCACCTAATTAGTGGGCTCTTACCTAGATGCCGCCACAAGTTCACTGTTTCGAAAATTTTTTAAAATATCATAGAATTTAAAATATTTGATGAGTCAAGTGAATTTCTTCGAAGCTTGAAAAACTCTGATATAGATCACAATTCTATTCATACAAATTGGAAATAAATATTTTTTTTAAACTTTATTAGCCAAAATTTTTTAACCTCATGTTAGTCAGAGACCTCTATTCCCTTTCAGACATATATTTTTATATTCTGGAACTAGGAGAGCCAAATAATTTTTTTACATTTAATTTTTTAAACTTTAATCGCCGATACATATCTAGGGTGTACCCTCATTTAAGACCCTAATGTTTTTCAGAGCTTTCTATTCATTTTTAGACACATTTTAGATATATTTTTGGAACTATGAGACACTAAAATAGGAGATCCAAATATTTCTTTTTTATTTCAATACTTTCAGACAATTTTTCATTTTTTTCAAACTCTTTAATTGAAAATAATCTTGTTTCATCACAATATTTTGGCTTTTCAGAAAAACAACTTTAAAAAAAAATTAAATCTCCATTCTCAAAAATTAAACGATGGTGTTCAACAAGAAAAAATTTTGGTGTTATAAATAGTTTTGGAAAAAAGTTTTATAAAATATTATTATCCACAAAGGTCATGTGTAACCTGTGAGATATTGATTTATGAACCACTTTTTCAGTTTTTCAGCTACGACTTGTCTGAAAATGAGTGATTCATTTCCAGATCGGATTCTAGCTAAGTACAGATGTGTAAGAATCATGTACATGGTGAACATTAATAATAGAAGCAAAAATTAAACTTGCTCCAAGAACAATAAATACGTCTGAAAATTTTTTTGGTGATAGTTCAACTAGCCACTTTTATATACCCATAATGCATTTTTTTTTTGAATTTTGAGTTTAAAGGTGGGGTAAAGAGACTCGGCTAGTTGCTCTTAAATGAAAGAGCACATTTTTTTAGGTGGAACCCTCGAGGGATTTTTTACCGAAAAGCCTAGTATTCGAGAGAATTTTGGTCAAAGTTAGAAATTTGGAAATTTTCAACGTATACGTTAAAAGTTTCCAAATTTCTTTTTTCAAATGAAATTTTCTCGAATACTAGTCTTTTCGGTGAAAAATCCCTCGAGGGTCTTACCTAAAAAAAATGTGCTCTTTCATTTAAGAGCAACTTTGCCGAGTCCCTCTACCCCACCTCTAACTTGTCAAAGTCAAAATCAAAAATCAATAGCAGATTAGAAATTAAGAACTCTATTTAGAAAACTCTTATTTTTTCATCATAAAATTGAAAAAAAATTAAAATTTAAAAAATATTTCAGAACTGTAGAGACTAGAAATCTTCATTTCAATTTGCTTCTTTCCAAAAAACAACAACACACACACACAAAAAAATGAAAGAGCAATAAAGGTATGTATGTTGAAAAAACAAACGATTATACAATTAAATGTGACCAGTGTTTAAAAATGTGATTTTCAGAACATTTGATATCTTCCAGTATTATGCTTCCTCATCTCATAATAATGGGGACGACGTGACGCAGACTCGCGAATCTCCCGCCCCAATGATTGACAGTTTAACCGCTTGAATTGGCGGATAGCGTTTCGGAAGTTCTGAAACACCTCAAGTTATGTAGGGCTGAAAATAGATAGTTGATTCCTTACCTTATCCTGTTTCTTGAAGGGCAGTATCAAATTAGCGACATATTTTCCATCTTGTTGGCGGCTTGCCATCACAAGATATTTCTCATTTTTTGGGAGGGTTGATATTTGTGAGCATGGACAGCCAGATTTGTCGGATGTGAGACGAATATCGGTGACAGGCACATTTCGACGACGATCACCTTTTTTTAGACTTTGTCCTTTGTTTATTGAGATGTGGGTTGAGGTGTGGTTGGTGATTTTGGCTTTGACGACTGGAAAAAATATTTGTTATTGGTCTCATAATTCTAACATATGTTACTAAAGGATATCTGAAGATAAATTGACATTTTGAGAACATGAGGCTAGGTTCTAAGGGGACATGTGATTTTTGTCACGAGACACATTTTTTTAGAAAAATAGTATATTTTAAGTAGCTTCGAATTTTACCTTCTCTGTGATTGTAGCTGGTACCTGGGTAGGCTCGGGTAAATGGGCAAACGGATGTGAACGAGCGTGTGCCCGATTTCACAACTACATCAGAGCTTTTAAGGTCATTTTGAGAGTAGGTTAAGCTCGTATGATTTTTTTAGACCCTCATAATAATTTTACTATGATTTTGTGTTTGCTGGCCGACCTGCGGACTTCTCAGAAGATTTCTAGCTCCACCTGAATTGCTCTATCTTTGAAATTTGATTATTTTTGAAAATCCAGTTATATCTACACAACGAGAAAAACTAGAAATATAAAATTACGATAGTACCACAGAGAACCATGCACATCAAACTGATCATATCAATGAGGGGAATGAGTAAATTGTGCAGACCATGGGAGTACTGTACTATAATAGGTAAAGGACCTAAATTCCACATAGGATAAAAAATAGGTACCATAGATATAAGGGGTTCTAAAATTATATATACACAAAATTCATGAAAAATGGTAAAAAATAAAAATTATCTTGTTGTTATGTAGTTAGGTTAACTTTTCATCCTGAACACTTTTAAGACATTAGTTCCATATGAAAACGAAAAACTACAGTACTTTCAGAAGTTTTCTCACTTTCTAGCTGAAAAATTTGAAACTGTAATTCACGCATTGAGAATTGCGTTTAGCAAAAATTGAATTAAAAAAAAAATCTATCGAATTAGTTATTTCTCATAGAAAGTCTCCATTTTTTTTGAAACTATCCCCTGGTTAGTATAAGGGTCCCAAAAAGTGTTATGGGTTCCCAGGTGGCTCTTGAACAGGACCTGGTACTATGAAAAACGGACCGAAAATGGATTTCCCTGAAACGGAACAGACAGCTTTTTTCTCTGAAACGGACCTGATCCTATTTTTTCTGAGCCTAGCTAAATCTAACACAAAAATCGTGACAAAATCGAAAATTTTGAATAAAACAACTAAAATGGTTGTGAAACGGATCTAATCCTTTCTTTGGAAAAAATCCACAATTTTCAGAAATGAAAAACTTATTTGAAGTAATTAACTTTCTTTAGTTTTACCCTGAAATAGGTTTTCTGGTTCGTTTTTTATCGAATGAAGTCCGATTCAGGAGCATTTATAGATGATCTCTAAATCAAAAATGGGTTCCACAAAAGGCATAGGACCCCTTTCAAACTCACCCAAATTCGATCTGCAAAACTGATCAACCAAATTCTCATAAGTTTCAACTTGTGAGCACGCAGAACACGAAGCAATTGCACCTGAAATCGAATACTTTAGCCACAATTACTGTAGAGATATAAGAGAGAGCCGACGTGTAACCCGAGACTTGCTCGCGGTCATTTTTGAAACAGCTGGCTACCTGGTTTATGATAATAATAATAATTATTATTATGTGAAAAAGATAACTATCAAAAAATTTGTGACCCCTGCCTGGGGTAGGTTCTTTTTCATTGTCAGAAAATATATATCTCTTTTTCATTTTTTTTCGCAATTTTTCTCACCCACAGGTGTTATATATCAAACACTTATGAATGACCGATTAGTGACATACTCGAGCCACTTTCAACTTTTTTTCATTTGCCGCCGAGTCGGATTGAAAAATGCACTTTCTTTGAAAACCCTTACCAGCTTCTTGTTTGGCTGGAGACATTGGTTTGATGCACATGTCGTCGTCTTCAAATTTGTCGCAGGAGAGCATTTCTGGCCAGGGGAAACCGTAGTTGACCATGCGGCTTTCACAACCCTGGAAGGAGGATTTTATGAAGTGAAAAACAGTATCAAAATACACCAGACACTAGCAATCAGTAAGGATTGTTTTTTTTTTTATTATTTATGCGTGTTTCTGAAGGTCGATTATGATTTGAAAATAAGTTATCACGTCATGTCAGCGCAATGAAAAATAGCAATTTGCGAGGTTGAGAGAGACGCAGAGAAAAGTTCTTCGAAAGAAGTACAACAGTGAAAGCTTCCATGGCCGACTGGTTAACGGGCGTGTCTTTGAATCGAACGACGGCGCCGAGCTCTGGTTCGATTCCCCCACGCGTCAAAACTTTTTTATTATTTTTCTTTTTTTTTTCAAATTACATTTTTTACAACGTTCTCTTGTCAGATACTACTCTCACAAATATTTTGAATACATTTTTGAGTTTCGAAAACACATTAAACTGTAATTTGAAAAAAAAAAGAAAAAATAATAAAAAAAGTTTTGGCGCGTGGGGGAATCGAACCAGAGCTCGGCGCCGTCGTTCGATTCAAAGGCACACCCGTTAACCACTCGGCCATGGAAATTTTCACTGATGTACTTCTCTTAGAGAACTTTTCTCTGCGTCTCTCTCAATCTCGTCAATTGCATGCTGACATGACGTGTATTCTCGTTTGAAAGATCGTCTCGAAATTAATATAACTCTCGAAGTATTTTTTGTAAAACCTTTTTTTTCGAGAAAATAATGATGAAAATAAAATTATTCAGCTTTGTATTCGTGAGAATTTCTACAAATTCACTCGTTATTTTCTTAAAAACCCAACAGTTTCTTCGAAAACCCTCCGAGAGATTTGGTAATTTTGAACGAGCGGATTTCGATGAAAAATATATAAAAGTCGCCCTTTACAACTTTTAAGACTATTTTGTTTCTTTTTTTTTCTATTTCTCTTTTTTTTCGGAGAAGTGAAAACGTGACCACAAGTATATTTTTTTACATCCGATATTGAAATAATCATTTTCAGTCAAATTCAATCAGTTCAACTAACAATCAGTTGGTTTTTTTTTTCCAAAAACTCACATGGGAGGTTCAACTAGTCGCCGAATTGAAATTTTCTTTAAATTTGCAGACTTGTAGAATTTATTTTCCTCGGTCACGTTATATATTTTGTTTTCACCGGAGACTTTGTGAAAGGAGTTAAAAAAAAATTCTAGGCCGCTCTCTAATTTTTTCGTCTTCACAATATAAATTTTTGAAGTTTAAGAATCAATGAAAGTTTTCATGAAAATCAGCTGACATTGTACACGTGAGAATAATTAAATTTCTATGTTGAAATTGCATTAATTTAAAATATGAAAAATTTTGCACAGAAACCTCAGGTACAGGATATTGATAAGCAAATCGAGTTTTCTAAGTTTCAAAATTTTGCGAAAATTCCAAACTTGTGGATCGATTGAATTTTGGTTATGTCGAAAAAGATTTTTAGCGGGTTTTTCGGCTTCTACCGCTCAAAAATATATACTTCAAATGTGATACTTAGCTTGATTCCCAAAATTTTGAAAACAATATAGCTGTGACTAGACAGGACCGAAATAGATTTATTATGTGAATAAACTTTTTCATCAAGACCTAATCAATATTCAATTAGATATTGGTTGAGGTTTTGAAAAGTGTACCTGCGAACTCATAAATCAGTCTAACACTATTTCTAAAACTAAAACGTCTTGAAGCTAGAAAAAAGGGAATTAACATGGTTCAAATTTTCACTCCAAAAAATTTCAAAAATCGATTAGTTATGACATTTTTCTATTTTATGGATTTTTCCAATTTTTCTCAGAAACTTAGGATTAGGTTAGAATTACTACAGCTTCAGCCTAAAAATACTGGGTGAACATCAACTAATAAAACTATACTATTAGGCGGTATACACCTTTTAACCCGTGAGAAAACGAATATTCAAATCATCTGACTCACCTGCTTCACAGCCATACACAAACTTTTGCAAGGTAAAATAGCTCTGTCCATTTGCATCAAACACACCGGTGCGAACAAGGAGCATAGGAAGCGCTGAAAAATACATGGGGTACTGTAGGGGAACATTATTGATTCTGACTACCTGTGTGTCTGGATGGCAGTTGAGGCGAAGAAGACTCTCCCAATCTTTGGAAGCGTGAATCGCCTCGGAGACAGTTTCATGTTCCATGAAATTGGGTAGACGCATTTGATTATACTGTAATTTTGGCTAAACAGAGATGAGTTGTGGGGTACTGTAGGGATGTAATATGGGGCTGAGAACTCACCTCAATCCCATTGCAAATTGTCAAATTTGAAGGGATATCAAAACATTTTGGGCTTGTTGGACGTTCTGAGGAGAACATGGCCCATGAATCTTGGAGGTACCCGAATGTACCGTTGAATAATAATAAAAGGAGGAGTAGAATGTGCATTACAATTATTATTATTATAAGGAAAATGAGCAAATGGAGAGTAAGAAATAGAAGAAGACGAAGGGGAGGAAAACGAAAGAATGAATTTGACACCTTTCGCCACGCCCACTTTCTTTCTTTTCTTTTATATACATACATATAGAAGAGTTTTTTGAAGAGTGGGTGACAAGATGGGGAAGAGAGAGAGAGACATTATGAATAGAATGGACTAATTAGCACTTACAATTGAGCAATTAGACAGGCGGAATTCGATCAAAGGAACCCCCTTCCGAGAGGGGATTGTTAAGATAATTGAAACATTTTGTGAAGTTTGACCACTTGTTTTGTTCGTCTTTTGATGGGGAATAAGATGTGCTATTTGGAATTTCAAGAATTTTTAAAACTTCAGAATTAGTTCGAAGGTAAGTTCTTGCAAAACTACGACACTCCGCTTACCCGGTGTTTAATTTTCAAAAAAAATTTTTATTTTATTTTTTCGCTTTTTTTTCTCACGAAAAAAATCTTTGAAACTAACTTTTTTTCAGTCAAACTCAATTCACCGAAAAGATCAAATGTCCGCCGCACAAAGCTTGCGCGGAACCATTAAAAAAGTCGAAGTGAAATTCGCATACGTCAGGACAGACGAAGGTGATGTATTTGTACCATTAAACGCGTCAGTGCCGAAAAACCAGGACTGTCCGGATCTTCGAGAAGCTTATGAGTATGTTTTTTTCTTCAAAAGTATTATTTGGGATAACTAAGTGTTTTGTTATTTAAGATATGGCGATGAAGTGTCGGTGAAGGCGGTAAAACAAGACCAATCCAAAAACGGGTGCCCATTTCGTGGAGTTCACATGCGAAAAGTGAAGAATACCGCCACAAGTTCGGTCGGGTCTCCATCAATTCGAACTGATGAAACTCGAACGGCTCCGAACGATTTTATCAAAGTTCGAGTAACATCAGTCACCGAAACGTTCGCATATGCCGACGTTCCCGAATATGGATCGATTTTTGTGCCGGGAGGCGCTTTTGACTCAAAAGAGACGACAAGATTGAATGCCTATTTGAAAATAGGTAACGATTTTTTCATCTTTGAAAACACATAAATAAAGTAATTTTATTGCAGATGATCTGTTATTAGTCCGCATTGAAGAGCAAAAAGAGGTTAATGGTTGTAGATGGAAAGCGATTGTAGCCATGAAATTCATATCTGAACATGGCGGGGAGCGCCAATTTTCGGGATTCGGCAAAATTGTAAAACTAGAAAAATTTTATTGCCTACTTCATTGCAACGAGTTATCAACATATTACATATAGTGAGTGACATTCTTCAAACTCAAACTCTTGAAACCTCCTCATTTTCCAGCTGTAACCTTCTTACCTACACGGGTGGTGACTCTGGTGTGAACGCGGAAACTTTAAAAGATATTCTAACCGTAGGCGACTATATCATGTTCGTTGCCGAATACCGAGAGCCAGAATGGCGAGCCATCAACTGGTATTCGTTCAAATCTCGAGGAGTTCATATTGAAGATATTGCGCGACATGTTAATAAAGAGTATGCTGAATCACATACACAAACTAATCTATGTATGGAGGTTAGTTCATTTTGTGTTTGGGAGTGTCAGAATTATTGATTTGAAATTCAGTTTCGTTTGCTTCGAACGATTCTTGAACGCAATGAACAATTGACGGAGGAGCATCCCACAATGTGCAGTTTAATTGACAAAGATATTTGGACAAAATGAAGATTTTAACTTCTATTTTCATAGTTTTAGATAAAATTTCACAAGAAAATGGTAAAAATCCAGTTTTAGATATTCTCTTCTAATAAAAAATCTAAAAATACATGGAAAACCCATCAGAATGCATGAAAGAGATGATTGTAGCAGTATACGGTATCGAACGCAAGGAGAAACTATTCTATGCGCGTTTTTTGTTGAAAAATCGCCTATTCCGACTGTCGAAGATCATACAGGTTGGTGGATTTGAAGCATTTTTTTTTTAATTGTAAGAATTTTTCAGGAGGTTTTCAGTTCCAATGCGAATTACCTGAAAATGTGGCCATGGATAAAGGAGATTTGTATTTGTTTCATGTTTATTTTGATGAAGGTTAGTTTTTTTTTTTTGAATTTTTTCATTAAAAAAGTCCTTTTCGAAAATATGTTTAATTATCACTAAAAGTTTTCCCATCTAAATTTACGTTTCAAAAATTCAAACTTTAGCATGAAAATTTCAGTTTGACAGTATAATATTTGAATATCAGAAACTTGGAAATTCTTTAATTTAATTTTTATTACAAAACTTCATATAAATTAAGCTTGACTTTTGAATTTCAAGTTTTAGCTGAAAAAAATTTTAATCAGGTTAGAAAATTGGCGAAAAAACGCACGCCAAAAGTTCGGGAAATCGACCATGAAAATTTAACCAAGAGAAATAACCACTTTTCCACTACCATCATCAATCCATGTCACATTTGATTATCTTTAGAAAATCTGAAAATTCCTCCATTTTCTTAAAATCTTGTAAGATTTGTGTAAAATATCCAGCTTCAAGCCTAAAAATAAGTTGAAATTGAAAAAAAGCCATTAAACCCTCAACATTTCCAGGCGGAAAACAAAAATGCAATCGAGTGACTCCAATTCCCAAAGTGCTATATTGTGTGTATCAAAGACTGCTAGAAGAATTTCGAGATTCAAAAAAAGGATTGATGAAATAATTGTTGTTTTCTGTTTCTTATCAAATCAACTAGAATTATCCTCCGTCTCCACATTCCCCACGATCTCTCGCCTTTTCACAAACAATTTATCTTTTTCGCCGTAATTACTTGAAGAAAATGTTCTTGAACAGAAATTGCTTAGATTTTTTTGACCGGAATTGGTAGAAAACTATATACCAAAAATATTATTTACAAGTATTTTTTGTTGTATTTATGCGAAAAATAATATCTAGATGGGAATAAGTTGGGTGTTTGAAGCGGATCAAAATATCGCATCGGTGGAGCGGTTATTGAATTCAAATGGAGCACAGAAAAAAGGAGCGTTTACTGTTTCTGCAACACCGTATACCGCATCTACTCAGGTGAGTAAAATTTAAAAAAAAAAAGAATTTTGAATGAGTTTGATATTTACCCCAAATTGAATAGTAGTGGTTGTGTTTCAACTATGATTTGGCTGAAAATTAGTATTTTGAAATTGTATTCTAACTGTGTATATGTAAGACCCATATAGGCGTGTACAAAAAACATGAGAGTGAGTAGTATGCTCGTGATGTTCAAGCTGCATGGCCAACGTCAGAAGCAGATTTTTCAGAAACAATTGAACTTGGGTTTGAACTGGAATTAGCATCTTTCGAAAAAGCGTTTTTAAATTAGTAGAAACATCAAAGGAGATTTTCCGGGGACTCTTGGTTCTCGATAAATTAGTCTCCAATATTGTGAAAAAGCTCGAAAATACATGAAACTTCAATAAACATAACTTACTAATGACCGCTGCAAAATTCGCGACAGTTTCAGAGAACCAAGATCAATCAACCCCACAGCTTAAATTTATTCCAATGAGCAAGTTTTTGTTCTTGAAATGTTCGATGCTGAAAATTGAAATTACAAAAATCTTAGACCACAATTCAATTTTGCACAATATTGAATGAATGTGAATAAATACATTTAACTCGCTACTGACTTGACTTAGCCGGAATCAGAATCGGATTCTACTGGTCAAAAACCCCAAAGCTTGATTTAATTCCATTTGAAAAGCTACTGTTCTTGAAATACTCGCTGTTGAAGTTTTAACTGACCCGTAAACAAAAATCGTATTGTAGACAATAATAGAACTCTCTTTCAAAAAACAATTTAAGTTCTTTAACAAGTTTCCGTTTTCTCACTACAAGTTTTGGAGCTGAAATTTTATCGATCGCGTCTCGCAAAAATGAACAACAGAAAGTTGATCAACGTCCAAAAATCTATCGAATGATATACTCCAGATTTTTTTTTGACAACGTTCCCTTGTAAATATGATAATTTTTCAGCATTCGATTGAAATTCCACAAAACTACGTGATTCACCATTCAAAGTTTCCCCAGACAACATTTACGATAGTCCCCATGGACTCGTTCAAGAAATCGCCGAGAGCTGTGTGTGATCGTGGATTCGATTTAATTTTGAGCAAAATGAGCAATGGAACATCGGCGGATTTGCATGGAAAAATTGATATCAGCGGAACAGAATATCAATTGGCCGATTTCTGTGTGAGAGTTGGAACCGCGGTTCAAGGAACTACGGTTAAAGGTATTATAGTAGAGGTTAGTTTGGAGCAGAGTTACAAGTGAATGAGAGTTTGAATTTTGAAAAATTATCAAAATGCTCATCTTAAAACTTGAATACTTGACATCAACACCAGAATCGATATTTAAAAGCCATATTTTCAGGTCGAATTTGAGCCATGCGCAGTTGTTGCACAATGTAGAGAATTGATGACCGAATTTATCAGAACCGTGTTTCAGAAATATGTGAGTTTTTCCCGTTTTCCCCAAAATCTATGTATATCCCCGATTTTTATAGGCTGACAATCGTCCGGACATTTTCAGTTCCAACGAGGGACCTCAAAACTACACGCCACTTGATACAATGTGGCAATATGTTGTGATTGTTGGCAAATTGAGAAAAAAGACATAAGCTTGGCTATTTTTTACGGTTTCACTCGAATCTCATATGTATTTATTTATTTATTGGTTTTTTGTTTACAATTTGATAAAAATAATCATTTTTTATTACTAAAAACTGATTTTTTTTTCTATCGTTCTATCGATTTTTCTATCTGGAAATTGTATTTTTCAATTTCAACCTACTGAAGTTTTCAGATGCCAGATGAGACGCATCATCTGACATTCCGGGTTTTGTTCGATTATTTGGATGATTTCCGGATTTTAGCGAATTCGAAATGTTCGGGATTGGAAGCTTGGCAGGTTAGAAACAATTTTCATTTTTTAAATGAAAATTAGAGGGTTTTGTAGATTGTATCTTATGCGATATCGTTCTGCTTTTTCATTGCGTGGATTCGCAGACAAACTCGATCAAATGAGCCGATTTTGGTGCAATTGAAGTGAGTTTTTTTTTTAATTTACCAGTTTCTAGTGGAACTGCGACATTTCAAAAACTGGTATGATGTTGAAGCAGGCTCTATAAAAAACAGAACCAAATTTTTTTAAAAGATAAAATATTCAAAAACAGTGTAAAATACGATTCGTCAACCCTGTTTACAGTGAAAAACAAGTTTTATATAATAATGTTACTCATAGTACGGATTAGCACATTTTGCACTTTTCAGAAAAAAACTAAACTTCGGTTTGAACTGAATATAGTATCATTCGAAAGAGCGTCTTAAAATTAGTAAAAACCTTGATGGATTTTTTTCTGGCGACTCAACTGAAAACCTGATCACAGAAAGTTTAAAAAAAAACAAATATACATTTTTGAAGCCTAATCAATATACCCAAAAACGCCAGAATCATTTTGTTCCCAGAAAAACCATGTACGCAATGATGCGCTCTCTTCCATGGGTTCGTAAGAGGATCGAAGCTCACCTAGCTCTTGCTCAAGTTGAAATCGAAGAAGAAGTGCATCGATTCGATCAAATGCGCGAGTTCTACAAATTCCTCCCCGAACACTGTATGGACACCGAAGACATTTTGGCAGACGCCCGACGATACGCAATGATGGGAGAACGACGATACACGCAACACTATGATCCTCAAACGAAACAAGATGACATGAAGTTGACAGCACAACTCTTTGATTTATTCTCCCATACCGATCCACATCGATCTGACGCTTTCCCGGGTGTCAGAAAAATGGAGGCGGAGATTCTTAAAATGACATGTGCAATGTTCCACGGCGGCAAGGAATCGTGTGGAGTGGTGGCTGGTGGTGGAACAGAAGCCATGTTGTTGGCCTGTTTGGCGTATAGAAATCGAAGCCGATCTCGAGGAGAATATCGCGCAGAGATTATTGCTCCATCAACAGCTCATCCGGCTCTCGATAAGGCTGCTGCATTTTTTGATATGACAATTATTAGGTAAGGCATGGATTTATAAATGGTTTCTGAAATAAAAATTCATGAACCATCAAACCATTTTTTAAATCGGCGTGATCCTATTATAAACTTTTTTTCTGAACAAGCTAGCCACTATAAATTCCCTTTCTGCCTTTTTCAAATAATTCACATTCCTGGATCACTATTGGTATTATGTATCTAATCAAAATAAATTCGTGAAACAGGAACATTTTTTTATTTTTTAAAACTCACTGTTTCAAACGTTCTCTATATATTTTAAGAAAATACAAAAATTGTTCGGTCGATCATTTTATCCCTATTTATGTATTGAATACGTGTTTGCCACGTGAAATTTGACATAATAATGTACAATAATTTTTAATAATATAAAATCGAGAAACAACGGGTATAAATGGGGTGAAAATGTTTGGAATAGCGAGGATCTTAACTCAATCGCAGGGTTCTTACGAATGTTAGATTTGGTGTCTTGTAATATTATTTGTTTTCATTGAGACATTTTTTGCCTGGACTTGTGACAATTGTACCGTGCTCCAAAATTGGCCTCACGAATGTTTCATAACAGTCCAAAACTCAACGATCCTCGTATTCCTATTATAAACTTTTTTCTGAACAAGCTAGCCACTATAAATTCCCTTTCTGCCTGTTTCAAATAATTAACATTCCTGGATTGGTATTATGTATCTAATCAAAATAAATTCGTGAAAGAGGAATGTTTTTCTATTCTAAAAAAATCACTGTTTCACACTTGCTCTATATATTTTAAGAAAATACAAAAATTATTAACTCGATTACATCATTCACATCACAAAGAAAACGAAAACTCACCATTGGAAAAGAAACATAAAATCATAGAAAAAAAAGAAGTTTTTTTCTATTTTCAAAACTTACTGTTTCACACTTTCTCTATATATTTCAAGAAAATACAAAAAGTAATGACTAACAGTTTTGGCATACCACAATAATACCTCACCATCAAAAAATAATATTAAAAATATTCTCATTTAATTTAATTCTAATCACAATGTTTCAGAGTACCCGTGAATCCAGAAGATGATCGAGCCGATGTTGATGCGATGAAAAGAGCAATTGGTACACGGACTTGCATGGTACACTTTCTCACCTTTTTCTCTTATTCATCCACTTTAATTTCCAGATTATTGCAAGTGCTCCAAATCACATCACTGGAACTGTGGATCCCATTGAAAAGTTGGCAAAACTGGCGCAAAAGTATAATATTCCACTACATGTCGATTGTACTCTAGGAGGATTCGTCTTGCCGTTCATGGAGTATTGTGACTATTCGGTAGCGGCGTTTGATTTCCGATTGCCGGGTGTTACCTCGATTTCAGCGGATTTACATAGGGTGAGCTAGAAGTCGTAATTCATACTGAAATTCCAATCTTTCAGCATGGTCAATGTCCTGGTCGCGTCTCTGTTATAATGTATCGCGAGCCTATCTATCTGCGCCACCAATTCTTCACCAATTCTGAATGGCCTGGCGGCTACTACGCCACCCCTACAATGTCGGATGGTCGAGATGGTGGTTCGGTCGCCACCGCATGGGCTACAATGTTACGAAAAGGACGGGATGGATATATGAATGCTTGTCAGCGAATCGTTGAAGGAACGCGGCAATTGGCTTTCCGTATCGAAAATGTTGAGAATATCCAACTCAGAGGATCAGCTGATGTTTGTGTTGTGGCGTTTGATACCACTCCGGAGTCTGGCATCGATGTTTATAATATTGTTGATCGAATGGTTGAAAAGGGATGGCATGTTGATCCACTTCTTTCACCAATTGGTGCAAGAGTTCCGGTCACCTTATCAATGTGTGAAGATGGTGTTATTGATTCGTTTATTGATGATTTAAGGGACATTATTGGAGCTTTAAGGTTACACTTAAAAATATATATTTTAAAAAAATGAAAAAAAAAATTCCAGATCTCAAGACCCTCCAAAAAGTGGCAAAACTGCGTCAGTGTATCACATGTTACAAAAGGTCAGTTACTTTGATTAGGTATACTTTGAAGAAAACAAAACAGGTTCTATTCAGTTCACTGATTATCACGTTTTCAAGTAAAAATATAACGAATAGGTTAGGTTAGAAGAAACCAAACAGCAAGTCGTGAAATGTTTTTTGTTGCTTTCAGTAACCAATTTTACCCCGTTTTGTGGGCATGTTTTTGTTGTTGTGATTGAACAACTTGTTGAGAGCTTCGAACTTTTTCTTTTATTGTGTTTTCTTCATAGAAAATTCGGTCATAGCCTAGAAATATCTAAAACTCGATTATAGTCTAGCAAGTCCACTAAAAATATATATTATAGTCTAAAAATATCCTAAGAATCTGATCATGGTCCAGGATAAAAAGTTACTTGGTCCTGACCTTACAAGTGATCTTATTCGAAAAGGAACCCTTAGAATCCGATTTTTCTGACCCCAATTTTCAAAAACTAAAGTTCAACCTCACAAAACATTTTTTTACTTCCTATTTTAGCAGCAATTAGCAAATTTAGCACCCTTCCACAAATCCAAGCAAATATTGCAAGAAAACATCTGCTTTCCTCCATTTATTATTGATTAAAATCGGCTGGCTCGAAATTTTTGTTTTTTTTTTTCAAAAAATAGAAGTCTCCATTAAATACTCATATTTCCATTTCGAACATAAAGAAGCCTGCCAGCTATACGAAAGAAAGAAAGAACGAAACGAAACGAAAAAAGGTTTTGTGCCCTTCGTTTTTTTTCAATTATTTTTTGACCATTCCATTCCATGTCAAACTGGAGAAAAACGGAAGAAAAAGTAATCTTGTTCTTCGCCTTTTTCCTTCTGCCTCGTTTTTCGTTGTTCTCTTTTCACTTCTGTTCGCTTAGGAGGGCTTATCACAACAAAATGACGAAAAGAAGAAGAAGAAGAGGATGTTAATTATGTTTTTATTGAGATTAATTGGAATTGTGTTATTTTATTTAGATTAGCGGACATTTTTGTCTGATTAATGGATTTGGGTGGCGGTTTTTTGGACTTTATACAATTTCCTGGAGACTTTTCAGTTTAATGTGCAGGTTTCTAGAGTACTGTAGTATTAAAATAACTATTCTCATTTTATTACGTGACGTCAGAAAATATGTTGCACACGAAACGTTTTGGCCACGTGGTTTAGTGGGTAATATCGAAGTCTGCCAATCTGAAGGTCGCAGGATCGAATCCTCATAATAGCCTAGACAGTCAGAGCCTAGGATATTCAGATGAAGGAAGCACAGATGATGATCTTAGATTCTTAGATGATGGCCTAGAAAGTCAGATAATATTCTAAAAAAAATCAGATGAAGACCGAGAAAGCTCAGATGATGAACTAAAATTTTAGATATTAGCCTAGAAAGTCTGAAAATGATCTAAATAATTCAAATTATGGCTTAGAATGTCAAAAAATGATCCTAAAAACCAGATAGTGGCCTTGAGTTCACAGAAGTTGGTCTAATATTCTTAGAAGATAGCCTTATCTTTTCAGATGATGGCCTTATATGCTGATGACCTTATATTCTCAGATGATAGCCTAGAAAGGTTAGGTGGCATAGGAAATTAGATTCTGGCGTAATGATCACTCGGCCTTGTGAATTCGAAGAATGTTCGGTCGTAATGATGTAACTGAGAATAAGCAACAAACTGATGTAATCATAGATACAATTTTTCAACATTACTTTATCAGAAAAAAATAAAATAGATTTTTATGTGCTCCGAAAAGTTACATCAGATTGAATTTTAGAATAGAAAGTTTCAAGTAATATGAGGTAACCTTCCATCAATCTTAAAATTGACCCATTCTCGCCTTGTGAACAGTCAATTTACAACAAGAGATTTGAAGAGACGCAGACGTTTTGACAAAAATTATCACAACACATATGGCGCTCTCATCTCATTTATACATTCTTTTTTCTGTGTTTTTTTTTTTTGCTGTTTCGGCTAGAGGTGGTTTTTCAAGACATTTTTGTTGTTTTCGACGTTCTCTTATCGCTCCATGCGGTTTCCTTTTTTTCTGTCAACGAAAATTGATATTTTTTCGTCCAAAAAAAGGTGGTTTTTTTCCGAGAAAAATGATGATGTAACTAACTAACGAATCATTTTTTGTTCTGCTCATGGACAATTTTTGAACTCTATGATTTGAATGAAGGGAGCTTATGTTTTTTTTCTTTTGGGGGTAATTCCCGATAACTTGATTTCGGAGAAAAGAGGGGATTATTTTTCGTTCAAGGTGAAAAGTTTGAATGTTTGATTTTTGGGGTGGAGTTGTTGATGTTTAGTGAAAAAGGTTCTGCAAAAAAATGGAGGAACATTTCTGGTTTCATGAAAATTTTTGCCTGGATCAGGATTCAGATTCTGAAACATCACATCGGCTTGTATTTGGCTTGATTCAGGATAATTTGAGAAAATCTAGACCGGAATCGATGCAGTGAATTTTTATAGATTTTCAGCTAAAAAACTTGATTCAAAACATTACTGGCTAGCTTCTCAGAATCTGTTCTCATTTTTGTGCACATAGTTTTTCTAGTTTGGTCGGCTTGAAATGAAATTCTGGTGTATTATTAGAATAGGATCCTGTGTACCAAAATACGCATTTTTTGCTTAAAGTTGGTTTCTGAAATTATTTGTGATGTTACTTCTACGGAAATTATAGATGTTAGATCCACAGAAAATATATAAAAGCTTTGGAACGTATTTTTTGCGGGACCTGCAAATCAAGCCTGAAAATTTTTCGTCACACATTTCAGCTTTTTTTCCCAGGATTCGGTCATAAAATGTGTATGTCTACTAGTCCACTCAACAAAATTCCCTCAAAATCTCCACCGGTGTGTCCCCAGAGAAACAAACAACGAGATGTTGATGAAACCCTCCGCCTTTTTTACGTTTTTTTTCATGAGCTCAAGATTTTCACCAAGTTCAAACATTCAAAAATGAAACAAAATTTGGTATATATTTCATCATTCGTTGCTCTCGTTCCAATATTCGTATTTATCTCTCCGCCCACCCACTTCTATGATGACTAAATGTGTATAAAAGATAACATTTTATCAATTTTGCATTGTTTTGTTTTTTCTTTGCCTCGTCCTGGCCTCTCTTTAAAAAGTTAAGCTCTAAAGTAATGTTTTTTACTGTTTCATGAGTCATAGATAACTTTTGGCTCTTCTGAATTATTCCAAAAAATGAAGTAACCCCCATTAAACATGTTGTTTCTCAATTTAGTTGAGTGTCTCCATATGCTATCAATTATTTATTGGTATTTGTTTATGTTTGCTTCTAGTTATTGGTTAGTACATTGTTCTATTTTTTATTGATTCTCTAATATATAACTATGTACACCAAAGTTTTTTTGTAGGCTGTCAGGACTGTTATCCGGTCCACAAAAATTGTGATATAGTACAAAATAGTGATATAGTTTGGCAATTTTCGTAATTGAAAAGAGCCTTCTCTGATGCTCAAAGATTTTGTTGTACTGTAGGTAATTGAACTGAAAATCGTAGTTTTCTTAATTTGCAGAAACCGGGAAAAAGAAGTTTCGAAGCTTTTAGATATTTTAGGTGAATCTCAAATCTATAGTCTTTATTAAATGCATAAATCATCTAAATTGAAGATCTGGTTACTATAAGCTTAATTGATAATCAAATACACCTTTTTTGTAGCACCTGCAAATGTTTGAAACATAATTCCCTGGTCGCAGGGTTATTTGAATTATCAATATGACCTTTTCCTTTTTCAAAGAGCAATGAGGCAAAATGACACGAACCTCCGTTGTTATCACGAATTGACCAGAACCGAAAACATAGTCATAAAAGCTAGTCAAACAAACAAATGCCAATGTATTTAGATATGTAGACCACACCCAATTTTTAGTTTCAAGTGAAAATTTAGTGTAAGTTTTTCTCTAGAAATTTAATTGACCATCTGAACTCGTTAGGACTTCACCTTTTTTCTTTTCCAAGATCATCACACTTATAGTTATTCAATTTCTCTATGTAATAAAGATAAAGTCATTAATTGTGATCTTATTCGTCAAAATGTATGAAACTTGTGAAGCAGAAAAGTTTTTTTTCCTGTTAAGTTGTTTAAATTTACTGTTTCAAAAAGTTATTATATATTTTGAGAAATTTATGAAAATGAATAACAGTTTTCTGATATCCTCTAGTTTCAAAAATAATCACTGAAATGTTGCTAAAAAATTAAAAGTGAGCTAGAAGATTGATAAACAGGCCAACTGTTATATTCTGCAATTGAATCTGAAAATAGCATTTCCAATTTCGAGCTGGGAAGTTATTGAAACCACAGTGCTAATGCTGATTTTCTCTCCTTTAAACTATATAAAACTTGTGAAGCAGCAAAGTTTTTTTTTTTCTGTTAAATTGTTTAAATTTACTGTTTCAGAAAATTATTATACATTTTGAGCAACTTATGAGAATCAATAGATAACAACTTTTTGGTATCTCTAGTTTCAAAAATAATCACTGGAATGTTGCTAAAAAATTTCAAAAAGAGCTAGAAGTTTGATAAACAGATCAACTTTTAGATTCTGCAATGAAATCTGAAAATTGCTATTTCAATTTCAAACTGTGAAAATATTGAAACCACGATGCTAATGCTGATTTTCTCTTTTTCAAACTATATGAAAATTGTGAAACAGCAAAGTTGTTCTGTTAAATTGTTTAAATTTACTGTTTCAGAAAATTATTATACATTTTGAGGGATTTTTCAAATTTAATAACAGTTCTTCGATTTCTTCTTCCGATTTTCATCTAGTTTCAAGAATAATCACTAGGATGTTGCTACAAAATTTCCAAATTGAGCTAGAAATTTAGTTATTTGGGAATGCTGTGTTCTGTAATAAAATCTGAAAATTCACTAATTCAGTTTCAAACCATAAAGTTGTTTTTGCCAGAATCACACTCAGTGGTAATGCTGATACTCTTTCAAATTATATGAAACTTGTGAAACAGCGAAGTTTATTTCTTCTATTAAATTTGAATTTACTGTTTCAAACAATTATTATATATTTTGGGCGATGCATGGGACGTAATATCGCAATATCTCTAATCAAAGACCACACCCAGTTTCGAAAAGAATCTCATTTTTGAGCTGGAATAGTTTTTTTTTTTTTTTTGAAATATTCCAAAAAATGAATCAAGGAAATTCCATTTTTAAAGTTTAAAAGCTAGAAATTTATCTCATTCAGTGACTCACACATACACGACTTATGCTGAAAGACTGTTCGCCAATTTATATACAAATTTTTAAACAGCAACAAAATGTTTCTTGTCCATCGTTTAAACTTACTGTTTCAAACTATTATTATATTGTTTGGGCGATATATAAAAAGTGATTTGATCATACAGATAACGCCTATCGAAGTTCAGACCGCACGTATTGTCTGTTTCGAAAATAATCACTAGAGTGTTGTCTGAAATTTTTCAAAACTCACCTCAAAACGTTCAAAAACTTCTTAACATTCAGTTTGTTCTGAAACAAAACATGGAATCCCACTTTGAAAAAATTCAAACTGGAACTGTTTTCTTTATTATTCACGAAATAACCGAATTCTGATATCCTGTTCGTCAAACTATATAAAACTAGTGAAACAGCAACAAAATTGTTCTTTTCCATTGTTTAAACTTACTGTTTCAAACTATTATTATATGGTTTGGGCGATATAAAAGCAGTAATGCGAATACTATCTTCATTTTTTCGAATATGCTAAAATTTAAGCCTCTGGTTTTTTAAACAATGTTGGATCGTTGCCTTTGATAGAAGCTTTGAATATTTTCAAACAAATCGATAATTGGATCTCGACACACCTCAAAATTTTCAATAATTGTTGAGCTTTTAATTTCGCCATGTTCTGAAACGAAACCTGAAAATTCTTTTTTTTTTTTCGAACTCGAAATTTTTCGGCTATGATCAACGAAAGCTCAATGCTGAAATACTTTTCGCCAAACTATATAAAAATTGTGAAACAGCAAAGTTTTTCTTCATACTATTTTAATTTACTGTTTCAAACAATTTCCAAATAGTTTCAGTATTATGCGTCTACGAAGCGTCTACCAAAATTCAGACTACACCCAATTTCAAAATTGATCACTCAAATATTCATTGAGTTATTTCAAAATGAGTTAGAATAGTATCGAATGTGAATGCTGTTATTATATTTGCCAAATTATATCGAACTTCTGAAACAGTAAAATTGTTCCATTTTACAAACTCACCGTTTCAAACAATTAATATATAGTTTGACCGGTTAAGGAGGAGTAATAAAAGTCGCTTGTTCTACTTTTCTAATACTCTGTAATTTCAGCCACATCAAGTTTTCAAAATAGTCACTGGAATGTTGTCTGAAAATTTTCAAAATGACCTAGAAATTTTATAAAGATCTTAAATAGTCCTTAGAACGTGATAGTAGATTTTTAAAACTTTCAATAATTCTTAAGAATTTAGCTTCTCGATGTTCTTGAAACATAACCTGCAAATCCCATTTTTTTAAATTTCTAACTGGAAGTTTTTTCTCGGTGAGTTACGAAAAACTAATGCTGATATTCTGTTCGTCAAATTTTATAAAACTAGTGAAACAGCAACATTTTTCTTTTTTTCCATTGTTAAAACTTACTGTTTCAAACTGTTCTTATATATTTCTAAATGAAAAAATTACTATTTTGATTCCCTCCGTACATACTATAATTCACCCAACCACCCACAAATATCCCATTCTTTTTCCAGGTCTCCGACAAGAATATCATCGACGAGCTCTCTTTGTTGCGCCTCGCAGCTCATTATAGCATTCCGCCGCCGGCTGAACGAAGAAGTCTCAGGTTAGCCTTTATTTTTTTTTGTTGACGCACTCGGACAACAACAAAAAAACAACTAAAAAATTCCTGGGTGTTATTTACAAGCTTGTTTTGAGGTGCTCTGAAAGCTCTTTTTTTAGAAAGAGAGTTGTAATTTTTTGGCTATATATAGTAGTCGAAATTCGCAGAAAATGTCATTTTCTCTGAAAGTAGACCCAATTTCCAATTTCAATACAAACAACCAAGAAACAAGAAAAAACACATAAATGTGACAACTAGAGCTTGTATATAATTAATTACAACAACTGTTTACAAACATTTTCTCGTCGTTTTTTTTGTTTCTCGTCGTCGTTGTTGACATTTTTTCACCCATTGAGAAAAAAATGCTAATCCAACTGGAAATTTAGCTGCTATTCTCAGTGTGGTGCGAAATTTTGATGGATGCTAATTATTATTTTGGAATTGTTCTAGTTTTTTGTTGAATTTTGGTGTCAAAATTTTATACATTTCGCTCTGAAATATTCCAATAGGGTTGTTTTTGGGTTTTCCCTTTTTTCGAAAAACATTTTCTGAATCAAAATTCTAGGTTACACCAAGAATCATTTTTTAGCTTTCCTAGAGCAGTATTTATGAAATGCTGTGAAAACCATTGTCAAACTCCAAGTTTCGACTTCTATTCATAATAAGAAACCTACATGCCCCAGGAAAAAAAAAATGAAATTTAATTTACCTAAGTTTTACCAATTTTAGAGAGCTCAAATTCGGATCCTCTGTTCATAAAAAACTGTCAACCATGTTCCCAAGCCCAGGTTTCTGTTTCAGCTATTTTAAAAACGAAATACCTGAAATTTTCCGCTTCTGAAAGTGAGGAAGGTTGCTGTAACCTTATATTTTAAGACCATACAATTTTTAAAACAGATTTTGAAACCGAAAATCTTGTCCTCAAAGATCTGAATAAACGAAATCAATAGGTTTCATATCAAATTCTGAAAATTCACAAAAAATCCTTGTAACTGTGACTTTTTGGCCTGTAGAATCGAATTTTGAGGTTAAAATACGCTAAATTTACTTTTCAAACTGAGAGAAAGTTCTATTTAGCCGTTCTTTGACCCTATACAAAAAGAAAAAACCTATAATTCTGTGAAGTTTCCAAGTTCTACTCCGACAAGAACTCTTATGCCCTTTTTCTAATTTTCTCATCGGAAAAATGGTGAAAATAGAAATTGTCATGGACACCAGTGCTTAAATTTTTCTTTAAAATTATTTGAAAAAAATTCCTCCCCTCTCCTAATTCAGTGTTTTTTGCAGAACTCTATCGGTCGAAGGCCGAAAATTGAGTCTAATGGGACAACCGGCGGAAGTGAATGAGAAACTCGAAAAGCTCAGAAAAGGATATTTGGCAGCTGAAAAAAAATGATCACGGATCATTGAGTTTTCACCTTTTTCTCCATTCTTCTTTTTTTTGTTGCTATTTCCTTACCAGCTTGTAAAAATACCAATCTATGTACATACATACATTATTTGCCATAATTTGTGCCTTATAATTAGTTTTTGTAACATTTTTCATAAACCCGATAATTATCTCAAATATTTTTAATTTTTTCGAACTTTTTTGAGGAATGTTTAGTCGAAAATCATAATTTTTTGTTTGCAGGTGATGAGAAAATGCGATATTTCGATGAAGCGACGACTGAAATTGCAGTAATTTTATTGATTATTTGCGCATGTTTGGCATTTTTAATCGGTTGTTTGGCGTATTTGATAAAGTGTCGAAATGGTAAAAAGTGAGTTTTTTTATAAGGGTCTTGAAGAGGTAAAGAGAGTTTCTTGGTTAAAGTTTGGGAATAATTCTTGTTACCTAATTTAGGGTTATTATCTGAAACGTATTTTTCCGAGAAGTATATTTTATATAAAAAATCAATTCAATGTATTCTGGAACTCCAGAAAACATGTATACCAACTAAAATTGATAGTTTGACTATCAAATTCCGAAAATTTATATTCTTAGTCAACATTCTGGGCCACAAAACCAAGAAGTTTAATGTACCTCATCGAAACAGACATAATTTCAAAAAAAAATCATTTAAAGTTCTGTTGTGACTCTAGATTATTTGATATTTTTCTCAACGCTATTTTTTCGAGTTTTAATGTTTTGGGTTCCAATTCTGACTTTATAGGTCAGAAGAAACCAAAAAATTGGGTTTTGATTGGCTTCTCCATTGAAAATTGACTTCAAACTGCAAATTTTTCATTTCGAAGATGATTAAAACGTGCTGGTTGTTTGATTAATTTATGCCTCTAAAAAAAATTTCAAAATCTTGGATTACAAAGAACTTTATTTTTTCAATATTGTAGACCTCGTGGGCAAACCAGAAATTTTGTTTTTTGGCGATCTACTAGATTTCAAAAATTCAAAGTTTATCATGCTACAGTAGTCCTGCACATTGAGCTGAACGAAAACATTTTTGTATTCGCACATCTGAAATATTCAACTTTATCGAGTTCATCATTGAAATTTTCCTTATTGAATAATGTAGAAATATTGAAACGTATTTTCCGAGATTTTAAAACGCAAATTTAAATTTCCTAATTCCTCAGAAGTTCTTCTAATCGCCCCCCTATTCTACCCACAATCGCACCAATCGATGGACCCGAATGCACCAATGACGCGTTTGAATGTATCGATGAAACCAGTGCCAAGTAAGTCCTTCTTCCTGTCCTCACAAAAATGAGCACATCTTTTTCAGACGAATCGAAGAGCGCCGCCGAGCCCGTCAACAAACCCTACAATACTCTCCACGCGCCGATTTGACACTGCGAAAAATCGATCCCGAAATCGGCAAAGCGTTAGCCGTCGAACAATTGATGCGCAACAGTCTCGTCTTCGACACTCTACCTCGACCACCAAAAGGAAACGTTGAAGTCGTCGCCGCCAAAAGAGACTATTTGTGAATTTTGAATGATTTCCGCCCATCCATCCATCCTGTGCTATTTAAACCGGTCATTTTCTTCCCTTCCCAAAATTTGCCATAATTTTGTATGTGTGTATTATTGATTGACTAACGGGTTCCATATTTTGTTTTTCAAATTATTTCAATAGTAGATGAAATCTGAATCTGAATGGATTGAGTTTTTTATTTGAGAATTTCAGAATAATTATCGATGGATTTGACTGCGTAATTTAATTTCAGCTATAACTTGGCTGAAAATAACTATTTCAAGATCGGATTTTTGCTCTGTATAAAAATATGAAAGAAGAAAAGTATATTAGTGATGTTCAGGGACAACTTCAATTGCACTTTTTAGTAAAAACTAATTTTCTATTCGCACTGAAATTAGCCTAATTCGAAAGATCATCTTCGAATTAGTAAAAACCCAAAAATGATGAAAAGGTGGATCGATGTCAAAAATGTGAGTTTAGTGTGGAAGGTGGTACATCTTGTCAAAAATAGAGTCCACTACTCCTACTCCCTTCGACAGAAGAAATTTTTTGATCTATTATACGAAATAGTGAATAAAAATAAGAGAATCAGACACTTGTAGATCAAAATATCTCGAAGCGAAAGGAATATTGCTCATTTCGTTTTTCTGTTCCTTTCGCTTCGAGATATTTTGATCTACAAGTGTCTGATTCTCTCATTTTTATTCACTATTTCGCCTAAGAGATCAAAAAATTTCTTCCTGAGAAAGGAATAGAAAATAGAAAAACGAAATGGACAATCATTTTAAATATTAATCACAGGAGTAATAGTTTAAATATTTTTCACAAGATTTATATGAAGAAATGTTCTCCTTAAAATTCCTTCCCTCTTTATTATGTCATAATTGTTGAGAAGTCGAGCACCGTCTGCTCACACCCTTCTTGTGTACCAAAGTGGCGTCATATTTACTCGTTTGTTGTGTTTTATATTAATCCAACTGCATATTCTATATATTTATTCCGTTGCTAAAATGCTCTTTTCTGTTTTCTAGTTTCTTCAATTTCACTACAAACAATTTCAGCGCATACGGTAAGACTTTTTTCTGGAAATTGTTTGGGAATTGGTAGATTATCTTGATTTCCAATGGGTTATTTAGAAAAAATTGACTTTTTTGTAAAACTGAGCGTGTTCCTTTAAAGTATATATTAGTTTTGAAACGCTTTTTCGAATGATACTAATTTCAGTTCAAATCGATAACATATTTGATGCACGGCTTTATACAAATCTGAAATCCATTCATTTTCAGCCAAATTATAGCTGAAATACAAAATAGTAACCTAATAGAACAGATAAAAATTTACAGAATCGAGTGGTTATAGAGTTTCGCATCACAGGATACAATAACACCGATCTACGTCTCCCAGATGGAAAATCGTGCACGTCATCATTCATCAATCCCTTCTCCTCCCATTCGCCTCCTAAATGCCGTTTTCAGTTCGAAATCTACATCCCGGGGTATACTTTCCAAGACGGTGCTTCTGATGCAAAACTAGGTTCCGTGTATTTGAACAACACCGGTCAATTACCCGAAGAGTCGAGAGACTATTGGGGCTACGGGTATAACATGACGTTCACTGAGGTACCACCAGGTATTCACGTGAGAGCTAAGCATAGTGGATGGGTTCACAGAGGGGTGGATGGACCAATTTTGACGGAGAGTAAAGTGACAACTGTTGATGAGTTTGATTTTCCATTCAAAGGTGAGATTTTTGAGGATGATGAAAAAAAATTTTCAAGTTTTCAGATCTTCCTCCTCCAACTAATGACAACGAAATCAAGCTTTTCAATCTGACGCACCTGGGAAACGCCTTGAATACATCGCTTTCCGTCTCAATTTCGATAAACTGCATCAGTTCTCCTCGTATGGATGAGTCATTCTGTGATTTGTCATGTATAAGATCGAGTTTCCCCAAAAATGTAGCAAATTGTATGGCCCAGACCACTGGTCATTCATACATTTGTAACTATGTGAGTGAGGATAAAGTGGATCGATGTGAAAGATGTCTATATGGAGTAATTTTTGACACGTATTGTCAAGAATGGAAATGGACAATGGGTTTGCCACGATTTGAAGCCCTCAGACTGTTGACACAAGAAGACTTTGCTCATATGGGTATTTTGATTTCGTTTGGGGTAATGATTTCTGCGGGTGGGATATTAATCTTGAATTTTTGTTTTGAATAAAGTGAATTGTTAGACAAATTAACTATTTTCGGGTCGAAAACAAGAATTTATGATTTTAGTAGACTAAAGATGAGTGAAAAGACGACTATTTTTTGAAGTTACATGAGAGATCAATTGAATCACAAGAAAAATCGATAATCAATATTTATGGGTTTGGCTGTGCGCCAATTTCCCACATAACCACAGGAAGATCGGCTTTGAGGCGAGGAATTTTGTAGCGTTCTTTTCCCTGGAAAGTTTTTTCGACAAATTTTCATCAAATTTCGGATTTTTTAACTGCTCTCATAAAATACTCACCTTCGGTCTTAAATTTTTCATCAGTCGGCATAATCTTCGTTTCTCTCCATCGCTCATCGTCTCCTGATAGAATTCATTCGCCACATCGCCATCTTCATCAACATACTGGCTACTTTTTGCTTCATGAACCAAGAAAAATTCGGGTAGCACACCCTTTGTTCGGAAAATTTCCGTGTATTTTGCAATTATGTCATCAGGTCGAGCTCGAGTTCGTGCAACCTGCAAATGGAGATTGTGAAACCAGAATTAGTTTGAGAAATATCAACATTTATTCTGACATTTACTTCAATATTAATAACTGGGTGAAAAATTTAAAGTATAGGGTATACTTACCTGGAAAATTACAACCTTTCTTATGTTAATCATTGATGCCAAAACTAAAGAGAGAGAGAAAAACTGGTCCAAAGTTATCAGCAGTTGTCAGGTCAATGCGAGTTTCTGTAGAATTGCAGAACTCTTGTCAAAAGATTTTTTCGGGAGAAATGTAACAAAAGGCCTAGATGGCTCATTTTTTAAAAGAAAAAAAAAATCAATTTATCACTCAAGAGGTCGTCGTATTTTGAAAAAGCAACTTACGCAAGGTATTGTGCAGCAGGGCTGGGACAAACCGCAAAATTCATTTTTAGTTCAGTGGATCAGAAGTCACATTTTTTCTGGCTAAAGTGTTAAATTCTCTAAATATCATCAGTGAGCATGATTCAAAACTTTGAACACAAAATATTCAGTGAGACTAGCTAGTTAACGACCATAAAATCGTGAAATTTCCCTTACCTAGATTAGTTATTAGAAGTTGAGAATCAAAGTTTTATGGCTAACGAAATACAATTTAAAAACGTTAAAAGAATCGTGGTGAACTTCAGTCTTCGCATTTTAATAATCAGGTTCTAGATTTACATTTTTAAGCATGGTTACATCTGCATTTGAGCAAAGTTCAACAAATTTAGTCTTAAAGGTAAGCGAAGGCTCAATCAACTTTTTTGAAATTCTGACAGAAATTTTGAGGATATGGCGAATCGGATTATAACCCCGTAATTTTTAAATAAAAAAAAAGAACTCACATTATTCTGTCGTTGCTGTTGCACATTCTCCTCCACAGTATCCTTCTTCTTACTACCCGTCAATCCCATATTGACTTATTCTCCTTCTTCTTTATCAATCTCTTCTCAATATCCTTCTATTTTCTCGACTCTGGAAATAAAATATTTACTATGATTTGTCTTTTTTATTGAACACAAAAATAAAGGACATGTGCAAAATTTGAATTTCAAATTTTCACGATGTCCGGATTAAAGAAAACCGGTTCTTTTCAGAAAAAAAGAACTACGCCTGAAATTTTTAAATAGTTGAACAAGAATCAATTTAAAATGAAAACCGGAAAATGAAAAAAAAAATGTGATAGAAAGAGGGAAAGTGCGAGATCGCGTAAATAGAAGAGAGGCGAGGGGGAGAGAAGAAATTTCGATTTTTGAGTAAAAGCGTCGAAATTTTCAAGGTATTTGAAATCGTCTTTGACAATTGGTAACACTTAAAAATACAGAGAAAAATTCAAAATTGTTCACAATTTATTTTAAAACACAGAAAAACAACAACATTTTCGAAAGGGCGATTGACTGATAAAAAAATTACGGGAAAAATAAGAAAAAATATGTTAGATTTATGAGATTTTCAGAATTTCAGCGGGTGTCAAAAACAGGAAGAGCAAAATAAAACAGATAACAAATCGAAGAAAAAGAAGAAGAAAAATATCTCGAATTGAATTGATTAATAACAAAATTAGTCGCGCGCTCAATTCGAGAATTCCGAAAGACGGTGTTGAAGTGAGGTGAGCTCGGAGCCGAGAGATTGGAGGTTGCCAGAAGCCGAAACATCGCAAGATCGTCGGATGAATGGCAGAATGTGAGTGAGACAATCGCGCGATGTTGAACGTCTGTAAGAAAAGGATGAACTTCATTGTGTCACATATGGGGAAAAGAAAGGAAACGAGTGAACCCATTTTTCATTTTTAAAACAAGTTTTTTGAAAAATTGTTGAAAGTTTTCAATATTGAAAGGGCAATTTTCCGAATTACATCTTATAAAGTGAATAAAAACTTTTATTGGACCTTGAGAAACAATTGTAATTCTGATATTTTCAGATTTCTTGTTGTTTTCAGGTTCAAAGAGGTTAGGAAAACCGATTAGAGCACAAATGGTAGTAAAAAACACTTGACAACAAATATACGTTTCACTTACAGTTTTACATATCTTTTCATACTCCTGTCAAAATTTTGATGTATTTCAGTTCAAAAAATAAATACAAACCTGCTAGCTGTTGGTACACCTTCAAGATCCTTCACAACATTTTTAGCGATTCTCAGCACAACTTTTGTGATATACTCCTGACCTCGTTCATTTCGTGTCCACCAGGCATCACCACCAGCCCTGAAACTCGAGATGTTTGCAAACTATATTCAGATTGATAGATCTCACCTGAATTCTTCTGATGCAATTTTCAAAAATTCAACATGAGCCAAATCGATCCGATTACACAATTTTGGATAAAAGTTTGGTGGTAGAACAACTCTTTGATTCTCATTAACTCCTCCCGATCCAATCTCCAAAACTCGTCTCACAATAAAATCTGAAATTTTCAAAAAATTGAAGTTTTAATTGAAAGTTTCTCTTACCCAATGGGAAATATTTGGTCTTTTCAAACACGGCGAACAATTCTCCAATGGTGATCAACAGATTTTCGCATAAACTAACCTCATTTTGAGCATTAGCAAATTCTGAATCATGAAAATTAGAATTCAGGTGAAAGGAGAAGGAAAAAACTTACCATCTTGAATAATATTTTCCCATGTTTCGAAAATGTGCTCTTCAACATACATGTTTGCACAGTGGAACAACGCTAGTTTGATTTTGTGCAATTTGAAAGGTACCTGAAAAGAAACATTTTGGGATGGTTCTAATTTTGAAAAGGGAAAAATTCTGAACTTACCACATATTTCAACAGCAAATCCTTCAATGACAAAATCTGACCATCCAATTCTTTCACAATGGTTTTGCCTCGAGCCGTTGGAACATCTAACGCTTCTCTGTAAAGTGATCAATTTTTATCTGCCCTCATGGATTCAGAATCCTTACTTAATTCTCATCTGAATATTCGCAACTTCTAGCCTATCTCGGAGTTCATCAACGTTTTCAGTAATCGACGGGTCTTTACACGACTTGGCGCATAGGATAGCATGTGACAAATAAGCGCATCGTTGAGCCAATCCCATTTGCCAGCTGAAAACATCCAAATTAACTGAAAACATCTTCAAAATTCCAACATACTTATCATTCTCAGCCAATTTGCTCAACAATCTCGCCGCCTTCTCGTAATTTCCACTCTTTTCATAGAACCTCCATAGTAAATCGAAATATTTCTGTCCTTTTCCGGAATTTATTTCTTGTATCAAGAAGAATTCAACATGTGGCGATTTGGATTGGAGAATGTTATTGGTCTTGTTTCTAGCCAATAACCATCTGAAAATGGAGGCATGAGCAAGTTGATCTTCTGACTGGACGACGGCGTTGATCATTAAATCTCGATGCATTGCTGAATCGCGATGCGCATCTGATGATGATGATGATGATTCATCTTCCAACTTGTCGAGTTCATCCGTAATAACCCTGGAAAAGAGAGGTAAGTTGTGTTAGAAGGGCCAAAATTCAAAACAACACGGCTAGTCGTCGAAAAACTCACTTATAACAATCAGCGCGTTTCTTTTCAGCTCCTCTCATTTCCAGATCCGATCCATTTCTTCCATGTTTATACGCCAACAATGCCAATTGTTTTGGATCGTCCTTGTTCGCTCTTAGTAGACACAGCTCAACAACCTCCTCATACGCTTCAACCGCTTCGATGAGTTGCTGACAAGTCGGCGCCAATACAACTTTTCCGATACTCTGCTTGAACATTTCGACAGCCGATTGTACCAATCTTCGTCGAGCCGCTCCGGCTCCCAACTTTCTCGCCGACTCCAATTGTTCCATGGCAAATGTCACACAAGCATCGTCTTCCGAATACAAGTTTGGACATTTTTCACGTAGATTTTCTGATAGATTTTTCGTTCCAGCTTCATCTCCCAAGAAGAACCTGAAGGAAGTTTCCGAATAAGAACTTTAAAGTATTGGCGCTTACTTTATCATAGCTCGGATCAATTCTGCATTCAAATTACTTCCATCAGCAACAAGAAGAGCCAATTTTCGCGAAGCAAAATTTGGCAAAATGTTGGGATTCATACCAGCAGAAATAGCGCTCAAATTGTATTCATGTGCAAGAAGCCAAAGTGAAACTGTTTCCACAGTTGAATCAATAAGCTTTCTCAATCCGATGAGTGATTTTCTCTCAAGCGAACTCGCTTCAGCATTCAATTTCTCGTTCATATTATTAGCATAACCTCCAAATTCAACACTCGGCACAAGGCGATATTCATCCATTATCTTTGCCAATTTAATCAACTCATCTCTCAATAATAATATACAACTCGGTTCGAATGTGATTCGCAATGTTTTTCCGTTGACAACTTGGCAGATTGTGTCATTCCAAATGGGTGCAACGATACGCGAGAAATAGTAGAAGAGAGCATCGTGACGGCGAGAAGGAGACATTCGAAGATTCGTCGTTCCAGTTGCGATTGATGTATGCACTGAAAAATTTAAAAATTGAGGGAAACTAATCTTCTACGATTCGTTAAATTTCTACTAAAAATACTCACACATTGGCGAAAATGGAGAATTATAAACATTGGGTAATGTATCTTGAAGTCTCGGCGTCGAAGATAACAATGGTGCTGAAAAATCCAAATTTATGCTCAGATAACAAAATCAATGAACCAACTTTTCATTCGATGCGTCCAATCCGCAATACTACTTTCATTCGGTGACCAAACCGACGCGTCAGTCATCATTCGATCATTCTCCACAATTTCCGGCGCCTCTTTCAAACTATACAAAATCTGTTCAGCTTTCGCCTTAATTCTCTCATCAATCGGTGCATCACTTGTCAAAATACGGAAAGCCAGTACCAACATCTCTGTCGATCCCAGTTTTTGCCACAACTGAAGTGTCGCTTTTCCTTCGACTCCACCATTGTACAACGCTTCTCGAAGAGCGTCAACCGCAGTAATTTGTTGGAACTCGAAAACGCCTTCGTTTGAACAAATCAACAATCTCAAATTGTCTTCCAACTGTGATCTATAGTATGCATGAGAGGATACATGTTCAACAACTCCAGGTGGTGGTGGTCGAGCTTGCACTTTCTTCAAATATAAGAATTTTAATTAATCAATAAAAATCAGTAAAAATTCTTACCACATCCTTAACGGCTTCAATCTCCCAAACATGTCCAGTAACTTCGCATTCCGTTGATGACTCGATGAATAAACTGGAGGATGGATACATGAGATTGGAGAAAGCGAAAACGACATTTCTATCAGCGGTTGCCATGGCGCAAATCGATTCATCAGCATAGACAACTAATACACCTGACGGTCCATCGCCATAAATACTAGTTGGTGTGATACCGGGAGCAAAACGAACATGCGCAACGCGAAGGCATTGAGGCCGGACTTCGGATTGGAGGTGGTTCTGTAAATTTACACTGTTTTTTATATTTGGTATTTTTTTTTTAAAGAACTCAAGTCCCCATTAAGGATTTTATTCTTCTCATTTTTGTGGTCTTCGTTCTCAATCGTTCATTTTTTTTTACATCGGCACATGTTGTACCACCCAGTACCACTTCTTCCTTGTAATTTCCAATAAAACACACAGCTGCATCTTTGAATGGGAAATATAATCCCTTTTTTGGAATGCTTGGCTAACTAGTTCATAAGTAAAGAAAATTTCCTGAAAACGTGACCATACTTGGTCCTCACATCGGAGCATTTTATTTATACTTTCATTGATTAATTATCTTTATTGACTCACTTAGTTTATCGCCCCTGTGATAAATAGAACAAAGCAATTCTTTACAATGGTTAATTTGTTTGTGCATGTTCTTAGACATTTGCATATGTGTGCATTTTATTACCTTTGCGACTTGTTTTTGCACTTGTCCATTGTACATCGTTACTCCTGTATTTAAATTTCTAGCTAAAACTGATAAATACATTCGGACTCCTTTAACAGTGGTCGCTACTAGATTCAACTGTGATGATTGATGAGCTTCTAAAGCTTTGATCGATGTAATGTGTGTAAAAGTTGATTCATCATGTCCAAATTGCGTTAACAAATGCGCTTCGTGCTAAAAACGTTTTTTTTTTTTGCTTTGTAGTTAACTTTCATAGTTCTTTACCGCTATTTTCGAGGCAGGAACACTGCAAATCTTCTGACACGAGTTCCCATCTTCTCCCAAATCAAAAACGATAATCGAACCAAGTCTACCAAGACAATAGAGAATATTTCGAGATCTATCGATAGTTACTTGTTCAAGAACTTCTTTGGTGTTTCCGAAGAAGGGAAGGGGGATCAAATTGCCGAGAATTGACGCACTTTGGTTGACGCTTCTACATTTGTGACTTGCACCAAACCATCCGATTTGTTTTTCGTAGTGGAATTCGAATAATCTATCATCGGCTGTGTAGAATACACGACCATTGCTAGTATGAACAATATCGTGAACCACTGCACCATCCAAATTTATCTAAGACATTTTTAACATTGGTAAAAACCGTTTTTGCTGAGCATACCCTGAAGAATCGATTGATATCAATCGAAATCGATGAAGAATTCGCTTCCATATTTTCAAATACCGGATAAATCGAAATATCACTAACAGTTCCAACAACCAATCCATACTTTATTTGCGGTTCAAAAACTCCTGGTTTGATATTAACCAATGCAACTTTATAAATCGATGCATCCGCTGAATCGAAAAACGCGAGATCATCACTAAAAAATTAGTTTCATTCTGGTCTTTTGAATAATGGACTAACTTTGTTTCATAATTCCACATATATAAATTAGTATCAATAACAACCCAAACTCGACTGATCTGTGTGAAAAATCCCATGCTGAACTCGCTGTGTATATCTGAAAAAAACCGCAAAATGAAAATCGCTGCACAAAAAAAAACGCACTATTCATCTGGATTTGAAGTTCCCCGGGAATCGGAATTTTCCGGCTCGTAACAAATTCTGGCGATCCTTTGATGTAGAACTTTTCACCGAGTCCCGATACTGGCGTTGTTCCGGATTGTGTCAGCCTGTCGAAAATGTCTGAAGAGTCTGTCATTGATTCGATGTGCTGCGCGATTTTTGCAGCCGCCGATTCGACGGATTCCACTGAGCTTGATTCGATGAAAGAGGCGCTCATCCTAAATTTCGTTATTTTTATGACGTTTTAGTGTAAAAAAAGAAATATCTTATCAATGAGACCTGTTGAAGAAATGAAAAGGGAAAATGTTTTTAAAAACTTTGTTCGCGAAATTCTTATATAAAAATTGACATTAGTTTTCAAGATTTTTTGAATTTAAAGCTTAAAGTTTTCACAATTCTGTTCAGTTTAAAAATCCGAATAAAACAATCATTTTATAATTTTTAATTACAAAATTGTTGTTTCAAATTTCAAAAATATTATTTATTTTTTAATCTGAAGTTTTTCTTCGTAAGCAAAAGTCTAGAATGAGTGTAGAAATTAAAAAACTGAAAGCTTCCGGGAAAAAAGAAAAGGAAAAATCAAAATTCAAATTCGAATTTTTGCAGAGACACACAAAAGTGGGCGGAGTCGCAAACATTCCGCAGTATTTCGCAATCACTGTGTACTTCTCTCGGAAAATAATCACATTTTTTTCTTTTCTTTTTTTCTGTTTGCTCGACTCTTCAGTCGTTTCTTCCCTTTGAGTTTATAAATTAATAAAAGTGAAATTACAGATGAGTACAAGTGGATTCGATCCATTCGAATGGAGATCATTTTTCTTCGCTGGTTTATCGAGGGACGAGGCCACAAAACTACTCAGCGATAGTTCTGTGACAATTGGCACATTTTTGCTGAGAGACAGCTCAAAACCTGGGGATGTTTCACTAACTGTCAGGTAAGTAGAATAGTTTTTTTTTTTCAATAAATTGTATTTAAATTTTTAGAGAATCAGACACGGAAAATCATGTGCGACATTATTTGATTTCTCAAGAAGTAAAAGAAGATGGCTCGACTTCGGTGAAAATAGCCGACAAACAAGCTTTCCCAGATATCCCATCATTGCTTAATCATTTCAAAATGCGAGTATTAGACAAAGCCTCACTACTAAACGCCTATAAAAAACCGGTCATCGAAACTGTCACCGGTAAATTCAAATTTAATGGAGAACGAGAAACCGATCTACCTTTTGAAATCGGAGAGCAGCTTCAAATAATCAGTAAGCTTTATTTTGTTTTTTAGTAAAAAATAATTTGATTTGAATACTTTTTAGCAAAGACTAACAGTGACTGGTGGGAAGCGCGGAACGCTTTAGGCAAAACAGGCCTGGTTCCCGCAAATTACGTTGTTCCAATGAGCGAAAGTCCTACGGCGGCTGAACGCGCGTCGAAAGCGACAAGCCAGTCATCGATCTCAAGTTGTGGAGGAGCGGAAAGGCTATCAACTACTTCAACCAGCAGTGAAAATTTGGATAACAATTATCAACCAAGGCTTCCTGCAGTAGCGAAAGTTCTATATGATCGTCAGCCAAATGCATATGATCCAACTCAACTAAGGCTAAAGGTGAAACAATTTTTTTTCGTGAAATATTAATTCTGGATAAAAATCTTTCAGAAAGGACAAACATTAAATATCATCCAAAAACTAACAAATGGTATGTACAAAGCGGAAGTGGAAGGTCAAAAGGGGAACGTCCCTTTCACCTATATTCGATTTCTTCGACCACAAGAATGAAAGCTTTAATGTTATTTAGTAATAAGTTGTAAATATTTTTCATATGGTTTGCCAAACTTCACTTTTTTCCCTTTTTTGCTCCCATAAAAACACGGTTGCTTTAGAAATGTTGTTTTTCTCTGAACAATGGTTTGAAACCGTTATTATACTTTTTGAGAAGCGATTTTTCCTTACGTATAACGGAAAAGATCCACATTTGTAGATGAATTATGAGCCGATTGAGACTAGTATTCAAGGAAATGGAATTCCTGATGAAGAATGGAATGATGAGTTGGCCGGATGTGAATGCGAGTTTGAATGCTCGACAAGTTCTAATTGCTCCTGCTTGATAAATAGAGAAGAAAACTATTTGAAAAATCGAAAACTCGCTAGTTCGTCTACCTCAAAGCCCCTGCTAGAATGTCATTCACAATGCTCTTGTGTTCTTATCCCATCGAAATGTGGGAATCGGGTTGTGCAAAGTGGGATTGTCAAAAACCTAGAGGTAAATATTTTAGAGAAATGCAAAAATATTATGAAAAATTAGAGAAATATCAGTCAAATTGAGGATAAAAACTGTTTCAAAAAATGAGGCAGCTCGATATCTTAACTTTCTAACTAGATTTTTCAGCAATATGAGTTTCGATAAAGTTGAATTTGAAAAAAAAAACACAATACGAGCCATGATAAAAAAAAACAGGTTACTTCGACGAAAACGAAAACGTTATACAATCTTTTTAAAATTAACGATTTGTCAAAATCTGGAGAGAACTTGTAAAAAAAAGGTACGGCTTAATAACTAATTTTTAAATTCTTAAAGCTGATTTTTTTAGCAAGACGAGTTTAAACTTAAACTTAAAAAATTTGCATAATAGCTACAATAAAAAACGGAACACGTTACTTATATGTTAGCAGTACTTGAATTTTTAACTACTGATCCAAACTGAAAATTTAAATATAAAATTTCTATCATCAAAGAATTACTGTTTCACAAATTTTTTATAGCTCGAGAAAAAAGATTTCAATAATATTGATCAAATAATATTGTTTTCAATTTCAATAATATTGTTTTGCATAAATAAGATTTTCGTTCCCCAACAAGCATCAACCGAAAATGTTATAAAATCATTAATTTGTGATCAGAAACGGTTAAATTCTTGGACTCACAACAGTAATTATGTTAAGTATGCTTTAGTTTTCTAAAATTTACGGTTTCAAAAATGTTATATAGTGAAAGACGTACCGAACATTAGTGATTTAATTGCAGCAGCGGTTGTCATTATACAAATTTGAAATAGGAGCCAAAAGTTTGCTCAGAAATGTACAAGCCCTTTTCATTTTTTTTTTTCAAAACCTCCATCCAGATTTTCAGCACAATTTTCAAAGGATTTGGTATAAAAACCCTTGAAATCATCGAAAAGGGCGAATTTGTGTGTGAATATGCTGGTGAATGTATCAATGAAGAGGAAGTTGAAAGGCGAAGTCAAGCAAAATATGATGATAATTATACGTTGACTGTCAAAGAACATTATGGAGGTAAATTTTAGGGAGAAACAAAAGTTTATCATTTTTATTTCATTTTCAGGAAAGGTTCAAAAAACATTTATCGATCCAAGACTGAAAGGAAATATTGGTCGATTTTTGAATCATAGTTGTGATCCCAATTGTGAAATCGTCATTGTAAGAATTGGCAGAATTATACCCGCGGTTGGACTTTTTGCGAGAAGGTAAAATTGATCCTTAAAATTAAAAAAAACTTCAAAATGTATTTTATTCAGGAAAATAGAAGTTGGAGAAGAATTGACTTATGACTACGGTGAATCTTCAATAAACGATCAATCTCGGAAAAGATGTCACTGTCAAGCTGAAAATTGCCGAAAATTTCTTCCTATGTCAATTTCTCCTATTGAATGAAACTTTTTATTCTAAAAGTTGTTTTTTATCTTTGAAAATAGGTTTTATAACCTTGCAAAATATCTTCGAACAATCTTTTTCAGATTTAAATTCTTATTTTCGGTTTCAGACATGGCTCTTCATCGAAGAATTCCGAAAAAGAACCGAAAGAAGCTGAAATCAGTTGACCCATTCAATACAAAAGCCAATGCGAAATGTAATTTACCTGGGAAAAAGTAAGCTATTTTTTAAGCTAATATTTGAATAATCTCAATAGATGCTTTTTAGGAATCAAAATAGTGCTCCAGCTGATTTGAAAGACGAGCAACCATTGACAAAAGCCTTGAAAGCAGTGTTAGAGCCACCAAAAATGATGGATAAGGCGGAGGTGAAAAAGAAGAAGAAACAGAAGAATGCGGTTTTGAGTGAGTTAAGAATTAATTCAGAAAAAAATTGAAAATGAAACTGGATGGATGAATCAGAACATTTTGAGAAATGTTATTTTATTGATGATAGAATGAAATTTCGTAATATCTGCCAAAAAAGAAAAAAAATGGTTGAAAATGAAACATTTATAACCAGAAATTTTAATCACACGTTTTGAAATAAATTATGAACGGAACTTTAGATCATAACTTTTGGATCCCCAAAATCTATTCCTCATTTAAATTTTTTTTTGAATATTCTAGAAACTGAAAAGCCAAAAATAAAAGCAAAAATTTGAACAGAATGATTAGTTTCAAGTTTTAAAAGTGAAAAAAAAAACATTTGCCTTCATTTTTATGAAAATTCATTCAAAGAATATTCTAAATCAATTCAATTCCGAAATAAAAATTTAAATTTGAAAAAAAACATTCTATTTTCCAGGAGAAGCTGAGAATCTTGGCTTGAAGAAAGGTCGCTTCGAGACTGTTGAGCGATTCGTCCGCCGCGTTGAGGGTATTATGCACTCTCGAATCAACGAGAATATGGCGATTGCTAAACACGGTCTTGCTGGACGCAACCAAAATGAAATTGACGAGGACTACAAGAAGATTGAGGAGTCTGAAAAACGACGAAAAGATCAGGAAAAGCGAGAAGTTGAGAATAAGATCAAAGAGGCGAGAAAGAAACGAGAACAAGAAGCGAAGAGAAAAGAGGAGAATGAAAAGAAAAAAGAGGAAAGAAAGGCGGAGAAGAGGAAAATTGTAGAAGAGGTAGAGGATGATGATGATGATGAAGAAGAAGAGGAGGATGAAGAGGAGGAAAAACCGAAAAAGAAAAACAAGAAAGAGGAAAAGAGTAAGAAGGAAAGAAGAAAGGAGACTTTGAAATCGAGAAAAGTTGAAGAAACCAAAATTCGAGCAAATGAAGCGATTCTCAATTCAAAAGGTAATATAGGTTCTGTAAGTCGGTTAAAATGCTAAAATTTTCAGAAGTGATCGCATTTGGTGAAAGATATGATGCTCCTCCGGTTTTTGCTGGACATCTCAAGAAAAAATTCGAGCCACTTATGGCTAAAGCCGGACAAAAGACACTTCTTCTTCATTCAGTTTTGGCGAAAGGAAAAGAGCAAACGAAGTATTTGGATAATTCGACATCGACGATTCAGGAAGAACGACAAAGAGTTATTGATGCTTATAGAAATTTGAAGAAAACTCATAGGAGTACGGGGGATTTATAAGTGGTCTGTTGTTTTTTTTTCAAAGAGCATCTGAAATTTTCTGAAAATCAAAATGCTCTTTCAATATTTGTTTTTTTGTTGTCGTTGTCGTTGTTATTGAATGAATAAATATACTTTTTGAAAAGTTGATAAAAATTGGAACCCAATACAAAATAATTTGATAACTATCTTTGGTTATCATGAGAAAAATCTTTGAAAATAGTTTAACCTTGTTTTTTTTTTGTTACATTTATTTTTTTTCGAGTTTATTTTTGAAAATACACCTTCCAGCACTCAAAATGTTGCTCTTCTTTATATTTTTAATATCATTGCCGCAAATGTTGATCGGTGAAGTGATGGTCCAATTTCAAGTTAGAAGATATCTCCTAATGTCCTCGTTAATACCGAATGGAAAAATTTGTGGATTTCGAGGAGAATTGGATGTCAACTCACCGCCAAAGGGCTTGTTTCAATTCTTGTTTGCTCTTACGATGGAAGAGTGAGTTCTAATTTTTTGTCTCTAATAATTCAACTTTTCAGCGGCCAAGTTTATCAAAATGAAACCGAATTCATTGAACTAGAACATCGCGATGAAATGCCTGATGAATTGGGGAAATACTGGAATCGCAGTTATACCATGAAATTGCCATCAAAACCATTATCGATTGGTATATTTGTTGTCCACAGTGGACAGGTTTATTCAACGTTGAATGGGAAAATGGAGAATTATGATGGAGTCAAGAATAATGAAACTTTTTTTTTATTCTTTGATGGGTGAGTTTTTTCTCTCTTCAGAAACATAATAGAAAACGTGAAGACTTCTAGACGTCCTCCCCTCAACATCTGCTGGTCAAACTGTCCTGCATGATGAAATCAATGAAGAAGTACACTCTGGACCAGTTATTCTTCTATCCTATTCAATCACATGTCTCGGCGAACTCATCGGAAACACCTGTGATTTAAATTGCACAAAATCAAGAATCGATATAAATGTGGCTCAATGAAAATCAGTAAAAACCGGCTATTTTTCGATTTGTTGATATACACCTGACGGACAAGTGAATCAATGTGAAGGATGTCCATGGGGAGGGAAAAATGGGACACATTGTCGTGAAATACCAGAATGGGCATTGAAGATGCCAACGAAAAGATGGAAACCATTAACATGGACGTTCATGGGATTGTCTGTGATTTTGACCGGATTGTTGCGGTATGTAGTTTTTCATCGAGGAGTGAACAAGAACATGGGCGATCCGAATTTAGAATAGTTGCCGGTTGATAAAATAAATTATTGATTTTTTGAACTGTTTGTACATATCAGAAAAATGATGAACATATCGCAAAACCACCGGAGCACAGTGTCATAAAAATAATTTTCGAAAACGGAATATTTGAAAAATTCTCGAATGTCGGTTATTAGGTGTTCTCAATAAATTTTTCATAGCGAAAATTGATGGTAAAAATATTATTAACGCTCTTTTGAGTTCCAAGAGCTTTTAATCAATATTTAAAAATGGGATTGGGTTTTTTTTTCCAAAATCTACGAAAACTACGAGTTGAAACTGCTAGAATAGGACAAAAAGCAGTGTTCTCAGTGATTAATCACATTGTGGTCGTTTTTTGTGGTTTGATTCTTTGAAAAGAGAGAGAGTTTAAAAACTTTTCTACTACCACGTCCGCATATTTCTTCTTCTCAGACATACTTCAAAATATCTCCTAGTTAACAAAAAAGTTGCAATAAATTAATTTGATAACTATCTCTAGTAGTTCTCGTCGAAAAAATTAACAGGAAACATTTGAAAACTGATCTAATCTTCTCCCAATTTTGTTTCATAAAAGAAGGTCATCTAGTCTGGTTGGGTCAAACCGTTTAGAGTTTGGAATTGAGGTAAGAATTTTTCTGAAGTGTGAGATATAGTTTACAGATTTTAATCCTATTGCTTTTGATATTGATATCACTATTTTCAACGTCTCACTGCGTCGATCAAGAAAACCAAACCGAACTTTTAATTCATTTTCGAATAACGGCTTTTCACTTTCTATACATGCCACTCCCTTTACTAAAATTGGAAAAATGCGTCCAATGGTCAAAGGCTAGGAGAGCGAATCAGAATCCAAATCGAGATTGCTTATTCCAGTTTCTTTTCGTTATTCCAACCGGAGAGTGAGTTTGTTGAAAATTTTGAAGTTTAAATTTTCATTTTCAGTGGAAAAATTTATCATAAAGCAACAGAGTTCACTGAGTTGGAGATGGATTCCCTCGATATAATAAAAGAGCCTAATTTTGTAAACCATTGGAATGATACCCATAAGATGCGCGTGTCATCCAAACCTTTGTCTATCAATATTTTTGTTATCGGACGTGTTGCTTCAGATGATAATACGAATCCAGTTGCTAATGCTGCCACATTTTTGTACACTTTGAAAAGTAAGTTTTGGTTCCCTATTTGTTGGTACAACCAAAACAACGAATTAGAAGGAATTATTTTGCACATATTTCCCTATACTACTCAATCGAATGTCTCGGCCGATTTATCGGTCAATATTGTGATTTAAAATGTACCAGATCGTCGATCGATTCCAAGGTGGCTCAATGTCTTTCCATCAAAACTGGCTATCATTCAATTTGTCGATATACATCTGATGGACAAGTGAATCGATGTGAACATTGTCCATGGGGTGTTCAAAATGGGACATATTGTCAAGTAGAACCAGGAAAACTGTTGAAGTTAGCAAGAATATCGGAACGCCCTTTTGAAACAATGACAGTGATGTTTATTGGATTGTCGGTGATTCTGGCTGGGGCGTTGATGTATGTAGTGTTTTATCGAGGAGAGAACAAGAAGGAGAACATTAGTGAATCAGTATTTGAGTTAATTTCGACTGATGAAGTTAATGAATGAATTTTTTTAAGTGTTAATGATTTGCAAAAAAAAAGAACTAAAAAAAATCTCTCCTAGTTAACAAAATGTTGCAAACTATAAACCATATAAACTAATTTGATAACTATCTCTAGTAGTTCTCGTCGAAAAAATTAACAGGAAACATTCGAAAACTGATTTAATCTTCTCTCAATTTTGTTTCATAAACGAAGGTCGTCTGATTGGTTCAAACCATTTGGTTAGTGTTCAGAACAAAAAAAGTTAAACTGAGGTAAGAACGTTTTTTCTATTTTGTCAGGTGGGATATTTGGTCATGGTAATAATTTTAGCTTAAATCGAACTCTAGTTCTTCAACCTCAAATAATCAAGTCATAGCTGAAACACTGATTTTTTTGGCTCAGAAAGAGCTAAAAAAGTTTGCTCAAAAAATTGCTAAAAAGTTGAAGTAAACAAAATATGAGCTCCATATGAGCCAAACATCAATCGGTCATACGTGCTCCAATGATAATGACTGTTTTTCTAACTTAAGAGTCATCCAACTTAGCTTTTGTAGTCATTTTCAGTCAAGTCATACCTGGAACACTAAAATATACGCTCTATTGATCTTTGTCTTATGATAGAGTTTTAAAAGCTGATCAACATCCAGTATTTGAATTTTGCAAAACTGAATTTCTAATGCACAATTTTCAGTCTCTGAATTTTACACTGAAAATCTGTAAAATGATAGAAATTGGGATTAACTTATTAAACTAGACCATAGACTTATTAAACTAGACCATAGACTCTATAGCATAGAGTAAAGTTTAACTTTTTCAATATTAGAAAAATAAATAAAAAAAACTAGAGGGATACAAAAAAATGATCAAGTACTTGAAAATAGTACGTGAAACTTTTTGTTTCTGTTTTTTCTATTTTTTTTTTAATTAGTGGGACCGAGTTCGATTTTATCAGCTAAAATCATGGTTCTAGTGACCGAATAGTTAGAAATTTTCTAGATAAAAGTTTGGATTGAGAAATTTAGCAAAAATTCAATACGGGATATTGATCAGCGTTAAAAAATTTAGGAAGTCACCCTGTTTTCAGATTCCTATTATGTTCTTATTCTACCTTGCCATCATATCATCCTTGTCTCCAAGTCTCCTCTGCGCGGAAAAAAACGAACTCCAGAGCCGAGTGAAGATTCAATTCCAAATCATAAACTATCACTTGCTACACTTATCCTTCCCCGACAGAAAGCTCTGTAAATGCTACCTTCAATCATCATGCGACAATCCAGATCCATATCCATCTTGTCTATTTCAATTCATTTTTATTCTACCAACAGAAGAGTGAGTCATTTATCTGAAAAAGGGGAGAGGATTATTATTGTTGAGAATTTGAACAATTTCAGCGGAGATATTCATCAAGTAGCCACCGAGTTCGCTGAACTGCCCCCGATTCCTCTTGCGAGAAACAGCGAAAAGAATGGATTTTGGAACCAAAGTTACACAATGTATCTGCCATCCAAGCCATTGTCTATCAATATCCTTGTTGTCCACCAAGGACATTTAATTTCAAGATCAGATGATGTTATTAATGAGGATAGTGATGAATATGATGCAGATGACGGAAAAACAACGCATCATTATGGAATCACCCATGCCACATCGTTTTCTTATCCATTGATGAGTAGGTTTTTTTTTTTGGGATTTATGTATTTCATATCTATTTTTGTAGATGTTGAGCCAACGATATCTCCCGCCCAAACAAAAACCTATAAGTTATCAGAAAAAGGAAAAAACACACGCATGACATATATCGATCTCTCCGTCTCAATCGCTTGTCTTGGCAATCTCATCGGGCCGAATTGCGGTATGAATTGTACCAGGTCTCTTATCAACCCTGAGCTGGCTCAATGTATTACAATGAAAACTGGATATCTGTCAATTTGTCGATATATGTCAAGTGAACAAGTGGATTTCTGTAAACCATGTCCATGGGGTGTTCGAAATGGAACATATTGCGAAGCTGAACCAGGAAAGATATTGAAGATGCCACAAGAGAAACCAGCGAAGAAAATGAAGTTGTCAGAAGTAGCGGAAAGTGTGGACACAAAGAGCGGAAGTGTTCAACCGTTGACATTGGTATTTATGGGATTATCAGTTGTTCTGGCTGGGTTGTTAGTATTTGTAGTATTTTATCGAGGAGTGAAGAAGGATAACATCAGCAATCCTGTATTTGAATTACTCTCAGTTGATGAAATAAATGAATAGATTTTTCAAAAAGTTTTTATTGTTGTCAACAAATATGATCATAGTTTCTAGAATCATCTCAGAACTGTTCAAACCCAAAAATGGACTATTTCTATAAAATTTTGAGTTCTATAAAGTTTCCTGTTTCATGTATAGTTTACATATATAAATTATTTTTGATTATTTATCTTTTTGGATGCCACTGAAAGAATTCCAATATGTTAATTGTTGTAATCTATGTCTCAGAAATGTTAAGTAAAAACTACTCGTGAGGTAGACCATGTTCAAATAGGGTTCGATACAATCTGAAAAAAATTTAAAAGTAAAACCCTAAGATCAATATTTCCCTCGAATTATTCCAGTTCAAAAAAAAATAACTGCTTCATTAATTGTTTAAATTATTTCTGATATACTTTCCATTATTCTATAGGCTTTCTTACAAGAAGAACTGCTCTAGGCTATGATAAAATACATCATAAAAGAAGACTCATTGGAACATCACGCAACCTAACCTACTCAATCGAATGTGTCGGCGAACTCATCGGATTATCGTGTGATTTGAATTGCACCAAATCACAAATCGATTCTCAATGTCTATCAGTCAAAACAGGATACACTTCCATTTGTCATTATACACCTTATGGACAAGTGGATCAATGTGAACAATGTCTATGGGGAGTTCGAAATGGGACATCTTGTCGAGTAGAGAATGAGTGGGATATGATGACATGGATATTCATGGGAGTATCGGTAATTGTAACAGGATTTCTGATGTTTCTAGTATTTTATAGACCAGCTACTAGTGAGAAGAACAAATTTGATAATCCAAATTTTGAATTGTTGTTTTCATAATTAATGCATCATTGAATTAAATAAATTGAGCTTGCGACTATTGGCGCAAGAACACCGCAAGCCTTGCGACAGCCGAATGTCGCAAGTTTGCGACAAATTGCCGCAAGTTTGCGACAAACTGTCGCAAGCTTGCCGATTTTTCCCCGAGTTACTATTAACACATTTTTTGTCATTTTGGGATGTTAGCGGGCGTGCCCTATGTTTTTTCTGTGTACTAGCTCATTCATTCATTCAGTTACATTCATTACCTATTTACATAATGCTACTCTCCTTCATCATAGTCATCATGTCACTGATCCATGGTTTATTCTGCTCCTCACAAGTCGTCAATAACAGTGGAGTATTGATCAATTTTCAAATCCAAGGATATTCCAATCCAGACTCATTGCTACCCGGTGGAAATACCTGCCTCTGCCCAAACGGGTTCCACTGCGAGGAGGTGCTCTTTGTTAAATGCATGTTTGGGTTTGCGTTCGTATTTGCAACCGATGAGTGAGTTATAGCATATTTTTTCTGAAAAATCTAACTTTTTTTAGTGGGAATGTTCATTATGTGGAAACTGAGTTTTTCGACGTGGAGGATGGCTCTTTAATGAAAGAACTTGAAGATCTATGGAATCAGACTTATGCGGTGCGGCTATCGACAAAACCATCTTCTTTGGCGATCATTGTTTTCAATCGAGGACATGTGTATTCATTAAATGGCAAACTTCAATTGTATCATGGGGCTGTACACGCTGATCGTTTTGTTATTCCATTGTTAGGTTAGTTTTAGACATGGTCCAATGTACAGTACACCCTAGGGTTCCACGAAACTTTAGAAAAAGAAAATAGACACTGCAGAACTAGTTGGTATACCAAGTTTCATGTGAGATAAAGTTCTACAAAAACTAGTTGAAGTTCCTCAGGTTTCATCACTAATATACAAATTTTTCTAGACATCCTACCAACAATACCTGGTGCCCAAAATGTTACCTATAATCAAATACATAAAGGAAATCTAATTGGAACATCACTCAACCTAACCTACTCAATTGAATGTGTCGGCGAACTCATCGGATTATCCTGTGATTTGAATTGCACCAAATCACAAATCGATTCCAATGTGGCTCAATGTCTATCAGTCAAAGCAGGATACACTTCCATTTGTCATTATACACCTGATGGACAAGTGGATCAATGTAAACAATGTCTATGGGGAGTTCGAAATGGGACATCTTGTCGAACTGAAAATGAGTGGAAAATGATAGCATGGATATTCATGGGAGTGTCAGCGATGTTAGCCGGATTGTTGGGATTTGTAATGTTTTATCGACCAGATACTAAGAAAATCGACAATCTATTTTTTGAGTTTCTATGTATTTGTTGAACTGGATAAATGTGTTTATGTTTTTTTTCTGATTCCAAATTATCACTCGTCGGGGACAGAACTCTTTTTCCAACTTTGGCAAAATCCAGGCTTATATAACAACACTTTACTTGGTGTAGTTTTATTTCCGATTACCTGAGTCGGTGATTCTATAACTGAAATTTGATGACTCTCACTGTTTTTGACTTCACTGATCTTGACCGTCAGATAAATCCGCAACCGATTCGAAAAACGAAGTTCTATAATATCCTGTTAATTGCTCTCCAAAATTACAGAATATTTCAGATTTCTATTTTTCTAGACATTGTCCTACAAAAACTGGAGCACATTGCTAATACCTTTGAGAATATCTGTTCAAAATTAGATGGCAAACAAATCATTTTGAGCTGAGATATGTCGATTTAACCATTCCTAGTATTTTATCGACCAGTTGCTAAGAAAATCGATAATCCAAATTTCATTTTTTTTAAAATTATTATGTATTTTTGAATTTAACCTAATAATTTTCTTCACCTTCTCTCCCCCTTCTTTGTTTCTTTTCCCTCTCTCCGCGCAAGAGTGTTACCATGGCAACGAAGGCTCCTTTATTTCCCTTCACCCCATTCAAAAATGAATGATTCAAGTATTTCTAAACATTTGAAGACAATGACTGATGGTGATCAAACTCCTCCTGAAGAAGAGCTCAATGTTGAGCAAATTTCGAAAATTGATGTGGATTTGGAAGTGGTTGCCACTTCTACTTATTCGTTGAATCAGCGAATTTTGGCGAATTGTTTGAAATCGGCGGTTTTGGAGCCGAATGGGGTGGAGAGTGTGTTGGCCGTGTCGGCGTCGAATAAGGTTTTTGTTAAAGGTGAGGTGGAAATTAATACTGGATGTTGATCAGTGTTCAAAAACCTATCGAATGACATAATTTTGGCTTTTTTCTGTAATTTTGCCAAGATTTTCAAACACTTTCAGAAGAATCTCTGAAATTGTTAAATATTTTGTGAAATTTTCAAACATTTTCTGAAGTTTTAAAATCACATCTGAATTTCTCAAATAATTTATGAAAATTTCAAACACTTCCAGAAAATTGAAAATATTTTCTGAAATTTTTAAATTATCCCTGAAATTTTTAAATATTTTTTGAAATTTTAAAATTTTTCTGGAATGTTCAGCTTTTTCTGAGTTTTTTGAATTATCTCCTAAATTTTTAAATATTTTCTGAAATTTTGAAATAGGTTCTGAAATTTTCAGTTTTTTTTTGAAATTGTCTGATATTTTTTTTAATTTTCAAATATTTTCTGAACCTTAAAATATATATTTTCAGAATGTGTCAATAATTTTCTGAAAATCTGAAATTTTTTCTGAAATATTCAAAAACTTTGAAAAATATCTAAGAATTTCAGACAATATTTGAAAATTTCAATAAATATTTAAAAATATCAATCAATATTTTTAAAAGTCAAAAAATACTTAAAAGTTTCAAAAAACAGTAAACGGTTTCAGAAAAAAAAATAAAAACTTCAGAAAACATTTTAAAAATTCGGAAAACTTTTGAAGAACTCGGGGCTAAAAAGGCAAGCTTGCGACAGTTTGTCGCAAACTTGCGACATTCGGCTGTCGCAAGGCTTGCGGCGTTCTTGCGCCAATAGTCGCAAGCTTTGCGACATCTAGCAGCAAAACTACTGCACGGCTTGCGACACCCTTGCGCCAGAAAAAATGTGTCGTAAGTTTGCGACAAACTGCCGCAAGCTTGCGACAAGGAAAAAGCCTTGCGACACGCTTGCCGTTTTTTCCCCGAGAATTTAGAAATTATTAGAATTTATCTAAAAATTTAAGGAAATGCATACAAATTCAGAAAATATCCCCATCTTCCAGACACCGAAACCTCTCTCAACATCAACGAACCAATCCGTTGCATGACAATCGCTCCATTCGGTGCCGGCTATGACTATGTCGTCATCGGCACTGATGCTCACGTCATCTGCTTTGACGTCCACAACAATCAAACCATTTTCCGCAAAGAAGTGCCCGATGGTGTGAATTGCTTCGCCGTCGGCAAAATCGCCGATTGTCAAGAGGCGATCTACTGCGGCGGCAATTGTTGTATCTGGGGCTTCGATCGGGATGGTAACAATACCTATTGGACAGTTACTGGTGACGTGGTGACGTGTATGTGTATTTGTGACTATGATGCTGATGGTGAGAAGGAGTTGATCATTGGCTCGCCAGATTTTGAGATTCGCATTTTTAAAAATGATCTAATGCGTACTGAGTTGATGGAAACCGATGCGTTGTTGAATTTAACCTGTGTAGCGGAGTAAGTTAGCTCCGCCCACCACACACACACATTTCATACCACCCTTCCTAACCTGTGTGTTGTCGGTACACTCATTTACTTCCTATGGCGAGGCCTATTCATTGCACTTCTCGAATGGGCTGACCCGTATGGCAATCTCGAGTTGAGATTCGCCAACAACTAAATTTTTGCGTATTTGGGGGCACTTAGGTGACCCCGAGAAGCTGGGAACTATGATTTTGGCGTGAATTAACTCCTAGTCCTGGGTCTCGACTTGATCATCTAAAAGTTATAATGAATTGACCCCACTTGGAACAGTATTGTGAATAACCTGCACATCTTACAGAAACTACTTTGCTTATGCCTTGGCCAATGGCACCATTGGCGTATATCAAAGAGATCAACGTCTATGGCGCATCAAATCCAAAAACGTTGTCTCTGAAATCTTCCGCTTCCCCAACGATGAGCTCATGACAGTTGTCTGGAAGATGGGAAAAGTCGACACCAGACTCGTCAAAAATGGCGATGTTGTCTCAAAAGATCAGACCCTAACCGGGCAGGTTCAAGCCGCCTCAATTTCCCGCAACATTGATGAGAATGCGAACATTAGTGTGGCTCTAGGGGATGGCAAAGTGCACACGTATCGAACGCAGAAGAAGAAGGATACGGAGGCGGAGAAGACGCAAGAGATGATAAGGGAATTCGGGCAGATGAAGCATAATTTGATGGTGAGTAGGGAAGGAGAGTTGAGAGCCAGAGTTGAGAGTTTCAGATGGAGCTGGCGAATTATGAACAAGAAGAGCAGATGACTGATGCGGAGAAAGAGCGAGATCAAAGGATCCCTGTCAACACAACAGTTCAGTGCTCTTTTGTTAGTGAGTGAGGTGTATTTTGAAATAAGTGTTTTTTAGAATAACTCTCTCACCCTTCCTTTAGCCCCTCCCCCACCACACACATCCCATACCACCCGTCCTAACCTGTAAATTGTCGGGACACAGGTTTCCCTATCTAACAACCACCCATAACTCATAAACTTACCTGGTTGGGGATACGCCGCGATCATCAAGGCGGCGTTCCTATGGCGAGGCCTATTCATTGCACTTCTCGAATGGGCTGACCCGTATGGCAATCTCGAGTTGAGATTCGCCAACAACTAAATTTTTGCGTATTTGGGGGGCACTTAGGTGACCCTCGGGAAATTTGGATCTGGTACTAATCCTGATCTTGAACCTGGTCATCTAAAAATCACCCTGAATTAACTTCACTTGGAACAGTACTGTATTATGGAACCTAGGTAACCCCTAATAACTGCTAATAACTTCAAACTGGAGGGTAACTTCAAACTGGAGGATAATAACTTCAAACTGGAGGATCTAGAAATACTTAGGTAGTCGCTGAAAAGATTGTGATATTACAGTAGGTACATTAGCAGAGTATGTTGATACAGTACGCTAGTACAGTACACCAGTACACACAGTACACTAATACAGTACATAGTACTCCGATACATTACCCTATAACACTATATTAATACAGTAAGTACACTAATACACTAGTACAGTATGTTATTACAGTATACTAGTACAGTAAGTACACTAGTACAGTACACTAATACAATAGCACATCAGTACCGTAGGTATCCTAATACAGTACACTAGTACTATATTACACCGAAACATTACCCCTATTTAAATTGATTTTAAGGTCTAGTATACGATATTTATGATTTGAAATTCTGAAGTTCGGTTTTTAGAACTTCTATCTTATCTTATTTTCCAGTTGATCAAGTCGACCGAATCCTCTACCTATCCCTCGAAGCCAGCAACGAAGTCATCATCCGCTCAGTTGCCATGTTCGCCGAAGGAATGTTCGAAGGCGGAGAATCCTACCTGTGGATCCCCCAATCAACCGAGCAAAGTGATCGAGTTGTAATCCCTCTTATCACTGAGAAGGATAGCCCCAATGACATGCATATCAAGGCATTCCTAGGGACTATTGATTCGTATAAACTTCATGTCTATGAACTATCCAGGCTTATTCCGAGATTTGCTAGACTTGCATTCTTGACTGACCCTCAGCAAGAATTTATTGCTTCTGAATGTTTTGTGGAGTTTGAGTTGAAACAGCGGGCTGGTAAAATCGTTGAGTGGGTCCATGATAATTTCATAATCGATGTCAATTATGTTATCCCCAACATTGAGGATAATGTCTTCGAGCTAAGATTCATTGGCCTAGCACCTAGGAAGGATATCAACGTGCTCATCAGATTTGACAAGAATGAGCAAAGAATGTCGATACATTGTGATTGTGTAGAGACAACTGGCAATCTTGTGCAGAGTATTGCTGAATATTATTCGATTTTGAACCTGGAATCGCATGCAATCTTCCCAGCCTTATTCAAAGAGGCGGATGAGATAATAACGGATATTGATCCGATGTATGATGTGAGAGATCGATTGACAGCCGAGCTCCAAGAGCAACAATCAATGGTGAAGGAGGCGTTGATAAGAGCCGAGGATAATATAAGTATTAATAATGTGTAAGTGACTAGGGGGAGGGCCTCGGTGCTGATCAACCAGTTCTGTTGTAGCCTTGGTGCTCGTAAATTCTACATCCGTCTCAAACAGCTCGACTCAGCTGCTCGACAATCTGCCAACCTGCGATTTATCAACAACGAGAGATGTATTAAATCAATGCGAAGGTTGTTGAAAATTATCGAGAGCTCTTCGCGTCTTCGAGTTGGTGAAGCAGGGCGACTCATTGTGAACTCGTGTAGGATTGCGATCAATGAGGATAATAAACAGATTATCACCAAGATTATGGAGTTTGGTGCAGCGTGATGCTATATATATATACATATATATTGAGCCATAAATTTATTTTCGTTAAAATAGTATACCACATCTAGTCTCTTCCATGTCTGATGTAAGCAAACGCGTCTTTCACCAGTGTTTCGGAATCAGAAAAGGAATTTTCGTATCACTTTTTTTTCTAGTGTAATAAAAAAATAATATGCTTTACTATAAACATTTTTCTCCTATTTAAGTTTCCATTTTTCCGATTTCAAAAACCACACATAAAAAAATAAAAATATGAAATTCAAATTATTTCCTTGCCGCCAGAAGTCAGTGAAGCATGTCTGCTCCAATGCGAACATTCGAAAAATTTCTTTGTTTTTGTTTTTTGCTTTTAAATTTCCTGTTCTTGCTGAAAAATAAAGTAAATTACAGTTAGGTGAAGGGGAGGAAGAGCAATTGTGTGGTGAGATATGAGATTCGACGTCTTTTAAAAGCTAGGTGAGCAACTATTAGGCATTGAGGTGAGAAAATTCAAGTTTTACTTGTTTCAGAGATTTATTGTCGATTGTCACTGCCAAATATTTCGACCAGGAACCGAACAGAAAAGAGGGAAAAAGAAATGTTCTTCGAAAAGAGCCCAATATGGAAAACAAATTAGATTGTGAGTTTTTTTTTGAATATTACAAAAATCGAAATTTTCCAAAATTGTTTGTCCGAGGAACCGATATCTTTGTTTATTCTAACAACTTTCAAGCAAAACAGTAATAAATGAATTTGTTTTGACTTTACATATATCAAAGAAAAAAAAAGAACATGCTTTTAAATTTCTTAGATCTTGTAATTTTACATATTTTCAAAAATTGTGTTCACTTTCCACTAGAAAACATAATATCACATCAAAAAACTACATTTTCACCTTCTTCTGTAGTTCAGCAAAGTTTGTAATCCTGATTAATTTTCCTTGTCAAAACATTAGGCTAATATATATTTTTAGACTCACAACTTTTCTCATATTTCAAAAAAAGAAAAATTATTGATCTCTATTTCTCAACACTCTCTTTCTCTCTGACCTAGGATCGCGTTGATTTGTTGTCACCATTCGTTTCCCGCCATTTTCAGTCCAAGTGTCTATTCATTTCGTATTTTTTCTTTCTATTCAACAATTTCGATAATTTTCAGAGAAAAATGCTGATCCCTCTTCTACTGGAACGTTGTTGGGGAGTGAGATTCGGTACTTATTGTGGAGATGATGAGAGCAACACACGGGTAGAGTACTATCGAGGAAGAAAATCTATGGATTGGCTTCTACCTGCGTGCGTAGGCTTGGTTGTCACTATTGTTCTCTGTTTGATGTTATTTTGCATGACGAATGTTACGACTTTGGATTAAAAACTGTCGTATTGTTATTGAATAAAGTAATTCGTATTTTGACTCACAGATTTTACTATGAAAAGTTGTTAGATTTTATCTTACGATAAAAAAAAAGTGTCACAATTTCCCGAGGGTCACCTAAGTGCCCCCCAAATACGCAAAAATTTAGTTGTTGGCGAATCTCAACTCGAGATTCGCCATACGGGTCAGAACATTCGAGAAATGCAATGAATAGGCCTCGCCATAGGAACGCCGATCGCGGCGTATCCCCAACCACGTAAGTTTATGAGTTGTGGGTGGTTGTTAGATAGGGAAACCTGTGTCCCGACAATGCACAGGTTAGGGCGGATGGTATGAAATGCGTGGGTGTGTGTGTGTGCAAAGTGGGCGGAGTTGAGGAAAGCGGGAAGATGAAGAGAAGAAACTGTGTTTTTTGAATAGCATTTTCTGAAAAATGTAAACTGAGAAGTTTAAAATAAAGTTCACTTGATAATAATTCAGGAAAGATATATTTATTTATATTGATCGAAATATTCTAACTTCCCAAAATGTTCTTCTGATGCCCAGGAAGTCAACCCACATATTTGTTTAGCACATTCTCTTACATCATAGTGGATTCGTCCTGTTGTGAGACAATTTTTTTTATTATTTCAACTATGTATTTTCATCTATTAATATTATTGCTTATCTCCTTCCATCAAGTCGTGATAGGTTCTGAGGTTCAACCTGAAAATGAGGTAAGTCAAGACTGAAAATATCCTACCTAAATATACATATAGAACGTTTTCAAGGTATACAAACCCAATCGATTGTTGATCCAAATGGCTCTCACAAGGTACAAGAATCTTCGTCACATGATGTTGAAGAAAAATCCATTTTATCAATTCACATTCCATGTTTTCACACGGAGTAATGCTAATGGTTTTGATGATATCAGCTGGCCAATGGCTAAGTGAGTACATTTTTTTTGTTATCTATATTTTTCATATTTTCAGATATCTTAAAACATTTGGGAAAATCGAGGCCATTCAATTGAACAAAAAAACTGGCGAGCTATCGGAAGATACAAAAAACCTTTGGGGTAGAAACTTTGAGGTGAACCTACAAGAAATGCCAGCTTATATCAATGTAGAAACTCATAGTGTGGGTACAAACAATGCGTCATTCACACTTGTTCATGCTTTTGAGATTTTTCTACCAAGTAAGTCACTGACATGGCCTAGTATACCAAACCATGGCCTAGAATACACAACCATGGCCTAGAATACAAAACCATGGCCTATATACCAAATTATGGCCTAGAATACCAAACTATGGCCTAGTATACCAAATTATGGCCTAGTATACCAATCCATGACCTAGTATACCAAACCATGGCCTAGTATACCAATCCATGGCCTAGTATACCAAACCATGACCTAGTATATCGAATCATTGCCTAGAATACCAAACGATGGCCTAGTATCTCAAACCATGGCTTAGTATACCAAACCATGGCCTAGTATACCAATCCATGACCTTGTATCCCAAACCATGACCTAGTATATCTAATCATTGCCTAGTATACCAAATTATGGCCTACCAAATCATGGCCTAGTATACCAAACCATGACCCAGAATACAAAACCATTGCCTAGTATACCAAACTATGGCCTAGTATACCAAATTATGGCCTAGACTACCAAACCATGACCTAGACTACGAAACCAAAAACAAAAAAATGAGCACGTGTGAGCTCACCAGATTTGGTATACCACCTTCAAATGTTTCCAGACTTTGCTCCACAACCACCCGATAACAAATTAAGCCACACATATGAGAAATATTATGGAGCATTTCTATCCGTCTCAATTTCAATAACTTGCCTCAATTCGCCTATCAATGGATCATTTTGCGATTTGTCATGCAGGAGATCAACAATTAACACAAATTTGACAAGCTGCTATGCCCAAAGAGCTGGAAATTATTACATCTGTGAATATATAAATGATGAACAAGTCGAGAAATGTCAACATTGTCCATGGGGTGTGCTATTTGACACTTATTGCCAACCGAGATGGCTTGCAAAAGTGTTAGAAATCAGCTTGTTTGAGTGGATCGAAATTGTATGTATATTGGTGACAATCATTTCGAGCGTGTATTCTATTTTTCTATGTGTTAAGATTTGTCGTCATCCATGGGTTCAACAAGAGAGAAAGAATTTCTGTATGACTAAAGTTTTTCCAGCATAAAATTATTTGATCATGAAATTGTTTTGTTGAAAATTTGGATTCATTTTCATAATATTTGATACTAAATAAAATTTTATTGATCTACTACAGCGTTATTAGGATATGAGCACATTCTTTGCCGAGTCAAAAGTTTCAGGCTTGAATCAAATAAACCAGTTGGTTGATAAGAAGCCCTTGGTCGGCTCAGGGACATCTTAAAACCGGGTGAGCATTTAAAACAAGGTTGAAAGTTTATAACCAAAGGTTTTTGGGTACGCCAAACATAATGGTGATGTTCATTTCTCACCAAAAAAGGGCTGCACCTGAGTTTTTACCTGTTTTAGGTCCAAAATTGACTGATCCAGATTTTGATGAAATTATATCATCATGATGTTTATTCCTCGAATTTTGAATGTTCTTTTTGATATGGAGGAGGTTTTTGTTGTGAGATGTTAAAAAATAATGAAAAATGCCAAAAATACGAACAATAGTGTTTTTATCGACATTTAAACCCGTTTTTTTGCTCTAAAATGACCAAAAATGAGGTTTTTTAATGACAAGAAATGTTGAAAATGTCCTAGTATACCAAACCATGGCCTAGAATACCAAACCAGGGCCTAGAATACCAAACCATGGCCTAGAATACCAAACCATGACCTAGTATACCAAATAATGGCCTAGTTTATCGAATCATGGCCTAGTATACCACTTGATTTCTTTTTGAAGATAAGACTAAATTGTGTGCTCTTCTACCTTGACCTATCTTCTGTGACCCAGAAATTGTTGCGCAACACCACACCACACCACACCACACTATGTAGCGTCTGTCTCTCATTCATTTCCAATCGAGACATTTTTATTTTTTATTTTTTGTGCAAGAATTTATTCAAAAAATATTTAAAGGAAATCATATTCCATAAAATTCCTCTTGTTTATTTTGTTTTAAACGGGAGTTTATTACTAACTCTTCCAATTCTCAAAAATAATTGTAAGTAGTTTTCTAAATTTTTATGTGGTTTTACAACTTTTAAGTTTATTTTTTCGAGAACCAGAAGTTTTAAAACGCTCTTCAAAATTATACTAATTGCAGCATACATGCACAGCTGAAATCTTATCTTGAAATAGAAATTTTCAGCAACTCATAGCTGAAATACTGAGAATAGATCATTACTAACCGCTGGTATAACTTGAATTAGATATAGTCCGAACAAGATTACGTCACACTTCAGGAACCCCCCCCCATTTTAAAGTTTTTTTGACATCTGATACATCAAATCCAATCCATCTCCATGATTCATTACAATTCTCATAAAATGGACTTAATTGTGTGCTCTTCTCCCTTGACCCTTGGTGATCTATGGTCCACCAATTGTTGCGCAACACCACACCACCCACCCTAGCCTCCTCATTCATTTCCAATCGAGACGTTGTTATTTTTTATATTTTGTTTAATTTTCTAATTTCCAGGAAAAATGTTCATTTCTCTGCTTTTTGTTGTATTTATTCAAAATATTGTGCCTAGCACCTAAATACTGAATACGGATCATTACAAACCGCTGGTATAACTTGAATAATATAGTCCGAGCAAGAGTTCTTCACACTTCAGAAACTCCCAATTTTCTAATAGTCTTCCGCGTTTTTAAAGTTTTTTAATATCTGATACATCAAATCCAATCCATCTCCATGATTTATAACAGTTATCATAAAATAGACCAAATTGTGTGCTCTTCTCCCTTGATCATTGGTGACCTATGGTCCACCAACTGTTGCGCAACACCACACCACCCACCCTAGCCTCCTCATTCATTTCTAATCGAGACCTTGTTTAATTTTCTAATTTCGAGAAAAAATGCTCATCGCTTTGTTTATTCATTTCATTTTCATTTTCAGTCCAGTCATAGCTGAAATGCTGAAATATTACTCGACAGCATTTATTTGAGTTGAAAATAGCCATAAAATATTGTAAAGACGAAAAAATTAGAGCCTTGTAAAAAATAACCAATACAACCTAGAATACTAAATTATGACCTAATATACCAAACCTCTGATCCATCAAATCCGGTATATTATTGATTTCTTTTGCTCTTCTCCCTTGACCTTTTCCCCTTTTTTGTGTGACCCAGAAATTGTTGCGCAACACCACACCACATCTCACTAGCCTCTTCATTCATTTCTTATCGAGACCTTTTTTTTTTTATATTTTGCTCAATTTTCTAATTTCCAGGAAAAATGTTCATTGCTCTACTTTTTATTATATTTTTTCAAAATATTGTGCCTAGCTCCCAAGAGATGTGGGCCACGGTGAGAAATAAAATTAATATTTTTTTGAAAATCAAAAATCATTTTCTAGGATGGGATGCCCGATCGTTTAACCATGGAGGTTCGTGTCACAGGGTACAGTAACCCTACATTCAATCTAGGCGGCTCGTATAAATGCGCGTGTAATGATCAAAATGAGTGCGAGAATTGGACCGGAAAGTGTCTCATTCGATTCAGCTTCGCTGCGTACCCAGGGTGAGATTCGAAAAAAAAAACTGTTTGGTTTTGAAAATATAAATATTTCAGTCCTTATGAGTTGATCCACCAATCTGGTTATGGATATATGGATAAAAATGGGAAACTATCGAATGAATCGAAATCATTATGGGCTTCCAATTTCACCCAACCTTTCCGGGTGTACCCGTATTTTCTTCGAGTGACAGCTGAACACATCGGTTCGAGAATGAACATGGCAAATGGACAGATAGAGACGAGTGACAATGTAACACAGGTTGACGTGTTTTTCATTCATTTACCAAGTGAGTTGAATCCTGAACACCTGATTCTTGTTGTTTCAACCCTTTAATGCTGAATCATGGCTTCTGGCTCCTAATTTCCAATTCCTCATTCCAGATTTCTAAATTCTGAATCCTAAATCCTGGGTGCCTGTATCCTTGCATGAGTCCTGACTTCATATTCTTGATTCCTGACTCCTCAATTCTCGATTCTGAATCATGGGTAATAGATCCTGAATTCTAGACACCTGAATGCTAAATCCTAAATCATGGAATCTTATCTTTAATTCCCGATTCCTGATTTCTGATTCTTAATTCACCAAATCAATGAGTATTATTCCCAGTTGTTCCCAATATGCAATCTCCAACAGTGCGCAATCAAACAATTTTCACCGACTTGGTTGTTGAAGGACAATTAATTGATTCGAAAATTTCCCTGCAATTATCATTAAAATGCATGGAATCAAATATGATTGGATTAGATTGTGATATGAAGTGCTTCCCATCGTACGTCAGCAACAGTCTAGCAGTGTGCAATCCAATCAAAGGAAATGGACCAACAGAACTTTTTGAATATAAAGATAATGGACATGCTAGTTTTTTGGGTGAATGCTCGAATAGTTGGATGACTGCGGTTTATTGCCATGCTGATCTTGTTTCCTTTTTGAATTCAATCAAATACGAGATCTTGGCTGTTGGATTGGTATTACTCTTCGGAATCGTTATGCTCGTGACGTTGACATATTTCGACAAGAAAAAGGCGATTGGCAGCTATGTGAAGAAAGCTCTCAAAAAAGAGAATAACTGCGTTAATGTATGAAATGTAATGTTTTTGTGTGTGTGTATACTGTTTTGAATCGAAAAATAAAGTTGATTTTGTGCGAAAAATTTGATTCAACAAACTGAACTTGGGATAAGGTTGTTCATTTTTAGGTGACCCGGAAGACTACTAACTTTAAGACGGTTTTTCAAATGATACGAATTTCAGTTCACTACAAAGGTAAGTTCTATCTAAAACTGAAAAGTGAAAATTGTGCCCTCAAAGTTGATATATAGTCACGTATACAGCTGAAATCTTGTTTTGAAATAGACATTTTCAGCCAACTCATACCTGAAATACTGAGAATAGATCATTAACGACCGCTGGTTCAATTTGAACAAGATAAAAAATCTGAGCAATATTACTTCACATTTTAGAAACCCCAAAAAAGCAGACACAGGGTGTGATAACGGGCAACGGGTGTAAGCGGGCAGGCTTGTGAACGGGTTGGGGTGTAAACGAGCAAGGGAAACGGGCAGGCTTGTGAACGGGCAGGCTTGTAAACGGGCAACGGGTGTAAACGGGCAGGCTTGTAAACGGGCAACGGGTGTAAACAGGCATGATTGTGAACGGGCAGGCTTGTGAACGGGCAGGCTTGTGAACGGGCAGGCTTGTGAACGGGCAAGGGGTGTAAACGGGCAGGCTTGTGAACGGGCAACGGGTGTAAACGGGCAGGCTTGTGAACGGGCAAGGGGTGTAAACGGGGAGGCTTGTGAACGGGCAAGTGGTGTAAACGGGGAGGCTTGTGAACGGGCAAGGGGTGTAAACGGGCAGGCTTGTGAACGGGCTGAGGGTGTAAACGGGCAGAAACAGTGGGTGATAACGGGCTGGGGTGTACACGGACAAACGGGCAAATTTTGCCCGCCTGCCCGTTCACAAGTGGACCTGTTCTTACAGCCCTAACAGTACTCATAAAAGAGCCCCCCCCCCTCTTCAAAATATTATCGAATTTTTTTGAGATAATACCGAGTTGTCTGCCCTTCCCGCCTTTTTCTGTGTGGTCCACCGACTGTTGCGCAACACCACACCACACCACACCATGCTAGCGTCTCTCACTCATTTCCAATCGAGACCTTGTTATCTTGATTTTCTAACTTTCGAAAACAATGTTCATTCCTCTGCTTCTCATTATATTTCTTCAAAATATTGTGCCTAGCCTCCAGCATAGATCATCAACGGTGAGTAAAATTTTTTTTAATTGTTCGAGACTTGAAATATTTTTCTAGGATGACAAGCCAAATCGATTTAACCTTGACGTTCGTGTGAAAAAGTACATCAACCCTTTTTTCGATCTAGGACATCTAGGACTATGCGTTTGTAATGAGATACACAAGTGCAAGGATTACATCGATAAGTGTCGCATCAAATTCGGCTTTGCTCCTGAATTAGTGTAAGATCCAAATAGTTTCCTCCTTTTCAAAAAAAATACCTGATTCTAGATTCCTGGATACTGATTTCTTAATTCTGAATCCTGAATGATGAATCCTGAACATCTGGATCTTGTTGTTTGAATCCTAGAAGCCTGAATCATTAATCCTGACTTCTGATTCCTGAATTCTTAGTTCTGAATCATAGATCTTTATTCCCCAATTCTGAGACCTTAATTCTAAATCCTGAATGTTGAATCCTGACTTCTGAACCCTTGATCCTGAATCTTCAATGCTGAATCATGTTGTTTGAATCTTTGAATCCTGAATCAAGAACCCTGACTCCGGAATTCTGAATCCTGAAGACCTGATTCTAGATTCCTGGATACTGATTTCTTAATTCTAAATCCTGAATGATGAATCCTGGACATCTAAATCTTGTTGTTTGAATCCTAGAATCCTGAATCAAGAACCCTGACTCCAGACTTCTGAATCCTGAAGACCTGATTCTAGATTCCTGGATACTGATTTCTTAATTCTTAATTCTAAATCCTGAATGATGAATCCTGGACATCTAATTCTTGTTGTTTGAATCTTAGAATCCTGAATCAAGAACCCTGACTCCAGACTTCTGAATCCTGAAGACCGGATTCTAGATTCCTGGATACTGATTTCTTAATTCTAAATCCTGAATGATGAATCCTGAACATCTAAATCTTGTTGTTTCAATCCTCGAAGCCTGAATTATGGATCCTAACTTCTGTTTCCTGAATTCTTAGTTCTAAATCATAGATTCCCACTCCTATTTTCTAATTTCTGAATTCTTAATCCGGAGTCCTAGATACCCAAATGAATATAACTTCCAGGTCACCAAAGCTTGAAAAATCCAACAGTGCGCAACAGAAAAATCTTCACCGACTTTGTTGTTCAAGGAGCATTCACTGGCTCAACGATGTTCCTGCAATTATCGTTTTCCTGTATCGACTCAAATATGATTGGCGAAAATTGTGATTCAAAGTGCACCCCATCGTACCTCAACAACAGTCGGGCAATCTGCAAATCAACCACATACAATGAACCAGCCGAACTTTACGAATATACCGATGATGGATATTATCGTCACTTGAGCGATTGTTCAAGTAACACATCGAAATATGCTTATTATTGTCACAGTACACTTGGTTCATTATTGAATTCGATCAAATACCTAATATTGTTGACTGAATTAGCAGTTCTTCTCTTATATATAATATTTAATTTTTTAGTTAAATTTACTGTAAATTTACTAAATTTACTGGTTAAGTTGATAGATGTTCTTCAAGAAAGAGCAGAACTACGACATAATGAGTTATTGAACAGAAACAGATAATAAAGTGAATTGTTTTTCTTTTTTGAGAGAGTTGATTCAAATAAAAAATAATTTAGAGATTTAGGCAGTGCGTCCAACTAGGAAGGTATCGTCTGGAAAATGGGACCGAATTTGGTACATCACAAGTATACTTTACACATGCATAGCTGAAATCCTGTATTAAAATAGGGATTTTCAGCCAAGTCATAGCTGAAATACTAAACTATAAACTAATGCGATGTTCAAAGCTGGAAAGAACGAGAAAAAAAAGCGAAAAAAAACGTTCAAAGCACCCTCTCTGTTTCACACACTATTTCGTTCCTTCGCGTCGAGACCTTTGACAGTACTCTCGAAATAGCGTGTGAAACAGAGAGAGTTGGACTTGAACTTTAAACGATTTTTATTCGTGATTTTTTTGCATTTTTTTCAGCTTTGGACATCGCATAAACTAACCGTCAGTGTATATAATACTGGAATATCATACACGTCATGTCAACGCAATGAAAAACAGCAATTTGCGAGGGTGAGAGAGACGCAGAGAGAAGTTCTCCGAGAGCACTTCAACAGTGAAAATTTCCATGGCCGACTGGTTAACGGGTGTGCCTTTGAATCGAACGACGGTGCCGAGCTCCGGTTCGATTCTCCCACGCGCCAAAACTTTTTTATTATTTTTCTTTTTTTTTTATTGAATTTTTTTACAACGTTCTCTTGTTAGATACTAAAAAATACACTCTCGCAAATATTTTGAATACATTTTTGAGTGTCGAAAACACATTAAACTGTAATTTGAAAAAAAGAATAAATTATGAAAAAGTTTCGGCGCGTGGGGGAATCGAACCAGAGCTCGGCTCCGTCGTTCGATTCAAAGACACGCCCGTTAACCAGTCGGCCATGGAAATTTTTGCTGTTGTACTTCTCTCGGAGAACTTTTCTCTCTCAATCTCGTCAATTGCATGCTGACGTGACGTGATATTTGAACTCATATGTTTATTTTTGTTGAAAAATTGACCTAGTGGGGATCGAACCCTATTTACAAGGCAATTGCTCTGTCAACTGAGCCACAAAAATATTCTATTTTCTCAATTTTTCGCCCAGAAAAAAATATTGTCTGCAAAAGTGCGTCGCTACACACCAAACACTACGACAATTTGTGAGGGTATGTTGTAAAAAATGAGAGGGAAAAGAAAACAAGATTTCGATAGAGCATGTTTTGGTTTGTTCATAACAAATATTTTTAAAAATATTTTTGGGAAACTGGACTATTAAAATTAAAAATGTTTTTCTGAATCTTGGATACCTAAATTCTGCTCACCTGAATCTTGTTGTTTCCTGAACTATGGATCCTGATTCTTGATTCATGTTTCCTGATTCCTGAATCCTTGATCCTGTAGGCAAAATGTCGTAATTCTATAGGAAATTATTGAAAATCTCATTTCTCGTTTAAAATTCTCATTTTTCCATTTTTCTTCCGTTCATTTTTTTCAAACCTGCAGCTGTTCTTTTCTGAAACAATACTATTATTTTCTTTTATCAATGATTCATTTTTTTCGAATCCAAAAACACCTTTTTTTAAATTAAAAATCAAACACAAACATCGTTCAATAAACCGGTTTATTTGAAAACATGTATCATTCTTATTTATTGATTAAAAATTCGTATTTTCTCACATGTTTTAAATTCGAAATATGTATATATGTTATCTCCAATTTTCTCATTTTTTCAGAAAATAAAATGTATATACTCTTCCTTCTATTTTTAACCCTTTTTCCGATGAAAGTATCTTCCGACTCAATGGAAATGCGATGTTACGCTGGAGCAAAGTTCCTAGTAGGTCAGGATTTGTATCAAGATACAGGTATGTAACCTTTGAATTTTTTTTTAGGAATAGGAAAATTGTAGTTTTTTAGAAGATTGTGCACCATTGTGGGGGTTGGGTGAGGCGTATTGTTACAAGTTTTCAGAGGAGAGCAAGCTGAATGAAATTGTGAAGATGGGTTGCTCGAGTTTGATTTGTAATGTGAGTCATATTTTTTTTGAAAATTGATCGAACGTGAAAATTGAAGTTATCGAACGTTAAAATTGAAGTTATCGAACATGAAGCTGGCCAAAGGCTTCGTTTCAAAATTTTTCGAAAAGTGTGCAAGTTGTCGTCAACGTGTGCGTATGAAGTGTTTGCACAACTTTTTCACAAACAAAACAAGCAAATTTCAAAAAAAATATATATACCCACATGTTTGCAATAGAGCGCACTTCCTTCATCAACAAAAAAATCTTCGTTTTTTTTGTTTAAATTAAAAGTGAATAAAAAAACGTTCTGCTGAATTGAAACTTCGTCGAAATTGATACATTTAAAATATTTATTCAGAGTAACATACCTGATATAAACTTCACTCAGAAATGCATTTCTGAACTGGAATTTTCAAATATCCGTAGTTAACGTCTGATTTTGCTGAAATTATTTGTTTGGTTAGAAGTATTCAGAAATTTCAAATATTGAAAAGGATTCGGTTTAAATGTTAGAAACGATGAACAAAACATCTTCTGAGAAATTGTAGGCTATCCAAGTTCCAAATCAAAAAAATACTGTTTCATGTGTTTAATATGTAGATTTTTTTGTCAAATATAACAATCCTCTCCAGCTTTTTTGTCAACTTGAGAAACATTTTTTGAATTTTTTCATGTTCTGAAGAATTTTTCAAGAATTTGGTTTTGTGACCGGCTTTTATTGAACTTCAACTAGATTAAGAAGAAATTGCTATTTTGAAATGATATTTCTGAAATTACATATGAGCTCTTGCGATAGTTGAAGTTTTTCTGTTATCAAATAAAAATTATTAATCTTTCCAATGTCAAATGTAACATTAAGACCTGTAAATTTTTTTTTCATTGAACTCTAACTAGATTAGAATGTACCGTATTTTCTCTATGCCCTTCTGTTTTTCTTTAATTTCCTTTATTATAGAAAAAAAAACTCTATTTCTAGAGATTAACATGTTCTTTGGTTTTTGATGACACTCTGAATGAACACTGGCTTATAGCAATAAAATCAACATAGTTAAAAATGAATAATAGTTTTTCAAATCATCAAATCCGAAGTGATCGGATGTATTGTGATTACAGATGTGTTCTGCCCAAGGTTATGTATAATATTTCACAACCTGTAGAACCCCTTAACATCCTGAACACTACTATATTTTCCAGGGTGTCCGAAATCGATGCATGGAAACAGACATGCTTGGAATGAAAGGAACCCTCTGCTGTTGTAACGAGCGACATTATTGCAATTCTTCAAACTTTCCAGACACTTTTTTCAAACTTTTATTAATCACAATTTTAGTGTTATTTTTCGGAATTCAACGCTAGACTAGACCAAGTTTATTTTTCTTCCAAAACGGGTTAACTTATATCTGATGTTCTAGTCAATGTCCTTGTCACCCATCGTTTGATTATAATCCGAAAATCTTTGATAACATAAATAACTCCGATTTGTTCAACAGCCGGGTATATCGTCATCATAATCATTGGGATATTGGAATGTTCTCCCAAACCAACACCAAACATTGGGGTGATGAATAGTATTTCAGAAGGGATATAGATAAATATACAAGGAATTGTAGCTTGTATGAAAAGAGCTCGAAGCAATTGTTGTTGTTGCTCTCTCATTTGATCACTGAGCTTTAGAGCAGTTCGGATCCTGATAAATGATATGGAGCCAAAGAATATTATAGATATAAAACATATCATAACTGATAGTACTAATGTCGCGGCGGTTAGCCATATCTTAACAGGCCTGACGCAATTTAAACTATCATTACATTTATAATAAATCGCACCATTGTACACCACCTCATTCATAGAAAACCCATAAATATTCTTAAAATCCTCGCGCAATTCATTGGTCAAAGAATCATTCTCTTCTAGAAAATTGTACTTTAAAAATGGGACGAATGCTCCGAAAAGAAATACACCAAGGAGCCAGAAACAGAATTTATTTCTGTCGAAGATACGAAGATGGTGAGGACTGGAAATGCGGAAATATTGAAGAATGAAAAAGAGTAAGATGACTTACTGCCAAAGATATATGTAGCGATAGAGGAATTGGATGGATAAGATGGCTATTTGGGTAGTGTATAGGCCGCAGAATAGGACTGTAAGAGAAAATATTGGAGACCGAGACACACAAAACATAGCAGAAAGCACAACCTGGTACATGTCGGTTGTCATCTACCTTTGCGATTTTTGGAGAATGAACAGAACAAGATTTTAAGTAGTTCATTATGTCATCGGATAGATTTTTGAAAACCAACTTGAACCCATTTTTGAAGATTTTTAGCTATAACTGAATGTGATCTACTGAAATTTCCTTCTTCTGTTTCTAAATAATTAAAAAAATAAAAACCATTTTCTGAAATGTTGCTAACCACGACATTTCGAAACCGGACGTTTAAAAGCAGGGTTCAATGTTAAGAATATGTATTGAAATTTTTAACAAATAAGTTTTCGAGTATGGCAAACATTATGGTGATGTTTATTTTTCACCAAAATTGAGTTGTACCCAAGTTTTCACCTACTTGGGTACAGCGTCCTGAAATAGGTGAAAACTTGGGTAGAGCTCTGTTTTGGTGCAAAATAAATATCATCATGATGTTCGCCATACCCGAAAACCTATTGGTGAAAAATTTCATACATATTCTTAAAATTGAACCCGGTTTTTAAACGTCCGGTTTCGAAACGTCGCGGAGCCGAAAATTTTGAAAGTAATATTCATTTTCAACTGATTTTTTGGTCAAAAATGAATTTCCAGGGTTTTTTCATTAAACCGAAGTCAATCAACTAAATACCCACTCTTCCAATTCTCAAAAAATGAAATTTTCATTTTCGACAAAAAATTTCAGAAGAAAAAGAAAAAATATTAAATTTAAACTCGGAGATTAATTATTTTTTGCCACGTTTGATTCCCTCTGGTCGTACCTCGAAGTGTATACATCACTCGGGGAAAAATCGGCAAGCTTGCGGCAATTTGTCGCAAACTTGCGCCAGAAAAAATGTGTCGCAAGTTTGCGACAAACTGCCGCAAGCTTGCGACAAGGAAAACGCCTTGCGACACTCTTGCCGTTTTCCCCCGAGCATATAGCCTTTCAGCTGAGCTTGCTTGCCTGGTCGAATGAGCAAGCAGGATGAGCCATGAGCTGATGAGCCTGCTCAGTGAGCAGCTGAAAGGCTATAATGTAGTGTCACCACGCGGCATATTATTTCACGTGGAAGTATTCTTATTAATTTTTGAAAAAATTAATTTTTTCGATTTTTTCGTTTTAAAGTCTAAAATTCAAAGAGAAAGACTTCTTTTGAATTTTTTTCAATAGGTTTTTCGAAACTTACGTAACGACAATGGCGCCATCGATCTATCCCCCTCATGGAACTCTCTGAACAGTACATACGAGATGTTTGTGCTATGTGCATTCTGTAAATATCCAATTGAACATTTCGCAACACAGAATACTAAAACTCACCGTTTTCGCAATAACATTAGTACACGAGTAGAGCAATTGTACAACACAGCAAAGAATCATAAAATGCTTATAAGACCCTAGTTTCATCTGATTGTTCATCAATATCAAAGTTATCAGAACTGTATTAGTAATCACTGACAGAAAAATCGAGACATGTTCCGATATTCGAAGACAGGTTAATAATCTCGACATCCTTGGCAAAAATAACAAGAATAAAGCGATTAAAAAAAAATATTTATTGGGAAATAGAATTGTAGTTGCACTGTGATTTTTAGTTCATTCGTCTGGGTTATGTATACTTTCTGAAAAGATGTTTTTTTTGCTAATGAGCGGGCGTTAATGATACAAATGACGCATTTTGGCCATGTGTGTTTGTTTTTTTGAGATTTTTAGAAGGAGGGACACATTTTCAGATTCTTAGTCATCTAGGAGATCAGGAAGTTTTACACTTATATTTTGAATTTCATATTCAAAATCCACTTAAATTTCATTTTCAGTGCAAAAACTTATAGATTATCAATAGAGCGCGTGTTACCGAAAAGCTGTGACTTAACAGATTGAGAGAAACTGATCATTTTTTAAAAGCAGGGCACTTTGAGCCGAGCGAAAACATGCGCAGTCTGAGCTAGTTTTTGCTGAGTGGATCAAGATACTTTTTTGATACATTCTAATATACAATGCTAAAAATTCAGATATACAGTACTAAATGTAGTTTACTTAAAAATATACAATGATGCACATCAAAGTCTAGTGTATCGTCAAAAACTTAATTGGTACCCCCCGCCCTTTTTTTTTGAACGAGTGTACTAAAAGCGGTACAGTTCTAAACGTACTGTATTCAAAAATATACTATGCTATGCATAATGTACTGTACTGAAACATAATGTGCTAAAAATGTGCTTTACTGAATGTCAAAACCGACAGTACCAAGATTGGTACACCTCACAAGGGACATGTTTAAGGTTAGACACTTACCTTTGATGAAAATTTGTATATACACCAAATCGACCCTCCTGATCACGATCCTGTAGGTCAATTTTTCCAGGACCTTCTCAGGAAAAAGTTATGTGCCTTTGAAAATGCACGTTTTTGGCATGTTTGTCGCTTTTTTTAATTGTTTATATGCAATATAAACTATTTTGTTTGTGTGGCTGGGAAAAAGGGGGAGAGCATGCGACCGTTTTCAGTTTTTAGGTGTTTTGAGTGGGGTAAAAAAATTTTCAGAGTTTCAAAACGTGCGGAAACGATTGTGCATAAAATTTGCTATCGATTGGTGTAAATTTGAGATCAAAATACTCAATAAAAGAGGTGAAAATGAATAAAAACAATAAAATTTCGAAGACTCGTAGCTTTTTTCTGAGAAGTTTATGGGAAAATCGGAATGCGGGATCGTGATCAGGAGGGTCGATTTGGTTTTATACAAATTTTCATCAAAAGTTAAGCGTCTAACCTTAAACACGTACCTTAAACATACAGTACTAAACATACAAATCACTATTTTTCATCTATAGTACACCATGGATCTGACTCAGCTCAATAAAATCCATAATAACCCATATTCAACCTACAGTAATCCTGTAGCTTTATGCTCAATTTACACTAGACACTTTTCAATATTTATCCCAATATCATTTTGTTTTTCAAAAAGAACAATTTACAATTACATTTATATACACTCGACGTACGAATTTCACACAATTGTGCTGTGTGAACGATTATCTGCAACAACAAAAAATCCCAATAATAAAAAAAAACATATTTTTTCTTCAACTCACAGGGTTCTTCTATAGTTTCTATCACTGGTGTTTCGATGCGCTCCATTTCTTCCTCTAGTTCATCAATTTTTGGCTCAGGCTCAGCCTGTTCTCGACGCCCTCTGAGAGGCACCTGCTCCCCGAGGAACTTGAAAATCTTCATTTCGGTGTTAATAGCTGGGCGTTTGAAGAACACATAGCCCAAGAGGACAGCTAAACCTAATGTAGAGAGGATGAATAGAATCGCAGTTGCCCGCCAACCACTGTCAACTAGCCCGAATTGTCCAGGATTTAGCACATTTCCATGTTGATCTTGGCAATAGGTCCCATCTCGTACACCCCATGGACAACGTTTACATCGATCGACTTGAGCATTGGCCACGTAATCGCAGATGGATAAATATCCAGTTGTGACTGATACGCATTGCGCGACATTCATGTTGATGCGTGATCTGGTGCATGTCATATCGCAGAATGAGCCGACGAGTTGGCCGAGACAGGTGATGGAGAAGGATAGAGAGAGGGATGTGCCAAGGAGACGGCCTTCGTAGTTTTGTTCATGGAGCATGCTCTGGACACCGGATGTTGATGGGAGGATGTCTAGAAGAAGGGGTTTTTAGAGCAGCTATTGATATTTTGGATTCCTAGATCGTTTATTGATGGGGTGATGCAGATGCTAAAAAACGTGCGTTTTTTAAATTAAAATACAATGCAGGAAAATCACGTTTAATTCTTTTTTACATAGGAAATGTCATTTTTTTGAATTAAACGTACGTTTTTTTGAGGTTCCTGCATTGTATTTTATTTTAAAAAACGCACGTTTTTTAGCATCTGCATCACCCCATGATAATTTGGGTTTCTAGTTCAAAAAATAAACTTTTGGTTTCATAGACCACCCTGTGAAATTTCTAAATTATCTAATGAAGTTTTGGATTTAGGTCAAGAAGTAGATTTTTAGATTCATAGACCATCTATTGATAATTTGGGTTTCTAGACCACGGGTTGATTCATTAGGCTCTCTAAGCCATATATTGATATCTAACGTTTTTAGGTCATAATGTAGATTTTTGATTTTAGGATATCTGTGGTCATTTCGGAGTTCTAGTCCATTCATTGAAAATTTGAATATTTGAGTTCGTCTGCACCCATGAGGAACCGAACCGGTCACCTTCTGATTGTCAGGCTCACATGCGACCCACTAGACCACATGACTTGGGTCTACAATTTTTCTTCTTTTTCTTGGGTCACGTTTTTTTCAATGAAGTGGGTAACATTTATGATTTCTATATAATTAAGATATAGTCGGGGAACCAGCTCAATTATCTACCACAACCTCAATCAAAAATAGAACAAAAATCAGGGGGGACCTTCTCTCACCAGGTTCCCCACAATCACCCCTTACTCACTTGTCAATGAAATAACAAAGGTATCAACATGTGTCAACGTATCATCCGCCAATAATTGTCCATTTGGCGCTAAAACCGGTCCCAAATGATGTGCAAAAACATCAATAGCTGATGGTTTTGTTGGTAACTGCATTACATAATTTCGACTCCAACTATTCTGCGATTCCATAGGAAGTTGACCATTTCTATCCAAGTAGACGAACTCAGTCATCTCGTATCGAACGTTTTCACTTGAAGAAGTATACCTATTTTTAATGTATAAACGGTTTGAACTTACTCAGCAGTGGAAACTAGAAAAGTGAACTGAAAATAGCATCTCGGACTGGTCTTTAGGAATGAGCAATTGCTCCCGATTGGGCAGACACAGGTGTTTCGATTAGGTAAAAGTGAGGAGGGATTGGAGTATCCTTTGAGTTGAAATGAGACGATGACTCCATTTCCGGTTCGATTGTAGAAGCGAGAAGATGGGTTTAGATTCGTGTTTGATGTCTTAATGAAAGATCGTGAAATGGTTGAAGTTGCGCGAGAAAAAAATTTATGGCTGGAAAGAAGGTTATAGGGGATTAATGAGCTTGTTTTAATTGATCTAGAAGATAATATAAGATTGATACTGGGCTAGTAGTTAACTTGGGATCAGCACCTGAAAATTTATCTAATGAAATACTTGAGATCGCTACTGAGCCTCATTTCTTTCTGAAAAGTGAAAAAAATGAACCCTCAAAATTGGTACATCAAAAGTATACTTTTCATCTCTCGTATTTATCATACACGTTTATATACAGCTAAAACCCGATCTTTGAATAGTCATTTTCAGCAAAAAATGCATAGCTGAGATAGTAGAACTGACCGCTAGTATGTACAGGTCTAGACAAAAAATGAATCATTTATACCCATGCTGAATCGGTTCAAAAATCGTTTCTGAATGCCTCCTTAAGTTAAAAGTGGGTCCTGTTTTTAGAAGCTACTGCTCTTCAGGGCCTGGACAAAAGACACAAACAAGTTTCTTCAATCCTCTAGATCAAGTTTACAAGCTCGTGACTCCCCTATAACTTCTCGGGGAAAAATCGGCAAGCTTGCGACAGTTTGTCGCAAACTTGCGACATTCGGCTATCGCAAGGCTTGCGGTGTTTTTGCGCCAATAGTCGCAAGCTTTGCGACATCTAGCAGCAAAACTACTGCACGGCTTGCGACACCCTTGCGCCAGAAAAAATGTGTCGCAAGTTTGCGACAAACTGCCACAAGCTTGCGACAAGGAAAAAGCCTTGCGACACGCTTGCCGTTTTTTCCCCGAGTTTCTTGTATTTTGCGAAACCTCAGCTAAATGAGCCCAACATTTTCTAATCGCAATACAACGAGCTGAGATATATCTCAAAAATGATAAAAATCATTTCAACTACCCAATTCATTTCTTTCCTTACCCCTTTTGTTTGTTTAAGCGATGCTCGCCGAGCAACGTAACAAGATATGAGTAATAGGTAAACGATGACTCATTGGAAAATGGCTACCAATTGGAAAAGATGTTTAGCCTTGAGTTCTATTTGAGAGTAGAACTTTTGAGCTCAATAGAGTGCTCCATTTCTTGGAGTAAAAAAAGTTTTAAAATCTATATCCAGACTCACCTGGTATCCATTTTGTAACTGTTGTTGTTGAGGTTGATTATATCCACCATTGAAATTGTTATACTCACCATCACCAATATTGGTGTACTGGGAGCACACAAAAACTATTTGGAGCACACAAAAAGTGAAAAATAAGAGCATTTTGTTGGCTCAATAAAAAAACACGGCGAGCGATTTCGAAATACCTTCTCTCAAAGTGAAAAAAAATTGTTGGGAGGAGCTCGGATGTTTGAACAGGCCATGGGTTAGTTTGATCTATGAGCTAGTTACACATGTATTTCTCAGGTGTTATTATAGGTTCTGATGTTCGAGACTACTTCATACATAGCTCATAAAATACATTGTGTACATATGTACTTTGTTCAAAAAACCAGAGTATGAGAGAAAATTTGAGTTTCATAATTGTAAAAATTGTTTATAACAAGATGGAGAGCGAAGTGAGGTCAGAACTGGAATATCGTTGAATGGTCATGGCTTCAAATTTTTTTTAGCCAAAGAAGAGCGACAAGTCCGCGAAACACAAAGCATAGCAAGCAGCCAAAGTCCACGAAATGTCGGCTGCTTGAACTAACGATTTTTCCAGTTTTTGTGAGAAATGAATAAAGCTCACAATGGAACCGCATGATTTTGTTGAAGAACTATGGTAATTCGACCATCTGAACTTGTTATCTCATATTTTTTATGTGATCAGGAATGTCGAATCTAGAGATTATAATAATGATTAACAGCAAAAACTTTATTTACAATTAGTTGGGCATACATTTGCAAGAGCATAACTTTGACTTTTATCCACGAAACCCCATTCTCGACATTTTTTCAAATCTACACCATCAAACTTGAAAGGTACAGTAACCCAAGCATCCAAATACGTTCCGTTCATATTTGCATAGTGAACTGTTGCTTGAATTTTGGTTGTCTCATACGTAACTTTTCCAGCCGTTTTACTTGATCCGGTTACAACATATACTTCATCATTCACATTTGTAAAACGAAGTACACTTTGCTTGCTCTGAAATCCAAATCTATATTCGCTTCACTTGAGTTATAGACTTACCTCTGACTTTACAAAGACAATACCAGTCTGTTGATCATTTCCCAAGTTTTTGTTGCTAAACTTGATATCTATTCCTCTAGAAGTTGATGTCCAATTTGCAGAAATATCACCTGCTGAAAAAGCGCAATTGTAGTTTTGAGCATAAGCCGCGGAAATCAAGAGAAGAAGACTGAAATATATCATTTTTTTTATGTTCAAAGAGTAGGAGGTCAGAGGTTTATATAGTATATAACGTTGTGTACAAATATTGGTTTTTTTTTAAACATTCCAAGATGGTTAGATACAAAATAACAGTTAATCTCTTCGATCAAACAATACACCTACATTTTTGCTACGGCAACGAAACTTGGACTCGAACAAAGAACATTTAACTTTTGAAGCACTCAGACTCAGAATTCCACGTGAGCATGGAAAGCTTCAAACTTGACAATAATCAGAATCTGTTGATTAGAAACGAATCGGTGATGTTGAACAGGATAATCCTTCCAGGCTTGTTGGATTTGATTCTAGGGGTTTAAGTTATTATATTCCATTTTGTGGAAAAATTTATCCCTGGCACGTTTTTTTCAAAGAAACAGTGTAGGTTAGAAGGTGACGGAGAGAAATAAGAGTGTAGGCAACGAATAGATCAAAAATATGTTTCATTTTCAATTTTTCACGGCGACTTTGATGATCAGGTTTACAAATTTTGAAAACGATCTTCACAAAGAAGAAATAAGAAATATATCCAAGTCAAAACTTGGTTTAAAAAAACTGAAATGGACCCGATGCATACAAAAAAGTTAATATTTTCGTACTGTTTTAAGTCATTATTTTGTGCATTTGAACAGCAGAGGAAATTTGCTCCTCTGAAAACCATAGCTACATTTCCCATTGGTCTTCTAGTTTTTGTTCTAAACTAGAGAAAGGGGTCAGTTCTTTTTGTTTGAGTTTAACCTTTTTTTGCTGCCATCCACGACCATTTATTTATTTGTTCATTTGATACGTTGATGTACAACATGGTATTAAGAAAATCAACAAATACTGGGCACATATAGTTAAACCAAAGAATGATAGATGGCAACTTTAATACATATCCGCGTTGTTCACTTTGCCAAATCGACGTTACAAAAATTCAACAGAAAAAAAATCACTTTATGTACATTTACTTGGGCATACATTTGGAACAGACACAACAGAATTCGTCCCTTTCCCAATTTTTTTCCCCTTTTCATCCGTCTCAGCAAAAATCCATGACTGACAAGTTGTCACATCGATACCACCGAGTTTTGAGGACACAGTAAACAGGACATCTAGATTTGATCCACTGACATTTGAATGCAGAACTGTTGCGTGTTTTCCTAGATATAATACATCTTTTTTATCCCCAAAGTTCGATACTAGTTGAATATCCACTTTTCCATTCAAATTTTGAATAGAAATCCCACTGTAGTTGTCCTGAATTTATATATTTTTGCTTCAATTTTTAAAAAATATTCTCACCTTCGAACTTGCAATTACAATATCCGTCACTCGTTTATTTGCCATGTTATTGCTATTGAAACCAATTTGTACTTCATTCGCATCAGTCAATGTCCAATTTGCAGTAAAATGAGATGTTGAGAAACCGCAGTTGTTATTTTGACCATAAACTGTGGAGATGAAGAAGAGGAAACTGAAATATATCATTTTTTGTTCGAAGAACAGGAGGTCAGAGGTTTATAAAGTTTATAAATTTGTGTACAAATATTGGTTTTTTTTACATTCCAAGATGATTAGATACAAAATAACGATTAATCTCTTCGATCAAACAATACACCTACCTTTTTGCTAAGGTAGCGAAGCTTGGACTAATTTGTGACAAGATCGGATTAAATTTTTTATGAAAAGTATGTGTTCAGCGTGATATTCCGGTCAGTTTGAGTATGAACATGAGCTTTTTGAAGAACGCCGGGACATCGCTGGAACACATGGACATTTTTCAGACATTATAGATAGTCCCATGTTTCTAAGAATAAAATTCTGGTCAATTTGAGTATAAAGAGGACTACTATGAGAGAGCGACATCGCCGGGACACTTTCGGACACATCAGACATCGTCCGGACACTTTCGGACACATCAGACATCGCCGGGACACACATCAGACATCGCCGGGACACTTTGGGACACATCAGACATCGCTGGGACACTTTCGAACACATCAGACATCGCAGGGACACTTTCGGACACATCCAAATCTTGTCATGTTTACACTCAAAATGATAGAAATTATCTGCTGAATCTTATGATAAATTCTAATTTTCGTAATAACTCGAAAAAGCAAAGTTTTCAATCGAATTTATCAAAAAATATATATATTCTCAGGTTGAATCTACCTAGAATGAAGTCATAATAATATTTCTACTAGATATTCACACTCATCGTCTATCCTAGTATTGGGGTTACAGATTCACATGAGCTTCTAAAATTTAGAAAATTCCCACAAAAATGATGTTGTGCATTTTGATTACAGTACTAGGTTATATACAAAAAGTAGATTTTACACAAAACTAATCCATTCCATAATTGGTTATTATCGATACATGTCTCATTGATACATTGTCTCGTGAGACATTCATCGATACATGTCTCATACGATTCACGTATCAAACAATGTCTGAACGATACGTGTATTAGTACCGAGCTGAACGATATGAATACTGTTTCAAACAGTCACCAATAAGTACCCATGTTTCGTAATATGTATCACTTCGTGATCATAGTGGTACTGTACTAAATGTATTGGTCAATTCGGAACACTGGTTTGGACTATAAGAGAATAGTTCAGATGGATGTTCTTCTTTCATATATCTTGAGACACAATACAGGGCTCATTTCCATGGCTTCATTTCTACCACTCAAAATGCAAATGGGCCTCACCGTTGATTTTTCAATCAAACGTTTTCTTGTCAATTTCAGCAAAATCTACAAAACACAGCAAAGAAGATAAATGGTTGATTCTCGGGAAGCTTCATATAATCTAGAAGTATCTAATCGACTTCTGATGTTACTGCTCTAAATCCTACATTCTTAAGAAACACATAATTGTGTTATCATCTCTCGATATGTTGTTATGTTCAGCTTCACGATGAAGAATGTTATGGCAACGAGTAGGAGGAAGGGAAGAGTGGGAGTATTGTTTGATCGAAAAGAATTTTAATCAAGTCAACAATCATTTTGTTACCAATATTTGTACACAACTCTTTACTATATAAACCTCGGACATTCAACCTACTCCTCACAAAATTGAAAATGATATACTTCAGTTTCCTTCTCTTCGTTTCTGCAGTCTTTGCTCAAAACAACTATTGCCAATTTTCGAGATCTAACTTTGCTGCAAATTGGACATTGACCACGAATGGAATAGATATTCATCTCACTTACAATAACATGGAAAACGATAATTGGATACCTATTGATTTTGGAGATTCACTGGTAAGTTTATATATCAGGTAGAGAAAAAAGAGCAAAGAGCAACATTATTTCAGTACAAGTTTAGCGAGCTTTCGTTTGTCAATGAAAATGGGCAATTGACTATATCAACGGGATCGCAAAATGGACCCGATGATGCTTATTCGGATGATGACACGAGTCAGGCAACAGTTCACTATGCAACTCTCAACGGAAAAGTTCTAAATGCTTTCGTTACTTTACCTTTGAGTTTCAATGGTAATGATATGACATCTTGTCAAACATGGACGTTTTCCGACATCGATAATTATGATCAGTCAGAGAGTGGACCTTCGACCTTGGTTACTATTCCAAATGTTTGTCCAAGTAAATGTACATAAAGTAATTTTTTATTCAAGTTTTCTCACAATACAAGAATGTTATATGTAGTAAAAAGCTCAAAAATCCCCACATAACTTAAATACGGATGAAAAGTGGAAATCCTCTTTTTATAGAGTTTAAAAAATATCTTTTTCGTTTTTGCCTTTAAAATTAAAACTTAAAAATTGCCTTAAAAACAGATCTCTGTCATATTTTCACTGTTTCTGTGTTTAGTGAAAAAATTCATTAGAAATAGTCTAGTAACAAACTAAATATGTTATTGTTGTGTCAAACCCAGAATACTTCTCCAGGCTTCTGTGCCATAGCAAAAGAGTGGGTGTAGAATTTAATCTTGACCAAGTCATTTTTTGTGACTATCAATGTTTTTAAATCAATATTTGTACACAACTCTGCTCTTTATAAACCTCAAACTTCCTACTCTTCTTCCTCTAGCAAGAAAAATGATATATTTTTGTTTTCTTCTCTTGATCTCTACGGTTTATGCTGCCAACAACACTTGCCAATTTTCAAAATCAAACTTTGCTGCAAATTGGACATTGACCACTGTTGGATTAGATATTCAAATTGATTACAATGATTTTGGAAACAATCGATCGATTTATATTGATTTTGGCAATACGAGGGTAAGAAAATAGATTAGGTGAAGCAAAAATAACAACAACAAAATAATTCAGGCCAATTATAGTGAGATAATGCTGAAAAATGCGAATGGAAAAGTGATTGTAACAACGGGATCGCAGCATGGACGTGAGACTTGGTCGCTTGATTCAAAAAGTCAGGCAAAAGTTGAACATGCAAATATCAACGGAAGAGTTCTAGATGCACTGGTTACTGTACCTTTGACATTCGATGGTATCAATATGACAGCTTGTCATACATGGAGTTTTTACGACATTGATGAGGAGATATTTGGACCTATGCCAAATATATTCATATATAATTCAACTGTTTGCCCGAGTAAATGTAAAAAATGAAGTTATTTCTTATTGATGTTTTGTTTTACAATGCGCAGCTGATTTCAGTCATTTCAAATACATACATTTAACAATTTAATTAACATTGACTAGGACAAATATACTCTGGCTTACAATTGGTCTCGTGGTGTCATTGGTTGGTGGGAGTCCTGTTGTTCCATTGTGAATTCTACTATTCTGAATTAACATCCACGTTTGGCAAGCTGTCAAATCCACCATAAGATGAACTGACAAGCAAATGTCTTGAGCAAAATATGGACTTTTTCGCCGAGACATATATAATTTTATAGATCTCGAGACGCAGATCAAGAATCCGTGATCATTTTTTGCCAAACGCAATTCTGGGTCCGCGAGTTTCAGCTCCAAAGGTTTCAGCTAGACAGTGACAAAAACTGTTTAGAAGCGATTTTGAAAACAAGTTCACGTAATATTTTCCCGTGTTTTATTATTATTTTTTTCTGTCAGATTTTATTTCTGTTTGTCGTAGAAGGAGAAATGCAAATTTGCTGTAATTTTTCATTTTTATTCAAAACAAACTGCCTAGATATATTCAGGAAGAAAAGTTTCCCTATAGTATAGTATACCATCCCATTTTTGTTAGTTTTTGATGTTTTTTCGAGCATTTTTTGTATTTTCAGTGTAAATTTCAAGGCTGAAAATTGAGTATTGAGGATATCGTTTGGCAAAAACTGATAACAGATTTGTTTTCAGCGTGTCAAGATCTACAAAATGATAAATGTCTCGCCGCAAAACCCAACATTTTCCTGAAACCGTTCCCTTGTGAGCATTCAAATATGACTTCCCAAAAAAAACTCGAACAAAAATCACTTCATGTACATTTACATGGACAAACATTTGGAGCAAAAGCGGAGAAATCCCGTTCAGCGTCCAGGGCGAACCTCCATGGACTACAAGCTGTCATATTGACACCATTAAATGTCAAAGGTAAAGTAATCAAGGCATCTAGAACCCTTTTGTTGACAGTTGCATAGTGAACTGTTGCCTGGCTTGTTGAATCCAATGAAAGGTCTCCACATGTACCACGATACCACGAGGCCGTTTTAATATCAAATTCATCCTCCCTATTGTCCGAAAATAAATAAACTGGAGATACCCTGAATTGAAAAATGTGTGATTCACACCCTGTTAAAAGGTAAAAGGGTAAGAGGGAGGACGTGAGGTGTAGACGCAGACAGTCTCATTAGAGCGCAAATGCACATGTTCATTTCCAGTTTTTATTGCAAAAAATTTGATGTTTTGCTGAAGTGTTCACGTTTTTTTTCGATCGAACAAAAAAAACGTGTATTTTTTGTGTTTCTTTTTGGAAAAGCCAGAGAAAATGTTATTTTATTTTGAAAATGAAAAAGCCATCAACAAAAACGTGAAGTTAAATCTTCGAAATGTTGATTTTTTTTTGAGAGAAGACGATTTGCAATGAAAAGGAGCGTGCTTGCTCCGCTGAACGTGTCTGCGTCTCGACTCACGTCCTCCCTCTCACCTATTTCCCATTTTCATTGGGCTAACAGGGTGTGTGATTCACGTGGTTCATTTGCTTACCGTATTATTTCCGAATTCAATATATGACCATAGATTGCTTCCGAAATCATTGTAAGTGAGGTGTATATCTAATCCATCACTGGTTAATGTCCAATTTGCGGCAAAAATAGATTGTGAAAATTGGCAATCGTTGTTTCCAGCAAAGACTGAAGAGACGGAGATGAGGAGAAGAACACTGAAATATATAATTTCTGTTCGAAGAACAGGGGTCCTAGGTTTATATAGTGAAGAGTTGTGCACAAATATTGGTTTAAAAACATTGATGAGCACAAAATAACAAAATGACGATTGTTGACTTAATTTGAATAACTTTAATAGTACTCCCACAGGAACATGTTCAAATAAAAAATTCCACAGGATATTTTATTTATGCGAAGGACTCGAGTATGATAATCGAGAACCTGAATGAGCAAGTCGTTGGAATCATGAATGGGGATATCCGATAATGGATTCAAGAAAATGTTGATTGCGTTGCTTGATGGGTAATGTGTGCTCTATTGCAACTGTCTGTTTCTTTTTTCTCTCATTTTTTCAACACACTCTCACAAAGTTTTAAAAGTTCACGATGCAATTTCTCCGAAAAAGAATAATAACAATTTTATTAACATTGGCTAGGACAAATATTCTGTGGTTTATTCATTCTTGGACCACCCATTGTGCCAAATGGACTTGGCATAGTTCCGTTCATTGGTGGATGTCCCATGGTTTCATTCATAAACATCACGGGACCTGGTCCCATTCTTAGACCACCCATCGGTCCATTTGGCATAGTTCCATTCATTGGTGGTGGTCCCATTGGTGGTGGTCCCATAGTACCATTCATTGGTGGGGGTCTTCTATTATGAACAAACATCCAGGTTTGACAAGCTGTTAAATCTACACCATCGAATGTACTTGGAAGGGTGAATTGGGCATTCAGGGTTGATCCAGAGATAGTTGAAGATTGGACAGTTGCTTGGCTTGTTGAGTCAACAGCGTTAAATTGACCAGGAGTCTGGGATTGTGTTTGAATAGTTACTTGGTTATTCATATTTCGCAACATGACCATACTCGAAGTACTCTGAAATCCATAAGGTTGCACTTAAGCTCTATATTCAATAAGTAAAACTCACATTAGGTTGCCCAAAGATAATACCAGTCCATTGATTATTTGTCAAATTCGAATTACTGAATTGAAAAGTTATTCCAGTGGCACCCATCGTCCAGTTCGCAACAATATTACCTTGTGAATATGAGCAAGTATTACTATTTTGAGCCGACACAGTGTAAGAGAGCAAGAATAGAATTGTTAAAGACCACATGTTGTTCTAGAGGGAAAATAGAGCAGAGTTGACTTGCAGGAGGTGTTTATATATAGTGGAATGAAGTACAAATATTGGTTTAAACAATAAAAGAAAGATGAACAACAAAATTGTTACTTTGGAGAAAAAAATTGCGCGAAAATGGTCGTGATGTTTTTGGAGAAGGGTTAAGAGGGGTAATGGCAGGTTAGAAATAGATTGAAGTTTTTGCTTGGGGTTATTATTGAGCTAGGTTATTCTTGAATCTGATAAAGAAGAGACCTATGTTAAGAATTTAATCTGGTCCTCGTTTTTTTTTAAATCGAGTCCCAAAAATAGACCTTTTTGACTTCTCAACTTTTGGACATAAGAACTTTGCCTTATTCTGGATAGAATGATTGCTGATTTTGAAAATATGCATTCATCTTTCAAGTTGGAACCGGTGAAATATGTAGATATAGTAAAATACATTCAAAATATATTGACTTGATTCGTTAAACTTTCAAAAAATCACCGTCCAATTCGGCTCACCATTTTGTCTCCTTTGAATTCAGGAAATGAAAACCGAGAAACATATTTTTCCAGTTCATTATAGCAAAAAATAATTGTGACATGTACATAGCTTTAAACTCAAAAAATCGTGGATAATTAACAATATCTTTATTAACATTTACTTGGACATACATTTGACACACTTATCGGGCTAGTTATCATCTGTCCCATCTGCCCATTAGTCATCGCCCCTGTCTCTAAAAACCTCCATGTATGACAAGCTGTCAGATCGACACCATCAAATGTTGAAGGTAACGAAACCAGGGCATCTAGAACCTTTCCCGTGATGTTTGTGTATTGAACTGTTGCTTGACTAGTTGAATCCAATGCCTCATTTCCAATCCCACTCATTGATCCGGTTTGAACTATCACTTGATTATTTAGATTTTCAAAGATTATCATACTCAAGCTATCCTGAACATAATGTTGTGTTTTGTGTACCTTAACATTAATAGCTCACCATAGAATCCCCAAAAATAATACCAGTCCATTGATTATTTGCCAAATTAGAATTACTAAATTGAATCTGAATTCCAGTAGAAGTCAATGTCCAGTTTGCAGCAATGTTCGATTGTGAGAAAGAGCACTTGTTGTTCTTGGCATACACCGCCGCGGAAATTAAAAATAGAAAATTCAGAATTATCATTTTTGAGAGGATAGTCGACAAAGGAAAGGGTTAAAGGTTTTTGTATATATACCGAAGAGTTGTGTACAAATATTAGTTTAAAAACAGTTACTTTGAACATGGAAATGAGACTAGAATTGTGATTTTGTAGTTTTGTTTCGCTGGGAAAATATGAATCATTGTTCTGCTTTTTTTCGGCTCCCTTTCATGAATTATTTTTATAATCCTTTTATCTGTATTCACATTATCAATTCAACTATTTGAGCTAGTTATTTATACATATGACTGTGTGACATAGGAACCTTTCTACACATATATGTTACAGGTTGTATATTGATCAATAAGTCGGCCCGCGGGAGGCCTTTTTGGTGGAAAATGGGCTTTGAAACAATCTTTAAGAATATTTTCACTTTTCTACGTGATGTTATAAATATGTTTCACGTCATTAACTTTGTGAAGTAACGTTGTACTTTTTCACATAACTTACACTTAACTTCAGAAGTTAATCTTATGTACTCTAAGAATCTGGTGGCTTGAAATTTCACACATTTTTTAAATAGAATCTCTTTTAAGCTCTTCAGTCTTTGTAAAATCATTTTCAGATAAAAAAATCAATAAAGTAAGTTTCCACGTGTCAGATGTGAACTCTCCTAAAAAAAAGTAACATGGAAATATTCAATAAGTACGTGACCTTTCCTTTCACACAATGACAATTTTTTTGTATTACTTCCGGACAATATTTCTCTGCGTCTCTCATAATCTGGCTAATTACTTGTTGTCATCAAGAAATTTCATAAAAACACTAAAATTTTATTCACATACATTCACTGGGACAAACATTCTTAACAGCATTAGATTTAATTGATTTTTGCCCTATTTGTCCATTAGCAATTGATCCAGCCTTGATAAACCTCCACGTGTTACAAGAAGTCAAATCCACGCCATTGAACATCGACGGTAATGTCACCAACACATTCAAACTCTCTCCTGATATATTTTCGAATAAAACTGTCGCCTGACTTATTGAATCCATTGTCTGACTTCCGTCTCCGATCCCATTCATAGTTCCAGTTTGAACAACAACTTGCTCATTCAAATTCTCGAAAATTATCATACTCGAGTTCACCTAAAATTTAAACATACATATGATATACACTACCTGACAGTGTTCACTAACCGTAGAATTACCGAAAGCGATGCCTGTGTATTGATTATTCGCCAAGTTCTTATTAGTGAACTGAATCTCTATTCCATTATTAACTAGTCTCCAAGCAGCCTTGATGTTAGATTTTGAATAATCACATTTTTTCTTAGCATAGATGGAGGAAACCAAAAATAATAATATCAGCTTGACAAACCTCATGATTTATTGTGTGTAGACAAAAGTTTAAAAAAAAGAAGGGAGTTTATATATATATATATATAGTACCAGCAACATGTACAAATATTAGCTTACATGTAAGTCAATGAAACAGTAAGTTACATTACATAGTGATAAGAGAAATTAGGAACTTGCATGAAAAAAAGAACATAAAAATTGGCAATTTATAGATAAAATACCAATTCAGACTTGCTCGAGAACACTAAACCCTACTGAGAACCTATGAGTCGACCAAAACGCTGAGAGCGTGTCAACATACATTGCGTCATAACTTCAGAACACTGACGCGTTTGGTGTGTACATCATCAATTTGGACATACATAGTTTATACAATCCTAATCCCTTCCTTATATAAACACAACAAAAAAAAAAACACCAAAAAATGTCGTGAAATTTTGTGTGCAACCGTGCAATTGTACATCTCGGTGTTTACAGATGTGTGCAATTTTGCGTCTCGGTGTATGAGTGGAGGGATTTTAAATGGGTTTTTTCGCTTCAATTTTTTTGGGAATTTGGTCTGTTTTTTCGGAAGCCCAGTATGTTTTTCCGGGGACCCGGTGATATTTGAGAGCCCGGTTAAATTATTTCGGGAACCAGGTGATTCTTAGAAACCCGGAAAAAAAAGTCAAATTGTTCGCTTCGAGAAGATGGCCCACAAACAGTCTTCACCCCTCGATATTTACTCGATATCGGTCCAACTTTGCCATTCTCCATGTCACCATGTTCTATAAAATACCATGTATTACAAGCGGCTAAATTGATCCCCTTGAAAGTTGTTGGTAAAATGACTTGGGCGTGAAGTTTGTCACGATGTGAAATATATCCATAGATAACGTTTGCTTGATTCATCGAATCCATCGTCTTATTTCCGTTGGTTTTCACAATTCCTGTTTGAACAATAGCTTGCTCGTTTATGTTTTCGAAGACTAGCAAACTTGAATTTGACTTAAATAAGAATCATGTGTAATCAAAGCTCCTAAATTTGCACCCACCGTAGATTTTCCGAAGGCGATCCCTGTCCATTCATTATTATCCAAATCCTCATGACGAATTTCTATCTCAATGCCATTATCCACCAATTCCCACTTCACCTTTAATTTTGATTTCGAATATTCGCATTTGTGTTCAGCATAGACTATAGAAATAAAGAATATAACATCAAGAAAATATTGTAGATTGAGAAACCTCATAGTTTTTCGTTGAGTAGACAAAAAATCAAAAAAAAAGTTTATATATAGGGTAAGGAAGTACAAATATTGGCAAATGACAAATGAAAAAAGTGAATTTGAGAAAAAAATATATAGAATGATGTTGTGGTTCTTTGGGGTGAAGTGAGTTTGTGATTTGGAACGACATTTGAGAGAGAGAGAGAGAGAGAGAGAGAGAGAGAGAGAGAGA
>LR548765.1:0-136105 GCA_900536415.3 Caenorhabditis sp. 38 MB-2015
AACAAGCTGAACGAGTTCCCAATAATTTCACCGGGTACTCTATGCGGTTTTTAAATACTCGACAGGGTTCCCGGAATTAACAGGCTTTGTCTCGGCGTCTTCAAAAATATAAAAATTATCAAAACATCCCAAGATCTAGGATCAAGTCATCATATTCTCCAGGACAAAAATTCCAAATTAACTATACGAAAATTTTGAGTATAAATTTAAGCATATTGCCTAATCACATGTTCGATGGTATTTATTTCGGATAATTCACGATCACCCTGTACATATTCCTTATATCCAGAAATGTTTATCAGCTTACTCATATTCTTCTGATTCTGAAAGTGCTCCACTCCTTTGAGACTGCTCTCTATTATCTCTTCATATCACAATCTCCCGCCCATAGTAACCAATACGTTGATAACTCAAAGCTTTCATAATAAATATCACATCCACAGCTTCATTCATTCATTTATTCACCATGTTTTCTGGTCGTTACCCCATGTCTACAACTGAAATGGATGCCATATTCTTTTTTGTTTTTATCTCAATGCTCGTCTGTGGTGCCGTGGTTCGAGTCGTCTGGCAAAAATATTGCCAGAAGCCAACCAATGTCGTGACTCCAGCCCGCAATTTGCGGGATAGAGTGTTTGCCTAAGACATCATCCTATCCTGAAGTTGTGTTAATTTTTTTCAATAAATCAGTTTTTGAGAACACAGGCAATTTCATAAGTATCTTTAAAGTACGATACCTTTGGAACACCGAGGGGTATCCTTCTTACATAAACATTACTTTTAAAGTCCCTTTAGGTATCATTTTTTTTTTGCGTTTCATACTTTAAGTATGGTTTTCGAATTGTGTGTGAACCACGAAATAGTGAATACATCTATTTCAGATGAGCTTTCTCCTCTCTCGCCCAGTCTCGCTCGCTAATCAATACGTTGATGACTGGATGCTGGCTTAGAACATCCAACAACCATGAGACTTCACTGCAAGAAGAGAAGAGGAGAGTAGGAGCACTGTGGGGATTGAACAAGATCCTTCAGCAGGGGTTTGGGAAAATTGGACGAGTAGAATTGGCCAGATTGATAGCGTGTCCTGGAATTGATCTCCACGTGCTTCGAGTCTTATAACGCTAGGTCAACCTCACAGAGATCATTTGAGAGATGTGATTGAAGAGGCGCTGAGAAAACGTAGTCTCTGTGGAGCGAACTTGACCCATCCATTCTAAAACCGGGTTTTTTCAGGGCAAAGGATATTACAATTCTCTTCCAGAACGTGGTCTCATATCTTTCTTGACAGTTGAACTAATATTAATGTATGTAGTAATATTAATTCACAACATCCATAATTTTCATATTTTTAAGGAAAGATACAAATTTTTAATTACATGTATACCGGGTTCAATCTTACTAATGTTCTAGAAAAGATTTGTCTCCTTGGAGACAACTCCTTTTCCATATCACACTTTCCACGCCCATTGTCCATGCCTAGACACAACACAGCTATCATATTTCATTCGTATTTTATTATCAACTATGAATAACACCATATTCTATATACTCTCCGCTGTATTTATCTCGGCTATCATGTTGACCGTGGCTTCCTTGCTGAAATTTTTCAAAAGGCGAACCAACGCTGTGACTTCAAGTTGGAATGCTCGAGTCACACAGCATCCTTCACCACCGGTTGAGCTCTCGCTGGATTCATTGTCAACTCCGCGAATCATGTGATTCGAAATTGGCCGCTACATGTTATACAATTGGTCTCATCTCATTTATCCTTTATTTATCGACGCCTCTCTAACTTTTTCTGTGCTCACGTGAATTTTTGCAATAAATGAGTTTGAAAAAAATCGTAGTAAATCCGCCACTGACATAGGCTCCCGTCGCCATACATTCTCAAGAATATACATATCTTGAAAACTTTATCGTACATAACTAGAGTATAGTTGGACATGTTATTTTGGGGGTATGAAAGCGCATTACCCCCTAGTGACTACATTATTTTGTATCTTCATATTACACACTTCTAGAATCGATATGTTGCTGACTGGCATAGCACACACACACACACTGGAATGAATCTGTTGAAAAAGATTGATAAGAGGAAGTTTTCGAACCAGAAAAATTGCAGCACAGGATATCAAACTATGTGCACCATGTTCAGAAGAGTTCTTTCCGTTAAAAGTCTAGAAGCGCTTCATTACCTAGAATCTACTGTCCATCGAGATCTGCAACCCTTTTCAGAGTGACCTTTTTCGTGTGAGGTGTCGCATGTTCTACAGTTTTCCTAACCTACCTTCTATTAGTGTTGCATCAAATCGTGAAGAGACTTGAAATAATGAAGAAGGTACTCTCAAACCATTGCGATGTGAATCAGGACATACGCTATTGACGCTTATTTTTTGAAGCAGACCTGATATTATTTTTCGCAATGACTTATATCAACGTCATAACAGTGTAGCCCACGGTTCCGATTCGGATCGTGCAAATCCGGTTCAGGTCTCAGTGTTGATCCAAAATTCTTAAGTGGTTACAGGTAGAAAACATGTGTGCTTTTAAATAAGTTTAGTGGTATCAAGTAAAATCGGTTCTGTAAAATAAGACTCTCGATCTGTTTCGGAGCGACTCGGATCATTACCCGATTCCATTTCAATGAAAAACATTTGACCCGGATCAAAATCCGATCCGTTATTGATCCGTTTCATTTGATCCGGATCGTGACTTGATCCGATTCTGATCCGATCCAATCAATGCGGGTCACGTTTTCGATCCGGTAATTATCCGGATCGAATATCGGATCGTGACATTTTTTTTCGAAATGCATTGATTAAATTAATTTCACGAATTGAAAAATGAAACGAATTAAAACTAGAAATGAATTCTAAAAACTGTTTTCCACGTCACAATATTTTCCACTTATTTTTTCGTTCCGATTCGGATCGAAAATGGATCGGGTCGGACCAGAAACGTGACCTGCATTGAATGGATTGGATCAAAATCGGATCGAGTCATGATCCGGATCAAATGGATCGGATCAATAACGGATCGGATCGTGATCCGGATTGAAACTCGTCGGGCCGAATTGAAATGGGTCCGATCCGGGTAGATCAGTTGGTCCAAGATTCGTTCTGACTTGGTTTGGGATCCAGTCTCACCCAGTCAAAAAAAAATCTATTTCTCTGGGAATCATCTTGTTTTCAAATATTTGACTGTGGATTTGTTGTTTTGTGAATTTATACGTGAATCTGCCCGATTCGGAACACTGGTGTAATCACACTGAAGTAGTTATCTTACCAAAAAATTAAAAAAAAAAAAACAGTTTTCCTTAAAATAGTGGCCCGTTTAAAGGCTGTCACATATTCCCGAAGATACAATCAAAATTTTTCATCGTAACTAGAGTATAGTTAGTCATGTTCTTTGGGGTCTGAAAGCGCATTACCCCCTGGTGACTACATTATTTTGTATCTTCATATCGCACACTTCCACGCCCATTGTAATCGATCCGTTGCTGACGCTGCCTTCGCATATCACACACACTTTTTCCTCACTTTTTCAACATGTTATATTTAACTATACTCGACCCAATTGGTCTTTTCGTTCTTGCTACAGTCATTGTTGGTGCTGCAATTGTTGTGGAAATCAAGGACACATACTGCAACAACAATGTCGTGAATCCAGAAGAGGATGTGCAAACCGATCAAGACTTTTCAACAAGAGTCGAATATTCGCCAGAACAATTATCATCGAATCCGTCAATTGCATGATTGAAATGATTTTTTTGTTGCAATAAATCAGTTAAATAAAAATTGTGAAATAAGTTTATAAAATGCTTTCTAACCATCTTGGGAGAATCCGCACCAAAAATTGCAGCGATTTGTCTCACGTAGAGAGTGATTCATCTTTTTCTCCAGGATCCATGTGGGTGTGGCCCACATAGAACTCGCTTCTAATATAGATTTCAACAGAATATTCCACTTTGATCGAAATAAAATGACATCATCAATAGAGCGCGTTTTACCAATTGAAATTTGACTAGTATTGAAAACAAGTTTCCGATATTGTCAATTACAACACTTCAGTTTTGTACAAACAAAATTTAAAAGTTTGGAAAAATTTTCGACGGCTCTGGGAGTCGATCCCTTGGCGATAGGCAAGCACATCCCCTGCTGAATCATATTTTCGAAGATCTTTTTTTTAATATGGTCTAACTTTGAGGCGAATTTTTGGGTGTTCAACCTGGACTTTTGCACCTGAGATTAGCAGCATCGTGATCAGCGGGTTGAGAACCATAAGGCTTCATTTCTCAGAAGCCGCTAATACCTAATCTCATCTTCACTATGAGAAAATAATTTTCAACAGTTCTCCGATATTTTCAGAGTGGTTGCAGGAAATGCTGTTTTTTTTCAAATCATGTAGCCTGTAATATTTTTTTCTGACGTATGCATGAAATATTGCATTCCAGTGATGCAAGATTACGTAATCCTAGCACATCGTGTGTAATATCACAAAAAATCACCGGTTTCAAAAAATGGTCAAATATCACACTAAAAATTTTAACATGTTTTCAAGTATACATCTAGGACGTCATAACTGTTGTTGTTGTTGTTTTTCGTACTCTAATTCTTGTAGTTGAATTTCTGATCTCGGCAATCTGGATGGAAGGTTGAAGCAATGTCGTGAATGAAACTCAGGATATTTGGTGAAGTTATCGTCATCGTCCTCGGCACTGTCAAAAAAATTTAACTGGTTTCATTTAAAAAAAAAACATGTATCGGTTTAAAGGATTTTTTGAGGGCTCAAATGTTTTTCTGAGTAGTTTGTGGAAAATTTGAACTACATAATCATGATCAGGAGGGTCGATTTGGTATCTACACAAGTTTTCTTTTTTTTTTTTTTAAATTTTTTTTTTTTTTTTTTTAAATTTGATGTAGACGCTGCTTTTCATGTTAAAGTAGTGACGCAGGTCTACGTCATTCTACTTTAGATGGCTTCGCGACATTTCGAAACCGGATAAACTTTTTTAAAAATGTGTTTAAGATTTCATATCAACGGTTTTCGGGTATTGTAAACAATATGATGATGTTCATATTTTACCAGAAAAAATCTGAACGTGAATTTTCACCTATTTTAGGTCCAAAGTTGACTGACCCAGATTATGACGAATTTTTCAAAAAAAAAGATATTTGGTTTTGGACCTATTTTAGGCCACATATTTTTTCGTATCTTGTTTATCGTGATCATAGTTAGTCATATGTGTTGTTCGTAAGATTGCTTCATTCCTTGGAGACTACTCCCTATATTAAATATATCCTCTTTTCATACCACACTTTTTGCTGCCACATTAATCAATTCGTTGCCATCACATAGCTCATAGAGCTCCTCTTTTCATTCAATATGAACGTTATCCTCTTCATACTCCCTATTACATTAATTCTGTCCATTATTCTAACCATGATAATCTGGAAGATTTGCTGCAAAAAGAGCAGCAACGTCGTGGATCCAAATCCAACTAGAGTCGTGCGATTCGAACAACAACCTTCCGAAATGGTGGTATAATCGGTTGAGTCTATGTGATCAGTGTTGAAAATTTTTTGGTGCTTCGATTTGTATTTTATTCCAATAAACTAGTTAGCAAGAAAATTAGCATTCTGGTTCATGGTCCGTTTCAGAATATTGTGGTTCCAATGATCGATCTTGATGAAAAACGGCTGATATGAATGATAACCTTATGAGAGGTTGTTTTTCTAGAGCTGCAGGAGAGCGGATCTTGTTCTTGTAAATTTACCTTTTTTCTGGTTCACATTATGTCTGTACTTCTGTTGATATGATTCTCTCTTTGCTTCTAAGTTGGGCTCGTTTGTTCCTCATTCCGACTGGAAATTAACAGAGTCTTCGAATATACCGTATTTACTCTATTATAAGGGCACCTCCAGTTGAAGGGCGCATCTAATATAAGGGCACTCAGGATAGTTCTGTTTTGAGCATTTGAAAAAATAATTGTTCATTTCGAGTGTGTTGATCTTATCATTAAAACCCCTTGAAGTGTTAATTCATTCAGTGCATCATCAAAAACGGAAAGGGAACCTCTAGGCATAGACTTTTTCGATAATAAAAATACTAGAAATAATGAGTTGAAAAATAGAAGGGCATGCCCTCATATTAAAGAAAATACGGTATATCCTGCTTGAAAGTTGAGCATCAAATTTATAAGCCTTAAATTTTCATAGTTCATAGGTTTATGTTGTTCAAAACATTCAAATTCAACCCAATCCTGGTTACTCCATAGTTACTAATCTTGTCCAAACTACACATCTTCTCACTCTTACTCATTTTTTGCCAAAACGATATCCTCATTCTGAATCGATACGCTAAAGGCTTTTCAATTGTTTTCTTGCTCACAATCTTTCATAATTACTTCATTTTAAACATGATTAACAAGAATATAGCTATTATTTTTGTACTTTCTGTGATTGTTACTTTGGCGTTGTTTTGATACTTCAAGAGGATGGTCGACAATGTCGATGATAATGAGAAGCACATTGATGCTGGTGCAACTGCAAATCGTGGACCTGGACGTTTGAATGGAATTAATCCATTAAATCCAGTGTGATCTTGATTAATAAAACGGTTTTCGAATACTTTTCTACTTCACGAGTTCAGTTATTTCTGAAAATCACAACGGTAGTAAAATCATCCAATGGCTTTCAAAGGACTAAATTCAGATCAGGTGTTTCATTTCAAAATGAACCTTATAGGCTTGTAACTATGATAAATGGACAAGCAACAGCTCCATCCTAAGCTTGAAAATGTGACGCCCGCACGCCTGCATTTTGAAACGACCGGAAGCCCGCACGCCCGCTCGCCTCTCGACCACACGCCCGCACGCCCGCATGACTGGTAGCTCGGACGCCCGCACGCTCGCCACACGTTTAAATTTGTTTATTTTATAATTTTTGAGTTTTTTTGTAAAGAAAGGAAGAAAAAACAAAATTCAATTAATTTGCTTCATTTCAAAATAACAAAACAATGATTCAAAACATAGCAAATTGAAAAATTAAAACGTGTGGCGGGCGTCCGGGCGTGCGGGCAGACGGGCGTTCAAAAAAGAGGCGTGCGGGTCGCCCGCTCGCCCGATTTCGCAAGCTTACTCCATCCCTAAAAAGTCCAAATTTTCATGCAATCTTGCAAACAAACACACTGAACCTAGGTTCTCTCTAAAGACTTCCTTGTCGTGGTAGAAACTATCCTAAAGTTAAGATCAGCCTCTATGAATTTGAAAGTTCCTGATATTGAAAGGAAGTGCATTGAAATTCCAGTCAAGACAAAATACAACAGACTTCTGATGAGTTATTTATTTATCTCTATCAACATCTCGATATATGTATGAAATCATAATATTCTCAAAGAGCAAAATTTCAGACTTCCAAATATTTACCCAAAAAACTATTTTGACTTTTCATTTTTTCCAGGTCACAAATGTCTTTTATTTTCGAGAATTTTTAGGCGGAGTGAAGTGAAGGTTTGGTCTGAAGTCCGCCTGGTTTGATTAGTTGTCCAAAAGGAAGAAACCTCAATTGCTAGATTCGTCTCCAAGTGTCCAGAAAAAAAAGAAGTTTTCCCCAACACTAAATATATTTTTAATCTATGAGCACTCCTTCTGACAAGCCTAATATGTCATTCTATACTAGGTGATAATTTCGGGTCATTCACATGACAGCTTGGCAAGCTCATTCAACCTAACATGAATGATTCTAGCAAACTAATATTCCATATAGCCATTCCCATAGTCTTCGCCGTTGGTTTAACATTCACAACCGCATTTTCTCTTTACTATTGTAAGAAGAAAAATGCGGCAGTTGTACCAAAACCACCTAGACAATATGTCAGTGATTCCCGAGATAGTCAAAGTGTTGTTATCCCTCGTTCGCCTCACATCGATTCCTGATTTGTTTTATATCAGGTATGTATGTTTGCAAGGAAAAAACCATCTATCATCTGACAAAGAAGTTCATCTGTACTTTTGTGTTACAGACTCCGCTCCCTCCCAAGTGTATTACGGTTTCCATGGGTGCCAACTTCTTCTTTTTTCTTCTCCCCTCATTATCACTGTCTTCAACATGAACTTCAGTTCGATTCTTCTTCCAAATATTTCGGTTACCCCGGCTTCTCCGATCTACCACCGTTCTCACTATGATCTCATCCACGATCCGCTCATCAAAAAAATCTCGTTCTACATGACACTTTTGTGAGTCATCAATCACAGAAATATTCTTCGAAGTTCAATTTCAGAATTTTCGCGACGTGTGGCATGTTCATCTGCTTTTCTGGAACATGCGTTTACTTCAAACTCTGCGCTGAGAAAGTCAAACAACCAACAAGGGCCTTGATGTTCTATTCAGTTGTCTCGTGCTCAGGGAACGTGGAGCATTATCAAGTTCATGTTCAGAGCTTGCAATCAGATGATGTTTGAATTTGAACAAGATTAAGAAGATGTCGATTTCTCTGTGAATAGTCAATTTTAGTTTCTAAATTTTTTCGAATAAAATACTATATTAGTATATTAGACCTACAACATGTGATGACAACATGTAAACAATAAATTTTAGGACTTTAGAAATCAGTGTCAAGTAGTTATAACAATGCATTTTTGGAGAGTGCAACAACACTACACATAGGAAGTAGCATAACCCGGCAACCGTCGGCTAGTCGTTGGAACGACCTCTTCCATTTTTGGAATTGAATAAGGTGCACAATCAGTCCGAACGTAGATACCCTCAAGTGTGACCAGTGGCTGATCCTTTTCGAGTTTATAAGTTTACCTCAGTTCATTTTACAATAGTGCAACTGGATTATGTATAGCTATTTCCAATATTTGAAACATACTGTTCTATTTTTGATAAACTACTAATCAGCTGGGGATGTGAAAAATGTTATGAAAATTAGGGTAAAGTTCAGATTTTTATTCATTTCTGCTCAAGTTCAATAAAAAAGAAGTAACAGCGACTGTCAAAAAAATAAAAACCGTTTTTGATCACCAACTAGCTAATGATTCTCAGATAAGTGGGTCATTATTTGGTTCAAATCGTTCATTAACTAGCCAAGAATCACACCATTTTCTTGCTCCTTTGTGTACACCATTTTGTCTCTTTAGGAATTAGATTTTATTCGTGTTGATCATTGTCAGTGACAATAAAAACCAATCATCATAAAAAAAAAACAGTACGTGAAACGTAATTGTTAAGCGTTGTTGTGTTTTCAAATTTTGGAACAGCGTAATGTACTTATCGACATCGAAAGTACAGTAAGACTAGTGAAAAATACCAAGTTTGTTGAGGTGATCAAGGAGAGGGTCATTTTTTATATCGATTGATCATAATGTTGATCATAATGACGATAAGGTACGTAGAGGTTAGGTCCCCTTGTGAGGTCACCTAGGCCTTCACTACCTAAGAAACTAATTGTTATACTTATCATTGTTTTTGGATAAAACCAATCCAAATGGCCCGTGTTCTGATTCCAGTGAACTTTTCAGTTTTTCAGTCTTAACTTTGTCTTTTTTTTTCCAACATATTTTTATAGTATGACGTCAGTATCCATTTACCATTACGAAATCGTTACAATCTTCGACATGTAACCCAAAATTTCCCTCCAAAATAATCACGTGCGTCAGCAATTCCTCTACTACCTCGCTAGAATTTTGAAAAAACAATTCAAAAGATTAAAAAATATTCGAACATGCGTGAATAATTCTTTTTTCTCCGTTGCTCCTAACAACCAGCTGGAAAGAAAACTCACTGCAGCCTTCTTCACTTTTTATCGATAATGTTTTCGAAACTCGCGTTGGCCTTCTCCATATTTCTATTAATAATTAATGTTGATTCGAGAGGTGGTGTTGGTGGTGGTGGGCGAGGGTCCAGTGGTGCAAGAAGCTCCTCTTCTTCATTTTCATCATCATCAGCATCACGGGGAAGTGCTTCTTCAACTTCTTCGCGCACCAGTGGTGGTGGTGGATACAGCTCCTCCTCACCATACCGCTCATCAGCCCATGCCACCAATCTCCGCCAAAATGTATTTCACACCACTTCAACCACCACAATGTTCAGCTATTCACCAATTTATCGTTCAAATGTGATATTAATGCCGTCTACACCATTCATTTATGGTGGATATCATTACTATTGGGGTGGACATTATAGTTATGCAGCTGAACGGCCAAAGCAATGTGATTATACAGTGACTAATGATGATGAGGAGTTTAGTAATGTGAGTTTTGCCAAGATTGAATGGAATGGAACGGGCCTGATTTTTACCAAACATTTTTTTTTGAAAAGCTGCTGAATAGGATACTGATCTCTTGAACCCATTCCAAAAAAAAATAGATCAAATCCGAAACTACAAAAAAGTTCTGACTATGAGGGAAATTTCACAATCAATAGCCGAGCTTAACTCTGGGCCGTTTCAGACCGGCCTAATGCTAAGCCCTTTCGTATTGTTGCGGAACTGCATAGACCGTGACATCCTGAAAAAAGAAAAGTTCCATTTTAGTTGAGTGTAGTTTGGTCATTCAAAAAAGTTCTGACTAAAATTTGTATCTAGTTTGTTCGAAATAATTGGCAGCTATAAATGACGCCACTTAGAATAAGTTCAACTTTTTTTGACAACTAACAGCAGGAATGTGCCGTTTCAGCCCAGCGTTACTCTTGACCTTTTAAAATCGACCTAAAACATGGTTCATTTTCCAGGTCACTTATTCCAATGGTTCACATGTCTCTCAAATCTCCTTTGGTTGTCGATCTGACCAAAACTGCTGTAATCTCGAATGCTGTAGTCGAACATCCATCCTCACCTGGATCATCGTTGGCCTCGTCACCATCGGTCTTCTCTCCATGTTCATCTGGGCATGCTACACGGGAAAATGCAACCAAGACAGCGTTGTCGTCATCCCGGACGTCGCACAAACCACCGTGATCACCAGAACCTACACCACCCAACAGACCCATTTCGCTCCACCAGTTCCACCACCGCCTGGTTGGGAACCTTGTCCACCAGGATATGCTCAGGGACCACCACCAGCTCCACCACAATACAATCCAAGTGCTCCGTCGAAATATCCAAACGCCATGAACAATCGACCAATGAGCTCGAGCCATATTCAACCAGTGATGATGAAATATTGATTCTGTGATTTGATAATGAAAACAGGTTTATATAAATTATGTGTTAAATTTGGTAATGTAACCTACTTATGGTACCATCAGGTCAGAGTGATCACAAGATCCTCCAGTACCAAATAGACCCTTATTTCTCCACTTGTATCACCTTATCACCTAGCTGGGAGAATTTTCTACGCACCAAAGTAATCTCAGACTGTTCCCAACAATATTATCTAAGTGCTTCGAAATATTTGACCAACTATAGGCTAATGAGCTTGAGCATACTTTCCACTGTTTTCTGCGCATGATGCACCAAGATAAGTTAATTGCGCAGTGATCACCAGAACCTATACCACCCAACACACCCATTTCGCTACACCAGTCTTTTTTCTACCCGTTTGGGAACCTTGTTTACCTATCAGGATAACTAGTTTGGGTCATATCCACCTTGAATTACCAAGCACTGAACGCGATTCATTTTATAAAATAAGGTTTATACATAAGTTACATGTTGTTATCTATGCATCCAATCTACTTATGACACCTTTAATCGAGTCCAGCTCGACCAAATCGCCAGTTTTAAAATGTTGAGTAGCATTCGTCACTGCGATCAAACTTGGCAGCCCATACTCTCTTGCGACAACAGCTCCATGACTCAAAAGTCCCCCAATCTCAGTGACAATTCCACTGATAATTGGGAAGAATGGTGACCAACTGATATCAGTATATCGGGTGATCAAAATCTCTCCTGGAAGGGTTTGAGTTGCTTCTTCGAGTGATTTGGCCACTCTCGCTTTTGCTACCACTTTGCCCTCGCAGACTGTAGTTCCTCTTAATGTCAAAGAAGCAGTTCTGTCGATTATGATGTCTTCTTTGATCGGATTCATATGCCCATGTGTGATAAGGGGGAATTGCAATCCCTCATACTTCCCAGCAATTTGTTGACGTCTAACAGCTCTTGAGACCAGCTCCGCTTTCCTCGTCAGATTCAACTCCTTGATCTCATCAATAGTCAAGTGTAGCCACAAATTCGCATCAGGCAAGTATCCCTAAAATTTTTTTTTCAATAATCAACAAAAAATAAATTAAAACCCACCTTCTCAAAAAGTTTCTTTCCAATGAGTCGGCATGTTTGTCTCACTGAATACACCGATGATACAAGATGGTTTTTCGAAGTTTCTCGGAACGCGACACCTCGATGGGTCTGTCTGATAAAATACTTGAGAAGGGTTCGACGAAGACCTTCTGGTTTACATTTGAGACTGTTGATGATGTCGTCTTCGTTTTCAATGTTTTTTTCGATTGTGTCAACACAGTTCAGCATGCTCTGAAAATTGTCATTTTATTTTTATATGGTATTGCAGACTACAGGCTGGCCAAGGGAGCTCAGGTCGGGACTGTGACGTCATCAGTTTCAGAACTTTTATTTCTCTGACTTAGTCGGTGAAGCTGCCCACATGGAAATCGCTCAGGTATTGGTGATCATCCCCACTTTTCTATGATTCTTCATTATTATTGGCCTCCTGTGTGTATCTAGGCCAGACCAAACTAAAGTCTAGTTCCCCACCAAAGTTACGACGGCCTGGTAAAGAGGTGGATTACTGAGACAAGTTACGTATTCTAACACTAACCAATACATATCTGACTCTCAATTTCTTTTTCAACAGGTAACTGATCCGAACAGTTCGATCGGTTGTCCGTTTTGAACCCCATAAAAAGTCTACCGGATATCAAGTTGACTTGTGTTCATAATTTTGCTATTAGATACAGTCAAGACACTCTCCGCTATTTAGGTCCTTCGATGTTTTCACTTGAACCAACCTTTATAGTATGCACCAATAGATCCGTATTCTCCGCCCATGTCGTTGCATCCAAGTACAACTCCTTCGGACCACGATGCCCATGAAGTTCTAGGAACTTCTTCAACTGCTCCCCACTATTTTCACCTTTTCGAATAACCTCCAACGCTTCAACTCCTGCCTTCTCCAATAACTCCGTTGCCAAGTTATCCTTCTTGATAGCTGCGGCGAGTTTCTACAACAAAAAATAAGGATTTTATCTTCAAGTAAGAAAGAAGGAGAATGCTCACTTTTAATGAATTAGGGACATCAGCGCTGATCACATCGGTTCTGGAATTGTTGGAAAATACATTGGCAAAGTCGGAAATATTCTCATCACTCAAATCTCCACTGTCAGATCCTCTGATCAACATTCCGCAAATAACATAGGTGAATGAAGAGAAAGTGGAGAGATTCGCATGATTCAAAGTAGCATCAAAGTATGAGTCAACTTGTCGCTCATAGAATTTGATAGCCTCCTCGACTGAACATTGCTCCGAAGGTATACTCTGCGCACACTTCTTCGACGCAACTTTCACCGCTTCAACTTGCTGATAAGACGTGATGAACACTTGTTTCAACATCTTCACAAGTCTCCGGATATCAAATGTCTTCGATGCGTAACCAAATCTATCCGCACTTTGCTGGAACATAGCCTTATTGAACATTCTTTCCCCAGCGACAACGATCTCAATAATCTGATCCTTCTTGCAAGCCTCCCAAGTTCTCAACATCAACTCGCCGAAATTCATAAAAACTTTACGATGGTGAAGAGCAAAGCCAAGAGTGACTTGCGATGGGTTCTGATCATTCATGTCTTCAAGAATCATACTCTAAAAAATGGGAGATTGGAATGAGTAGCGAGGAAGAGTGAGGTGTTACCATCAAGATTTTATCATATAATGCGCACATTTGATCACTTTCCATGGCTGTCAGGGGAGCCGGCATAACTTCACTGCAACTTTCAATGTAAAAAAATATAATACAACCTGGTAACCTATAATATAACCTGATAACCTATGCTACACCCTGTTAACTTAAAATTTAACCTTGTAACCTATAATAGAACCTGGTAACCTATAATATAACCAGGTAACCTATAATATAACCAGGTAACCTATAATATAACCTGGTTATCTATAATATAACCTGGTGACCTATAATATAACCTGGTAACTTATCATACATGGTTACCTTTCAGTTAAACAGGTCATCTATGATACACCCTGATATCCTATACCCTGGTAATTTATAATTTAACCTGGTAACATTCATTACATCCTGTAGCTCAGTGTTCTTTTAATACACGGTTGTAAGCCCTGTAGTACATTTTTTGGTGATTAGTACCAACGTGGAAATGTCAACCTAAAATTACAATAATATACTTGCAACTAAGATGTCTTTATAAAACTTGACAAACTGCAAACTCATCCATCTAACGATGGTTCCAGGACAGGACTACCGGAATCAGAATAGACCTAGTTTTCATCTCAAGTCAAGTTCTGCTCTCTGTTCTCAAAAACTAACCCCACATTTCCATTTGACAAAATTTCATGATCGGTGAATGTTGGAGTGTCGAGCTCATAATACATCTCGAAATTGGTCTCCTTATCCAACCCAGTAATATCTCGACTTTGAACAATGTTCAACCTCCCCTCGCGATATACAAACTCAACATCTTGTGGACGACCAAACACCCGTTCCAAATACTCGCCAACTCGACAAAGATGGTGTATTTCTTCTTCTTGAAGGCAGCAAAATTCTGAAGAAGATGTGATAGAAATTTTGTTATCATGTCGATCAAAATGTATTTCATCAGGTGTCTCAACGCCACTGACAATCAGCTCTCCACTTCCTTTCAAAGCATTTATCACCATTTCGGATCGATCAATGGTGACAGGGTTGGCGGTGAATAGCACACCAGCTACACCATTCCGATTCATCTCTTGGATCACCACCGCCATTGAAGGGTTCAGTTGCTGTCCATGGTTGCGTCGATAGTTGAGCACTTCTCGCCGGAAGTTCGATGCCCAGCACAGTTTGAGTTTTTCAAAAATATCAGATTGGACGGTGTCGAGGTAGCTCTCCAGCTGTCCAGCAGATGACAAATCTGCGCCATCTTCTCCAACTGCTGATGATCTTACAGCATAATATTGAGCCTCGGGGAGTTGGTCAAAAATCTTAGACTTGAGGGAATCTGAGATCTCCGATGTTACAAACTCCTGTTCAATTTCAATGCCGATTTCCACAAACTGCTCCGATGGGTTATCTAATTTTTTGATCAACTTTTGAATATTCTCATGTTCCTGAACATGTTGATCAAACGCAAAAGTAGTGACAACAATACCATTCGGCACATGATAATCATTGGTGATAGCTTGAAGTCTCGCCAGATTAGCACCCTTGCCACCAGTTAGGGACTTATCCTGACATGCTCGATGAGCAAACGGCAGTACTAAAGAGGTTTTTTCAATAGAAGAAGATGATTGATATTCCGGGAAGCTGTCGAGTTCAATTACTGGATATGGTGTTAAACTAGGGCGGGTGCGAACAACGAATGCAAAACCAGTCGCAAGAGCAGCGTTGACCTGAAAGCATGCCCTCATTATGCCCTCATAAATAAATAAAAACCTACCTTTATCACTGTCACATCAACTATTTTGTTATCAGGTCTTTTATAGTCAAACTTTCTAACTAGATTGTTCTTCCGAAGTTCAAATGGCAACTCATGAGCAACATCGAAGATTATAGGACGGTAATTTGTCTCATCCAAACAATCATCCGGTTTCCAATTATTCAAGCTGATAGAAAATACACTGTGATTTGATTTGAAGAATAATCCATGCTCCACTTCAGATGACGATAAATGGGAGAATGAGTTGCCGTCCTTAAACCCAAATATAAAAATATAAAAATAGTCCCAGATGACTCACACTTAGATAACACCAAAACTGTGTTGATGCTTTGACATCTTCCAGGTTCATTTTCTCACGCAGTCCACGGTAGCGGTTTTCTACCTTGTAGTCCTTCCCAATCCGAACTTCTGCGAAAAGTTCGCCCATTTGATGGAGCACTTCGGATCGACGATATTCAGCGATGATTTTTCCATTTTTCACAAAAGCAAATTTCGACTTCTCAATCAAACTGGCATATGAATTAGGTGATGTGTTTGAGTAGAAAAATCTAGCGCTTGTCACACTTTTCCACCATCCAGAGATTGAGACAAATTCCAGCTTGGACTCTTCTGCAGATGATTTCAGATGTCCTTTGAAGTTTACTCTCCATCGTCGGAATGGTAGTCGCATGTCTAGTAAGAGAGGACCGCAAATGATCTTTCGCGAGTCTTCTTCACATCGACCTTCAAATTCGCCATGGTAGAAAATCTCGTTTTCTAGAAGGTAGATTGTTGCCCAACAGATGTTTTGAGCATTTCTGATGAGTTGAATGTAAATGAGCCCGTCACCAGCGCAACTTCCAGAGATTGTCAAGATTTGCTGGAAATAGAAAGAATTGATAAAACTGATCCCTGGGGGTGGTGGGTCAGTTTAACTATATCTATAGGGCGCCGTCGGATTTCAAAAAGGTCAGAATGAGTTGCTAGGTCTGTTTCAAGACACTTTTCTGATCGTTTGATGATCCGGTCCGTTTCAGAGAATTTTGCTGAAGTCAAATGAGAGGCCCGGTTTGTTCTCGGGAAACTTCTCGAATGGTTTGGTGCGATGGGATGGCCCAAGTCGCTTCACGGTATTTATTGGATGGTCTAGACGAACGACCGGTTTTCTATGCGATATGGCGGTTGCCTTGATCCAGGAGCGTTTTGAATGGTGCAGCCCGTTTGAGAGGTCCACAATCTTTTTAGATACGCTAGCCTATTCAGAAGGGCTTCCGGATGGCCCAGTCCGTTTCAGAGTTAGGTTAAGATCTTCAGACGCTTTTGAAAACCCTAGTTAGTTTCAGACAATTTTTTTGTACAGTGCTCCACATAATGATATGACACTCCCTTGATTTTCAAAATTTTCGAAACCTTTTGAGGAAATGAGCCAATTTGATATTAGTTTAATCATAGAAACTCAGAAATGCTCAAAAACAAATGCAAAAAAAAGAAATTTTAATTTTTTCGAAAAACATGAAAATTTTTCCACATAATAATACGACAAGGGGGCCAAATTTTTAGTAAAGTCCAAAATTAAGGAACATTATGTATCCAATGATGCAAAGAATTGAAAATTAACCCAAATCATTGCGAAAAATCGTGAATCCATGAAGTTATGAAAACTGTCCATCAGTTTCTGGCTCACTTGGAGCCAGTCATCAATGTTAGCCCTTTTGGGGATCCGAAACACCGTCAAAGTTAATTTTTTTGTCATAAACTTTCTCAAAACTGAATCTCCGAACGTTTTTTGATGGTTTTGATGTCCGGTGAGCACGCGAGCCAATCAAAAACTGGAGTTTTTTGGGCAGATATCAGCTTGAATGAGCGGTGCAAACGGTATGACGGAGCCCAATCTTGTTGGTAGCTCGAGTTTGTGGTTCTCTTTTAAGGGATAACATGCACCAGACCTTTCTTTTATTTATCCAACCCCTCTACCATCGAAATTCACTCAAACGTATCACATTTTAACCAAGACATGAGCACAGATCACTGCCCACGCCATGACACCTCCACCCTTGAAGTTACAACGAGAATAACGCAACTTCTCATTACGCAAATTGAACCCATTTTCACAGTAAACGTTAGAATCATAAGAATTTAAATTTTTCTCAACGCTAGAAAGAATCTGAGAAGAAAGATTGAGTTCATTGGCTCTACGGTATCCTTCACTTGTCTCAAGTTGGTTCAGTTTGACCGATGTTTGAGTGAATTTTGATGGTAGCGGGGTTGGATAAATAAAAGAAAGGTCTGGTGCATGTTATCCCTCAAAAGAGAACCACAAACTCGAGCTACCAACAAGATTGGGCTCCGTCATACCGTTTGCACCGCTCATTCAAGCTGATATCTGCCCAAAAAACTCCAGTTTTTGATTGGCTCGCGTGCTCACCGGACATCAAAACCATCAAAAAACGTTCGGAGATTCAGTTTTGAGAAAGTTTATGACAAAAAAATTAACTTTGACGGTGTTTCGGATCCCCAAAAGGGCTAACATTGATGACTGGCTCCAAGTGAGCCAGAAACTGATGGACAGTTTTCATAACTTCATGGATTCACGATTTTTCGCAATGATTTGGGTTAATTTTCAATTCTTTGCATCATTGGATACATAATGTTCCTTAATTTTGGACTTTACTAAAAATTTGGCCCCCTTGTCGTATTATTATGTGGAAAAATTTTCATGTTTTTCGAAAAAATTAAAATTTCTTTTTTTTGCATTTGTTTTTGAGCATTTCTGAGTTTCTATGATTAAACTAATATCAAATTGGCTCATTTCCTCAAAAGGTTTCGAATTCCAAAAATTCTTCATTTTCGAGATTTTTGAAATGTGGAGCACTGTAGTCTACATTAACTATAGTTTTTGGTCCAATTCAGAAAACCCCTCATATTCCTCACATTTCCTGAAATTTTGTCCAATTCCCATTCATCTTCCGAAGGTCGAAGAATCTCTTTGAGTCGCGATGTTGGCACGGTGAACTTTCTTCAAAAACTGATAAGATAAAAAGAACACATAAAAAATGTACTAACTTGACAGGTGAATACCATTTCAAAAACCAGAATATGGGATAATATAAAAGTTTGATAGAAAATAGGGAAAATAGAAAGAGAAGTAGAATCATTATGAGCATATAATGATGTTCAGAAGGAATTGATAAAACAAGGAAAAGAGAAGGACAAATCGATCAAGTGATAAGGGAGAGTTTTTTGGTCGTGGTAACCTCTATAAACATATCAAATTAGTTAACTATTTGTTTTTGGTGATTGATATATTTGTATATAGTCTAGTAAAAAGTTCTCAGGTTAAAAAATTGAAGGTAATATGAGCACAACTTCCTGTGTAAGAGGATATTTGATACTAAAAGACACAAAAAAACACCTGAAACTTTTTTAACCCGAAATTATCCTTTATTAAATATAACTATTATATGTATATCACAACAACAAAAAATCATATTACCAATTTGGAACATTATAGGTAGCTGTTGTTGTCATTTTATACATCGACTTCAGATGTTGTACATGCTTTTCACTTTCATATGTTCGATGTTCACAGTGATAGAGTTTCTCTTCACATAATGAGAAAAACTGCATGTTGAGCTCATCGCAATACAATTTTCGCTTTTCGTAAATGTATCGGATTCGGGAGTCGACTGCTCGGACATAGCGGTTTTCATGGATGACTTCTTCTCTGGAAAAAAAAAACAAAATTTGGTGAGTGTGGACTAGAAATTGTTCTTCGTTTTCTCAAAAATTGAACTTGGCCCGATTTTTTTCAAGACAAAAAAATGAGTTCTATTTTTGTTTTGGTCTGGTCCGCTTTTTTTAACCCGCTCAAGTAAGTTTTTTAGAATCGAGGTTCGATCATAATCATTGCTCACGAAATCTCACTGAAAGAGACCTATTCGGTACAGGTTCTTATGCTGAGCAACATCATGTAATTAACGTTTGTTGAGAGTTACAACTTGAGATTATCTAGAGATAACAGTAATGAAAATGCTGAAATCGAAGAAAATTCTGCGAATTTTATCTGATCTGGTGTAATTATTCAGAAAAAAAAATGAAATTTCAAAAACTGTTTCAAAAATTGATATATTCTCCCGCCGATTTGATGTGAAAATTTTTGATTCAACATTTTTTGTTGACATGTTTTGCATTTTGCATTTTTTACATTTAATCTGTAAATATTTCCAGCATTATTTTCATGTTGAAGAACCCGTTAGTACCTCGACAAAACCTGGTCCAACAAAATTTGAAAAACTATAGTACTTACAATAAACTGAAAAACCCAGAAAATTTAACCAAAATAGGAAAATAAAGCTCAATAACTGTTTTTCATTCATCTGGTCAATGTCATAGTTCACTATGATGTCATGTATCAAAAACATGGATACACTTAGCGGTCCGTCAATGTTTGACTAATTCTCACAAATATGAACCAGGGTCAGGCTCATTTAAAAAATCCACAGGTCACTTTAAATCCATCCGGTTTTGAACAGAATTAACAATTTAAATGAAGTGACATTAGAACAAAATTATTCAAAAAATTCAAAAGTATTCAATTTTCAGTGATGTTGCGAGTGAAACAAGTACCCCACTTTCACGAAATTTTTAAAGTATACATAAAAATCAACTCACGATGGTCCATCAACGCCTCGATCTGGCGACACATATCCACTCAACGACTGTTTCTCCCAATACAATCTTCCACGTCGATTGCCAACAACTTTTGATGAATTCGCTTGTGTCAACACCATCGAATCGAATTTCTCCTTCGTCTCCTCATTCTCATAGAAATCCACCCAAATTTGATCCGAGAAGAAGTTGACATGTTTCTCAGATCGTTCTTCTGGATATTTGATATGAATCGATCTTTTTATATTTCCTTTCTCTTTGAATACACAATTCTGTTTTTGTATAACTTCATATTCCACTCTATGCATTCTTCGCTTGGCTGGAATATAAGTGGCATCAACGATTCCCAGTCTAACATAGTCATCAATAATTTGCTGATCATAGGAAGAAATATTAAAAACCGTCAGGTAGAAATGATCAAATCCAGCCAAATAATGATGTTCGATAAACTTGACAATATTTTCCCAATGAATTCCAGACCCATAAATAGGTCCTACACAAACAGCGTTTTGCCTTCGGTTAAAGGTTTTATCTTGATTTCGAATCGGGACTGGATCAGGACTTTTTCCTAGTTCCGTTGAGATTACATTGATGAATTTGGCAGTTTTTACAATCGGGCATTTGACATAAGAATAACCAGAGAACACTGCGGGCTGGGATGAATCCGGGATTAATTGATGAGTACTAGTGTAGTAGTAACATCGAACAACCGTTCTAGAAATATGATTTTTAGGTGGGAGGGGGGCTGGGTCCGGTTACTCACTCTGGATCATGAATAGAAAACGTTGTAACCGCTATATGGTCTTCAAACTGATAGGCAGCTAACACTCTGATAATTTCATCTGACTGAAAAATTCAATTTTTCTTTAATCGACCTTACCCATGTATACCTGCATCGCCCATTTTTTCTCTTCTGGAACATGAATGTGATCCATACTTTGGAACTTAGCTCGACTTCGATTTTGGCCACCTGGAAAAGAAATATTTGAAATTTCCCCTAGACCCCTTCGAAGAACTCATACTCACTGATATAAATTATGATAAGTAAAGTTATCCAGACTAGAAATAAAATTAGAGTTTTAAATGAGCGCATGTGTACAAACTTCGCAAAATAAAACAAGAGAAAAGGAATAGTGTTGAATGATCTTTATATATTTTTAAATGTTTATCTAGAAGAGTTTGCGAATATCTGATCGTTGGAAAAATTCTTTGCGCGGAAAACTTGAATCGCCGAAGAAGCAGGTTGCGTAACGAAAATTGGAATGGATCTTTATAGAAGTGGAATATATGTACATATTATTTTATTGGGTATCCAACGGGGAAAAATATGTGTAGTTTGAACTGACGCGATATCTGGTCAAAATATGAGAACCTTGATTTTCACAGGCTAGTAGTTCAACTATTCGAAGTGGAAAATAGTATTTCTCAATTTCCAGGTTTCCTGAATATCAACTGAATTTCAGAATTTCAGAAAAACTAATCCGATCGGATAAAATGTTGAATTTTATATACACACGGAACATCGAACTTCAAAAGAAATATGTTTGGTTTTTAAAGGAAATCAATCCCTTCAAATGACCCCCTATTTTTCTTTCATTAAATTGAAGTTCATCACCTAAATACCCACTCTTCCAATTCTCAAAAAATAAAAATTTCATTTTCGACAAAAAATTTCGGAACAAAAAGAAAAAATATTATTTTTAAATTCGGAATTCAATTCTTTTTTTGTCGTAATTGTGCGTCAAAGTGTATGTAGTGTCACCACGCGACATTTTATTTCACGTGAAAGTATTTTTATTAATTTTTGAAAGAGTTTTTTTTCTATTTTTTCATTTTGAAGACTAAAGTTTAAAAAGAAAGACTTTCTTTAAAGGAACACGGTGAGAATTGCTCGCATATTTTAATATATGATTAAAATCACAACTCAATGAGTAATACGAGCTCTATTGATAATGTCATATTATTTTGATCCAAATGAAATTTTTGGCTAATTTGGATATCATATTCGAATTTTAAGGGTCGAAGAACACCATAGACAATCTTATCACCAGTTAAAAGTTCCATTTCATGAAATGTTTCCTGTTAAAAAAACGGAACGGAACCCAATAGCAGAGAGTGAAATCTGGCTAATCGTATACACAAAACTTTAACTTATGGTCACAAAAATATGTCAGTTTCTCAACATCTGTGTTACTTGTAAACAACCTGTTTAAATTCATAACTTTAGTTTTTTTATTGTCTCGATAGTCATTTTAAAGTAAAGTTCCAGATATTTTCTTGTTTGAACCTTATCAGCTAGTTTAATCGAATATAAGCAACAGATTTGTGTATTTTCTAGAGATTAGAATTTTCCAGGTGCCAACAACACATTAGAGAGATTGTTAGGACGATAACAGGGACTTCACTAGTTCTGGATGGGTTTTTGAAGGAGTCCGTTGGGGAGAACTACAAAATAACATACTTCCAAAAGCAAAAGAGACAATTTCAAGAGGTCACATGTTTAGCAAAAAAAAGGAATTTTTCTAAAACTCCTCGAGTTGAGCAGAGATATATCTTCCAGAAAAGAACCTGATGTTCATACTACAAAAAAAAACTTTTAAAATCTATCTAATTGTTTTCCCTTTTCGCTCTCATCCTGTTATTATCTCCAATATCGTATCTGATTCTAGCCGTTCTCATCTCGCCGGTCAGTTATTCCAGCTACCACATCTCAATCATTTCATATACAATGCAAGACAGACAATTGTTTGGACTTCTTCTATCTATTCTATTCTCTATCCTCTTTGTTTTCATAATCATTTCCATATTTCTAGAAGGTAATTTCTTCAGGTATTCAATAGTAATTACTTACTTATAGATGAAGAAATTGGACTAGACTACAATGAATGTGTGATAGAAGATTGGAATAATTATGAGAGTGATAAAATCCCCCATTCAAATTTACACGAAAAATGGAAAAATGAGAATATTACCAGAAAAGTGAGTGTTCTTGGTTGTACCAAAGAATGAAAACAATTTTTTCAGGACGATTTGCAAGGCGCAAAAGTTCGTCTTTTATCCGCTTTTGTATATCCAGAGTATATTGCATTAATAACATCTTCAGAGGACCATTACGGGTAGGTGGATAGAAAAAAATAAAAGTCAAAGTTGGCTTTAATGGAGTTTAATAACCCTATGCTCTATTTTAGGAATGTTGCTCATTGTCGTTACTATGACTGTAATCGTCGAGAGATTGTTAACAGTTCGACGGAGTCTTACTTCTTCCCTTTGAACGTTGTCTATTGCCCTCGAAGACGTGGTGCAACTTACATCTCAATGAGCTTCCATCTAGACGACTTACCAATCGAGCCAATCCCCCTAACATACCGGAATTATGAAGAACCTGTCCACGAGGTTGGTCTTTGTCTTGGCCCATTTTATGGATCTGAATCAAAATGGCAACAAATCGTCGAATTTGTCGAGCATCATCGATATTTGGGAGTCACAATGTTCTATTTCACCATTTTTGACATTGATGCGTATGCGAGAAAAGTGATCAATTATTATGAACAGATTGGATTGGCTGAAGTTTCTGTGATTCAGTTGGAATATGAGCAATTGGATTGGCAATTTCATTTAATTGAAACACATGTGAGCTTTATTCGAAGACTTCGAGATCATGTACTTTTTTTTCAGGAATGTTATCATCGAAGTAAATACCACTCAAAATGGGTGGTAAACTGTGACATTGATGAGCGATTCAATATGCTAGATTCATCTCTTAGTATGCTTGATTTTCTTCGAAGTCAACCTGAAGATGTAGCCGAACTAAATTTCCAAGTTCAACGGATTCAAAAACCCGAAGAGGGAGCTTCATATTATATCAGTCATCGATTTCTTATCAACAACATGGAATTTTTAAATTTCCGAAACTCTTCTAATGATTATATTTGGGTCTCATCAAAGACTATATATCGCCCGGAAATGGTATGTTCCCCTTGAGAAATCTGACAAGGGCGAAACTTTTTTCATTTTTCTTTTTTATTGATTTTTTCGATGTATTGAATTTATTTTCGAGTTAATTCCCAATGGTTTTCTATGTGAAAAGTCATTTTTTTATATTTTGGGGAATTTTCAAGTACCCAAAAAATTGAAAAAAAAAATATTGTTCAAAAAAAATTGTTTTTGAACAGAGAAAAGCATTGGGATTTAACTCGGGAACAAATTCAATACATCGAAAAAGTGAATAAAAAAGAAAAATGAAAAAAGTTTCGCCCGCTGCAGGGATAGATCCCGCGGCCTTACCAGTATGGGTCAGCTGCTCTCTCCGCTGCGCCACTTCATCACATTTTTCTTCTTCCTCAATTCTGTACACTATTTCGCTCATTTTAACAAAAACTTTGGAGCATATTTTTTGGTGCTCAGCTGACCGTAACGCAGCTAATTTTTACGGGATCGTTTCTAACTCATCGGAAGCTATTAGACAACATATGTTTCATTTCGAAACCCCACGGGCAAATTGGAAGGTTCCCTTGTGAGAAGTCTATCCAAGTGTTTCTAGGTAAACGCGGTGACATATCATATGGCTCGTCGGCAATACCCGGGAGCAAGGATAAGATATGTTCGAGGAGATATTGCAAATTTCCGACATTATCGAAAAGTTGAAATAGAAGGAAGTATTGGGAATGGTTGGATGGATTATGTGAAAGAATTTGTTGAAACAAGGCTGGATAAGCAATTTGAGAGAGATTTATTGATAAGGGTTGTTGAACGGGTTAAATACGTGTATGATTTAGCAAATTGATTTTTTTTTAACTGTGCTAATAAATTATGAATTTTTTAAAGTTGTTGTTATATTATGGTTAGAAGGGACTCAATAAACTGACCAGTTTACACAGGAATTCTTAACAACTCAAGTTTTCAAAATTAACTAATAACTTCATTTCATGAAAATTTGGGTGTATTTTAAAATATGCCACGCTTAATGAATATATTTTTCTCACGTCGTTAATTTTGGTTCTGAAGTTTCAGAGGATACAAATGTGATAATATGGTCAGAAGACCGATTACACGATTTTTTTCAAGCCGGAAACATTATCCGGCTTTTCAAAAAGACCGGTTTTGTTTTCCCGTTTTTATTTTATTTCACAAAAAAATTTAGATGTTTTAAATTTTTTTCAATAAAACTAGTAGTCGGTTTGAACAAAGCCGGAACCTTTTTGGTTGCTTCGAAAAACATTCTAGCCCGATGTGAGTGGGCTTCCGGTCCGACTCGGACCGAAGTGAATTGGTTACAGGCCCTTGTTTTCAAGTCATCAGAATCATTTTCAGAAGTTTCTTAAATATTTTTACATGTCAACAGGATCTTCTAGAAATCGAGGTCCTTCGTACGCTCTCTCGGAGTTTCAAAAGTATTCAGAACTCTTCAGAAACTTATAGGCATTTTGAAAACATCAATCTCTTTGGAATGATTCTAATACTTCACTGAAGGAATCTCAAAACCTTTAAGTAACTTTCAGAGTTTACATCTTTGAAAGTCTCTAGAAGCCAGCCTTCTCAATTTTATGTATGTATTCCAGTTTTTTTTTTGGAGATGCCGTCAGACATCTTTTTCATCCAACGACCTTTCTTGGTGTCAAAACCGGCTAAGCCGCAAACCCCATTTCGCATAACTATTCCTAACCCCAACCGGTAAAATTATAACTCACGGAACATGAAGAAAATGACGAGCAATATCAGAAACGCTGGAACCAGTGATTTCAACGAACGCATAGTTTGAGAGAAATCAAACAATAAAGGTGTCGAATGATCTTCTATATTTCGAAAAATACTATCTAGATGTCCATCTGTTCAAATCTGGATCCATTGTAAAATTCGCGCATATCTGATTGTGAGAAAAAATCCACTCAAAAACTGGAATATGTCTAGTACGTCGGAATGATTTTTGTTGCGTAATGAGGAATTTTTTGGAAATTTTGGACGAGATGTTGCTTGGTAAAATGGGCGGATTTCATTGAATCATGGGTTTTATGAAGATTCGTTTCGTTCTTTCTTGTTTGGAATTGTTTTATAAAGAACACTCCAAGTTTTTTCACTCTTGGACCGGGCCTTCTAAAAACCTTCTCGACCTTTCACGGTGTTTCAAAATAAATATCTCCAACCAGCGAGCAAACAAAATTTTGCGTACAAATTGGAGATGTGACACTCTCACGCAAAATTGCACACATTGTTCAAAAAAATTCACCCAGCCTAAACTTTTTGTGTTGTGTGACGCCAAAACACGCTGCAATAATCAACTAACTTTTGCTTGCTGGCCGATATCTGTTGTTCGATGATTTTTTTGAAACACCGTGCCTTTTCAATTCAAACCAGTAAGTTGTCGGTTGCCCAATTAGTTTTCCTGACAAGAAAAGGTCTTCAATGTTCCCCCAAGAAAAAAGTTGGGTCTATGTGGAAAAAGTACCTGAGGAGGATAGAAAAACCCTTGTTGGAATTTTCAGAGAACTGGCTTGTTTTTGAGAAATCCGATTTTTTCAATAAAAAAAGTGTCCCATATTCAAAAAATCATAACTCACTTCAAACTGAACAAAAAAAGACGGCTAAAAAAGTAAAATGTAGCTGAATTTATGCTCTTTTCTATGAGACTAGAGAAATTTTTCGAAAAAATTAACCACCACAATAACCAAAAAAAAAAAGGAAAAGTGAATTTTTCTCTCTTTTTTCATATAAACCCCATTTTTTTCTTTTCCAGATGTGTGGTAAGGTATATACTTGAACATGTTTCTTGACATTATTGGACCCGTAGAATTCAAAAATCATCACCTCGACTCCAAAAAACATCTTCTTCATACTGTTCCCTACGCTGAAAATTTCGACAATTTTTGTTTTCAACATTTTTTATACTTCAAAAAAATGTTCGAACAATTTCTCTATTTTCATAGAAAAGAGCATAATTTCAGCTACATTCTACTTTTCAGCCGTCTTTTTTTGTTCAGTTTGAAGTGAATTATGATTTTTTAAAGATGCAACACTTTTTTTATTTAAAAAATCAGATGAATGCTGAGAGATTTTTAAATAGTCTTATATTTTCAGCAAAAAATTTCAAATTCTCATTTTTTCAGTTGTCGTTCTGAACTTCATTACTTATGGGAAAAAGTGTACAGAATAGGGAACCATTTGGATCATTTTGAGCCGAGTTATGACGATTTAGCCAACAGCGTGTTCAAAATCTCTAAAACAAGCTCTTTCTCTAAATCCTATAATCCCCAAAGATTGTCGATAGATAAGGTCCTTCCCCCAGTCAACCAAAAAAAAACCCGCTAACTTTATCCGTTTTTTCTTCTTCTTCTTCTTCTTCTCACCCTCCCACCCACATATTCATTAGGCAACAAAAAACCTTCATTCCTTCTAATCCGGATTTTATCGTCCATCTCTATCTGATTCCTAGCCTCTCTTAGTTCATTTTCAAAGAATCATCATTTCGCAATGAAAGCTAGAAACTTGTCCACATTTCTTATAGCCATTCTAGTTCTGATCTCTATTAAATTGCTGATCTCTTCTTTTTTCGAAGGTATGGTATAATTCTAGATCTGACCTGAAGCTGGAATTTCAGAAAATCAAGATCTCGATTACGATGAATGTGTGTTAGAGGATTGGAACAACTATGAGAGTGATAAGATTCCCCATTCAAATTTACACGAAAAATGGAAAAATGAGAATATTACCAGGAGGGTATGTTCCTTTAAACTCGAAATTTTATCTATTAGTTGGATTCAGGACAGCATGCATGGCTCAAAAGTTCGTCTTCTATCCGCTTTTGTATATCCAGAGTATATTGCATTAATAACATCTACAGAGGATCATTATGGGTAAGAGATCTTGACATGGCTGAGGGGATTTTGAATACATAGACCTTTTATTCCAAAAATTTACAATTTATTGACTTGACGACTTGGTGTGTAGCATTCTTGCCGTCCAGCTGCAATAACCCTTTTAGTCTCGGAGTATACTACGAATCGGAATATTGATCGATCGTTGGTCATTGATTCAAGAGTTGATTGTATTAAGAACCATTGGAAGGGCTGGAAATGGAAGGGTATTTTGTTGATAAAAGAGCTAGGCTAGCTGAAATTGGGCTCAAAAATAGTCTAAAATTAGGCCCTAATATCTGCTTCCCATTGTACTATATTAAATCGAACAAAAATCTTCTTTATAAGAACTGACCGGTTTTTAAGGTAACCTGAATCGGTCTCAAAATAGAATGTTTGGTGGTTGTATTTTGGTCAATTTTGGTCTTCAAAATCGGACCGTCCTAATTCCTTTTTGGTTCTCAAAATCAAGTCTAAACCGAGTCAGATTCATTCAAAATAGGTCCCAAATAGGTTTCTATAGTTAACCAAAAATAACTAAAAACGGACTTTTTCAGTCATAGTTTTCAATATTGAATCTCTGAAACGTATCTTGAAAGCTTTTTTATGGCAAAAATTGTCCAAGTTTCAATTTCGAGCCCGTTTCACAAAAAACACCTACATCAAAATCATGTTCAATAACATCAACATGATGATTGAGCGAACCAATAGCCCGGAAATATCTGCCATTATTTCGCAATGAAATCGCCGCCGGTTGACATATAAAATAATCCGATATATACATCACAAACCCATCTGGTGAAATATCCTTCGTTTTGAAGTGTTCTAAAATGTTCTAGATTGATGGCTAACATTGAATCTAGAAGGGAGGAAGGACTACCTTGCTGATCAGGTGGGACTCTGACCCAGAATAGGGAAGTCTCTTTGCTCCCTTGAACACTTCCATAGTCAACGAATCTCACATTGAAAGGGCTTGCGTATACATCATTCCTCTCCTTCCTCGCAGTTTTTGTTGTTTCCTCAAAGTAGTTTCGATCATCATCCGCATAAAAGTCCGGAGGCTGTACTACATCCTCAACGAGTTTTCGATCGGCATCCACTATCTTCCAATGATATATCACGTGTTTCTTAACATAAGCTCTTGACAGGGTATATCCACATTGTATAACCTCTACAAACATCTTATCTCTACTCAGGATTTTGACTTTAATATCAATTGGCAGTTCACAACTTCCCGGACGAAGATAGAAAAGTGAAATCGAGTTGGGTTGTTCACCATGCACCATTTTGGCGGCGAGAAATGCGTAGCACACTGAGGTTCCTCCATAGGTTCGAGATGGTTGGTCAGATAGTGCACTATTCATATGAGGAGGGAATGATCTGGAATCGGAAGGGTTAGGGTTACTTTAGTCGGTGAGATTACATTCCGCTTTATCAGAAAAATCAAAAGACCATGTTGATCAGCACCAAAATATGTTCGATGACACAAAAGTTCATTAACGACCTAATTTGATGTTTCGTTAGATAAATTTTAAAATCTAAAAATTTGTGGAAAGGAGCGGCTTGAACCCTTTCAAATAACTCAGGGGTTCTTACATAGCATATCAACTTTTTAAAAATTGAAAAAAAAAGTATGTATATCTAACATACCTAAGTCTAACCATCTAAAATTCAAAAAAAAAACAAATTGGACTGGATTTTTGAAAAAATATATAAAAATCTGACTGAAACGGACTCAACAATCAAAAACGCTGTTCTGGTTCTAGTTATTTGATAAATTTTTTGATTTTAAAAAATTAAATGATCTTTAAAAGTGAAAAATCTAACAATCAGAAGTTTATATTTAAACAGACTGGATTATACTGTTTTTCGATGGCGTCCGGTCAGAAATTCACGCCTAGAAAGCGATAGGACACATTATCGACCAAATTCTATCAAAAATCAGTAGAGTTCTGCCAATTCTGCTTTAGAAACCTTGTTGAGTCATCTAGCCGGTTTCAAACACGTTTCTACATTTCCAGTTAGGTTTAAAATTTGTTAAAACATTTGCTAAAACAAGCCAACCCTCCGCGACGCTTTATTCAAGTTTGAAAACCATTTAAGAATATGGTATTTTGTCATTGACCCTATGAACTTTGAAATCACTTAAAACACTCTCTGAAAATCTCACCTGAAAACCAATTCATCTTTTTTTCCATTCTCCAGCTTCTCGATCCTCATCAAAGAATTGAAAAATAGCCTCGGGTCATCGACTTGCATTGCGTAAACACTATTATATCACTTTGAGAATTGTTTATCTGTACTGTCTGGTTTGTTTCTTATCTATTCAACAAAAATGTTGCGTTTTGTTTACTATTCGAACGCGACCATGAAAATCAAAAACCTCGTTATTTTCCTTTTGGTGATGTATGTAGACTGTAGCGTCTTTATCAAGGAAACATATTATTTTTTATTTGGAAAGCGACAGAGAATGAAAATCGAGAGAGGGGAGTACTTTTGAATGAAGAAATGATTTTCTACGTCTGAAAATCGCATTACGTTAAGATCTAAAACAAATATTTTGAAAATAATATTGATACTGAATGATACTTTGAACTGTAAACAAGTTATTTTCTTAACAAAAACAACAAAATGTATAATATCCCAACCAGCAAGTTTATGTTATTGACAGGTTAAAACCCTCAAGTGACCTAAAAATTCCTTTTTTCCAGAGATATTGCTCATTGTCGATACTATGATTGTAATCGTCGAGAAATTGCCAACAGTTCCGCTGAGTCTTACTTCTTCCCTTTGAATGTTGTCTATTGCCCTCGAAGACGTGGAGCAACTTACATCTCGATGAGCTTCCATGAGTACAACTTGCCAATCGAGCCAATTCCCCTAACATATAGGAATTATGAAGAACCTGTCCATGAGGTTGCTCTATGTATGGGCCCAATTTATGGAAGTGAACCAAGATGGCAACAAATCGTCGAATTTGTCGAGCATCATCGATATTTGGGAGTTACAATGTTCTATTTCACCATTTTTGACATTGATGCGTATGCGAGAAAAGTGATCAATTATTATGAACAGATTGGATTGGCTGAAGTTTCTGTGATTCAGTTGGAATATGAGCAATTGGATTGGCAATTTCATTTAATTGAAACACATGTGAGTTTTTGCATATTTGATGGCAAAGCGAGATTCAACTAGAGATTAGTTTTATTTAAAAGAAAGAAAAAATTCGATTAGATTTTGAGATAAATGATTCAAAAGACTGCTAATTTTTGAAGATGAAGATTGAGATCAATCATCATATGACTGGGATTTTTTTTGTATTTTCCGCTAAATTTCTTGAAATGAATTGTTGAACATGTTACTAATACAAAAGTAGCTCGACAAATAGGAACCGGATCTGATATTGAAAAATCGGAAAAGTACATTCAGAGTTTGAAAAAAAACAGAGACTGATCAAACTCCCTTAACTATTCCAGGAATGTCATCATCGAAGTAAATATCATGCAAAATGGGTGATGAATTGTGACATTGATGAACGGTTCAACATGTTAGATTCCTCTTTAAGTATGCTTGATTTTCTTCGAAGTCAACCTGAAGAAGTGGCCGAACTCAATTTTCAAGTTCAACGGATTCAGAAGCCCGAAGAGGGTGCTTCGACTTATATGAATGATCGAACAGTGATAAACGATATGGAGTTTAAAAATTTCCGGAATTCTTCTAATGATTATCTATGGATTTCATCGAAGACTATCTATCGGCCCGAAATGGTTTTTAAGCTCCCACTTTTTTTTAAATCTATAATTGTCATGTTTTGCAGGTGAATGCGCAGACATATCATATGGCTCGTCGGCATTACCCGGGAGCAAGGATAAGATATGTTCGAGGAGATATTGCGAATTTCCGACATTATCGGAAAGTTCAAGTCGCTGGAAGTATCGGTAACGGTTGGACAGACGGTGTCCGCGAGTTTGTGGAAACTCGACTCAGTGAAGAGTTTGAAAATCATTTAATGCCTAGAATTGTTGAACGAGTTAAATACGTGTATGGAAAAGAATAAAAATGTAATAAATGTTTATATCGTACTTACTTCTAAAGAACAAGAAAAAATCAGGTTCGCTCTAATGATGCTCTTCGTGTCCGTGACCTCCATGATGACGGTATTTGTAATGAAGACGTTTTTGTTCGGGGACAGCAAAGTCGTAGGCAATGACGCCGGCATTGATGATACCGAGGAGTAGGGCGATTCGCCAGACGACTTTCAAATATGGACCATATGCAGATTGATTGAAGAAGTCAGAGCTTTTGTTCTGAAAGATAAGAAAACTTTGTTTTCAGCTTTTTTTATATTTTGAAAAAGGGGATTACAAGATTTTAAAGTTTGACTTAATGATTTTTCATCAAGATGTTTCGCCCCTGATAGTTTTTTTTTCAGGAAAGCAAAGGTTTTATGTTTTCCTGAAATACATGTGACAGGTCAGCTGAGCGTTTTGTGTACTGATATAAAAGTACTTTGGAAGTTCTTTAAATGTGAACAACAAACCAAGAACTTTTTTAATCGATTATTTTTTGCAAAACGATTTGAATTTATTCTCACATTCCTATTTACATATTTCTAAATTTGCAAAGTAACTCACAATAGCATTGAATGCAGCGGATGCTTCCTTTTTCGATTGTCCGAACAAAAACAATTTTGGCTTGTTGTTGATGTTGTCCCATTTTCCTTCACTTCCAAGGCGATTAATCTCGCGCCACACTGCGTGGGAATCGCTGCAAATACGTTAATTGATTTTTTAGCCTTATCAGATTGAAACTTACTGTGAATGAGTGGATGCTTGACGAGTAGCGATTCGTGCTACTTGACGCGTTAATCCTGACATTATTTGGTAGATTTACCTAGAACAAATCCTGTTTTGTTATGAAAAAGCGTTTTGCAAAAAAAAAAGAAAAGAAAAAAAGAATTGCTCGTTTTTCGTGTGTCAGCATTTTCATCATTGACGCATTTTGTGTGCGTGGCTGACGCAAACGCCCATTTTTTTTGTTTTTTTTTGTTTCGTGTCTTTTTTGTGCTCCAAAAATGCGCAAGGATCATACTATTCTCCTCATGCAACCTACCAATAATATCGAATCTCGATCATGGTCAGATTATGAATCAATGACCGATTGTTTAGAAGGTGAGCATCATAATTTTTTTTTGGATTTGCGAAAAAGTTCATTTCTTTAGGAATCTGCAAGGCCTTCGAAGAGTTTCTTAAGAAGAAATCACCAGGGCGTTCGAGCATCACTTACGATATTGTCCAACTTTTCGATTTCATCGATAATCTCACTGATCTTTCAATGCTTGTTCAATGCCAAACTTCCTTCGTTTACGTGCCACACGACAAGAAATACATCAAAGAGCGCATCTTTGATATGATGAAACGACGCGCTCACACCGACTAACTGTATCATACATAATATTCATCATTGTTAAGTTTTACAGGTCTCTTTTGTTACCATGATTTATCTATAAATATTTGTTTCGGGAAAAGCTTGTTCGTTTTGATAAAATGGTTATAATGCCACCGATTATTTATTTAATTTTAGTTGAGTTGTTGCCAAAAATAATATCATTGTTCAGAAAAAAAGCATGATGTTTTCCCCTGGCCCGCATGATGATGCAATGTTCTCGCGACAAACTATACCTTCAATTCCAGAAGACCGAATATATGAGCGTGAGTTCATTATTAGTTGTTCATCCCCTTTTCGAGCGGATGAATTATCCGATGTTTCATTTGCTGCAGAAGCCATCGATGAAGAAGAAGTGAAGGATAATGGGGACCCGAACAATGAGAGTGAGAATCATAGCCCGTTTCTGAGTGTCAATATTGAGAAAACTAGTGCAGGTATGTTAGAAATTGAAGAAGTGATGAAAAATTGTGAAATTTACAGGTTTTGGCTTTCATATAGTTGGCGGATTTGATTGCCCACATTTGAAAAATGATCTCGGAATATTCATCTCCACTGTCAATCCCCAATCAAAGTCTTATGGAGTTGTACAAACCGGCGATAAGATTTTGTCGGTAAGCTAAAACTTCAAAAACTTTATTACTTAGAAAATCATCAATCAAAGAAACATCAAACCTATCAATTTTCCAGTTTGATGGAATTGATATGACGTGTAAAAGTCATGATGATGCGGTCGATGTGTTCCGAAAAGTTCAAGTTGGTCATGTCGCTAGATTGTTGATTGATCGAAGCTATGAATATACTGTATGTTTTTCTCAGACTTTCTCTTCTAATTTTTTTATCTTCTTTTGTTCTCAGGAAGATCGTACTCAAACCCCATCTACAACTACTCAAAGTTTTCGTGAACTGAATAATAAGCGAAATAGTGTTAAAAGTGATTCATCATCGGAATCACGTGGAAGATTAACACCGCACGGAGTGAATACGATTGTTGAAAAGTTGCGTGGATCGGCAAAAATTATGAATTCGTATGATGATGAAGATGCGCAAAGCGTTACGTCGTATGCGCCGTCGACTCATTCGATTATTGACGATGTTCCACGTACGCCACGAAAACCTTTGAGTATCTTGGATCCGAGGAAGTGAGTTTTTTTCTGGATTTGACACCTGATTCCCTGAATTATCTGAAAACTATTTTTTCTGCCATGTGAGAGTGAAAAATTCCTAAAATGAAAGAAACGAGGTTACGCGAGGTTCAATCAAATTTCAAAAAAAAATCAACATTTTCTTGTTGAGTTTTCTTATGAGCCTATACACTGAAGGTCCTAGAAAACAACGTAGAAGAACTGACACAGATTAACGAACCAAAAAAATTTGAAAGCTTCAAAAGTAACCTGTCTAAATAGCATTGGTCCCAGAGAGTACGGCTATAGATCGTAGCGGAGCTGAAAAACAAATAGCTCAAAAAATTGAAGGCTCTGAAGAGTAATGGGCTCAGAAAAAAATATATAAATAAGATCAGATGATAATAAATAACTCGAAAATTAGCAAGTCCGAATTAATTTCCTATAAATAACTGATTCGAAATTTTTTAGTATAGTTGTTTTCCATTTCTAAATGAGCAGTAAAAAAATCCCATCAAATTAACCTGTAATGTTTTCAGCAATTCATTGTTCACCGAAGCCTTGTACGTCTCAATCGGTCTTGGTGCTCTAACTATCTCCGGTCTTCTCGCCTATCGGTTCATTCGCGGAGCAAGACAATAAACAAAATTCTGCCCAATATGTTTTCTGTATTTATTATTATTATTACACCATTACGCATTACGCCCAAGGAATATACTAGGTGCTATTCTATGATCGTTCAAGACAACACAAAATCGTACTATTGTTCTTTTTTTTTGTAATATTCGAATTCATGTTAATTTCAAGTAGAAAAGCGGGTATAATAGTTCTGAACAACCCACTGAATCTACCTTTTTGTCTTTTTTTATTATGAAATAATACAATAATTCTAATTTCTGTTCTCGTTTTTTTGTTGTGTAAACCTGTAAATACAGTTTTCAAAAAATATCTTCTTTTTTTTTCCTTCACATATTAGAAGAAAAATGTCGGTTCAGGCCTTCAAGAAATGAGTCGAAATGCGCACGATTGAAGAGAGAAGAAAACGATCAACGGCAACGCCATCTTCGAGAAAAAGCTCTTATTTTTATGAGCCCGGATATCCAAGGTAACTTGGTTTTTGATTTGAGCGAAAAATATTGGATATTTTCCTTAGGAGCTGCGAATATTGCCCGACGAATTGTGAATTTGCAACTTCGAATGAGTTTTCTAGACATATTCGAACCAATCATACGACACAAGAAGGTGGAAGTTTTTTATGCAGGTTTGTTTTTTTACTGTTACAAATGATCAGTAAAGTATTTTCTAACTGTCTCAAAATATTCCGATATCTTCAAAAGATAAAATTTCACAATTTATCTAATATTTTAGAGAGGTTGAAAAATCAATTAGATCGCTAAAATTAGATCCTCTACAATATGCTACCCTAGATTTTTTATTTCATTGTTTTTTTTTTGAACTTCTAGCAATAGTTGTGAAACTTATGTTTCAAATCTTCTACTCTTTCAATCTAAAGCAATTTGCAAAAAAGTCCGAATTTGTTCCCCTAATAACCAGAACATTTCTTTTCAATGCCATTGAAGCTGTTCTAATTTGGGGACAGTTTTCATACTAATTTTAGGACGGCCACTCTTTGAAAAAAAAATGTTTCAACCGAATAACCTCGTGTGGTTTATCTAAAAGCTTTATCTAGAAAAATTAAAATGTTCTCAAACATTGAACAAAATTAATTGAAGTGAAAAGTCCCCCAAAGTTTTCAAAATATCGTAAGTGTTCTTTCAAACGACATCAACCTGCAGAGAAGTTTAATTTATAAATTTTCCTTATAACCATAACCAGAACATTTTTCTCAATCCTTTTGAAGATTTTAAAATTTTTTGTATTAATTTCAAGATGGCCACTCTTTGAATAAAAAATGTCTCAACCAAATAACCTCATGAGGTTTATCTAAAAGCTGAGACATTTGTTACTATTTTGTCTTCTAGATATGGCGAGAATGGTGTATGTCAAAAGCTACCACTCGAAGGCGTTTGCGATTTGGACTTTGAGACACACATTCGACGGTTTCATACCATACAATCAACAGGCACAATGGGTTCGGTATTTCCCGACGAAGAAGAGTGTATGAGCCTTCGAAGTATTCGATTGACAAGTGAAACACCGACAGATTTATCGGAGCAGAGAAGGAAATTCAGTCTGACTAGGTACGTTTTTATCCTGAATATATCGATTCAAAGTTTCCGAGAAGCCACTCCAATATGAAAAATGTGTTTATTTGAAAAAATAAGTGAGAATGGTTTAAGTGAATGAATAGCCTGAGGTCTACAAAATGTGTAAAAATAACAAGAAAAAGAGGGAATTTTGTTAAATTAACCGGTAATAGTGACTGGAAGAAAAAAAATGGAAATTATTATGATTTACTTGGACTTTCCTCCACTTGGATTGGCACTGAAACCTGGTGGATTTCCTTCCTGAAATTTAAAAATATGTTTTTTTTAAAGTATTTCTGTCTACAGAAAAAATAACTAAATTTCTGTGCTAGTGATCTTGCCTTATCAAATGACGTTTGTCTTGACTTGTCTAACGACGTTTGTCTTGAGTTCGATGATCTGCGAGGTTGTTCGGGTGATCCGGCTGGATACATTCCGGCGAATGGATTCTCAGCCAATGACATTTTCTTTTTCTCGGATCCGTTGTCGATCGAGAAATCGGCACTGTCGTTGTCTTCGTCACCCTATGCAAAGTGCAGTGTTAAACAAAAGTATCCTTCTAGACATGTGATATTGTGGAGGTGGAGTGGGTGATTTTGAAAAGAATTTGGAAATTCGGATGTTTTAGACGTGCTACGTAATATCACAAAAATATCGAATCCAGATTTATCTTCGGATGTATGTGAAGAGTAGTTCAATAATAGTGAAGAGGTCTTTATTTTATGGGAAACGATTTAGGTTCTCGAGTACGATATACTTGATTTTTGTACTGACGATCGTCTTGTGAGAAATATTTTGATCATGAAATTTCATCCATTACCGTTAATTTTTGCCGTCAAAAACAAGTCATCTTGTCAATGTCACAATCATTGGAAAAACACAAAAAGGAGTGGTATGTGTGTTCATGTGTTTTCCGTTTATTCACTTACCTTATCAGTCGAAATTCCTTTTTTTAAGATCTTCTCGTTGACAATTTTCTTGGCGAAGTATGTGTAGGTGTAGGTACATAACTGAAATTAATGAATTCAATCCTCCATTTTCACAATGTCAACTCACTTGGATAAGTGACAAGATTGAAAGACCCAACCACATTCCGATGGAACCTCCGAGAGCGGCGATGAATGTTGTGGTCGAATATTTCCATTGTTGTTCCATGGTCAAATATTCGAAAGGTCCCCAAGAGAGTTCAGTGAGAGTCAAGTCAGGACGAAGCATACGTCCTTTGACGGCGTGATCGACTTCGAACCGGATTTGACGACAATCTGGGAAACATTTTTTGGTGCATTCGTTGTCCGAGAAGTTTCCTTTTTGAACGCTGAAAAAAACAATATTTGCAAAGTCTTGAAATACACAATTAATAAACTATCAGTTATGATAAACCGGTTATTTGAAACTGAACACGGAAGTAGAAGTTATCTATAGTATTTTGCTGTAACTGGAACCGTATCTTACTCAAGAGTGCATTGTGTGTAATCGCAAAGTGGGAAAAGTTCCAAGTCATCCTTGGCCAAGTAACTGAGAGACAATGGTGTACAATGACACATGTCACGAATCATTTCCATTCTGCAACGCGATCTACAATCGAATTCGTTGTCCTCATCCTCTTCGACGTCCCGACATTTTGTACCATCATCATCATTCTCTAACATTTGGTAGAGGGCATTGACGTGAACTGTTACTTCGTGTCGTTGACCCAAACATAACTAAATTCAGGAAATCTGTTTGGAATAGTTTAGGGGAGAAATTTAGTTTACCTCATCGATGTAACCGTCCCGGGATCGACCCTTGCCTTCCATGAATCTGTTCAATGATGATGGTCTACCGTGGAAATCAACAGACATACAGTCGAGTTTTTGCCCTTCTGTGTTTTCGGCGTTGTGGGATAGGAGCATATCGAAGAAAACTCCCTGTAAAAATCATAGGAGATATTTGAAAAGGGGAACTTTAGTCCAGAAAATTTTTTCCTGTTCCAAATCAATCTATTACCGCTGAAAATGCGTTTTGAAACTAGTACAATCTTTGATGAATTGACGCTCGTCAGTCAACTTCATCTGACAAAATTCCCTACAACTTACTTGATCATCAATGGTTCGGAAGTTGTCTTTGTCGAATTCTGGTTGGAAGCAGATCTGCATTTGTGAAATCCATGAAATTCTCAGTTTTGTCTTGATTATCGTATCATCTTCATCGAAAGTGGTTCGACGGAATCGTTGCATGGACCTGCGCAGCACTTCTATTCCAGTTTTTTGTGTGAATTCCTCGAAAGTAATACCACGCGAATCCAGAATATCTCTCCATTTCTTGAAGGTTTTTCTCTTGGCAGCGAGTCTTGGTGCATTCTTGAAGACGTGAATCGACCGAGCCGAACCGTGTGGCGTAGTTTCTCTTTCCATACTACTGTAGGATGCGATCATGTCATACGCCTCCATTACCAGTCGATAATCCCAAGGTGAAGACATAAATCCGTCGTGGTCAGTCATGTTGGCCAAACTCTCGTCGACGACCATGTCCCATTCGTCAGCCGGAGCAGTGAGATTGAGCTTGAAATGAGACCAGGCTTGAGGCCGAGACATACAGAAGGTGACATTTGGCATGGTCATTGATTCATTGAACACGATGTTGATATCTGACTCCTTTGGATATTCGAAATACTCTTGAACAAGTTCGACGACGTCTTTAATTGTGAGAACAGCAAGGAAAGCAACAACGAAGAAGAAGGCGTATTTCCTGGCCCTTCTTCCGAAAATCGCATCTTTCCATGATTTTGGTTTGTCGTCCTTTGGCGGATCTTCTGGTATGTCCACTGTGGTATCACGAACTTTCCCCATCCTGAAAATAGAAATTATTAATCTGGAATGACACAGAAAATATTGTAGACTGAATACTACTAATTAAAAAATAATGAAAACACTACTACCACAAAAGTCAAAAACAAATGAAGTGCTTACTGTCGGCCCAAAGTTAGTTTCGACAGAAAATCGACTCCTGTTTTTTTTCTTGCCGTAAATCGAATTATTTGGTGGTTTTCAAGTGACGCACACGCCCACTTTTTTCCGACCTGGTAACTGTATCAGAAGAAGAAGAAGAAAACTAAGAATTAGAAAAGAAGAAAAAGAACTGGATTGATAAATTTGATTTTGTTGAAAAATTGATAGTGTGTAATGTTGGAGAATTTACTTTTTGGAAATTTTGGGAAAGTTTTCTTGAGAAACTGTTCCTTGGTTTTAGAAAAGTATATAGGTCAGTACAGAGAAAAATATACAGACATATGTAATAAAGTGTAATGATTTGTTGTTTGAAGCAAGTGGTTAGTTCAGAATTCTCATCAAGTAGAGAAAATGAGTCCAGAAATTGGGAGAATACGAAAAACTGCTCGAATAGAGGAAATTATCTTTAAAGTTCGTAATTTCTATCAGAATTACAGCTATGCTAGATGGTATTGGCCAAAATTCAATCGATAACAGGCGCTCTATCGTAATGCCATATTATTCGAGCTTAACCCAAACTTGTGACTTAATTTGATATCAGAATCGAATTCTACTGGTCAAATACCCCCAAAAATCAATTTTTCTCCTTATAAAAAATGCTGGTTCTTTAAATTTTCGATGCTGAAAATAGAAACTACAATAATCCAATGACGTCGATTGAATTCTGGCTAATATTTCCGGAAAACTTTCAGAAGTCCTTTTAGCTGTTCATCTTTCCAATTTCACAAACCCTATTTTTCTTCAAAACCCTATTCATTCGGCCATGAATCGTTTTTTTCTTTCCTGTCTCCCACCGAAAATTGTCAATTTACTAAATGAATTCGAAAACACATACACACATTCGGTCTCTCTATCAATGCCATTTCTCTCAAGTGACCACTTCTTATCATTTACAGAAATTCGATGAAAAATTAACCGAAAATCATCAAAAGAGGGAAATGACCTTTTGAATTGCGGTTAATCAATCAAAACTGGTTTCCTTTTTACAGTTTCACTCAAAATCTGTCAGCAGTGCTCGCCGATCCGGGAAGGTCTCGCAACGAAACGTCGGCATTCTTCACACGACATTGGGGTGATGCGTTTGTCCCGCAGACTACGGTGGTTGCGTCGAAGAAATTGCCGAAAATATCGAAAGCCAGTTTTGAAAAGTATAATCAAACGACAGGAGAGGTTAGTAATATCTCAAAAATGTTAAAAATGGAGCCCAAAAAAAGCTTGAAAGTTTAGTGATATTTATTTATTTTCAATGAAACTGAAAAAAACTTAACACTTATGAAACAGTGAAAGGTCAAGTGTCACACCTGAAAATTAGGAATGTCACTAACTTTTTAACCTTTTTCTTGTTTTATTTCGACATTCATGGTGACAAAACAAGAACTTCAATGAATGGATGAAATGTGTTAATTTGTTTTTCGATTGACCGTTTCATGACGTAGAAAAAATCTATGTTTTTTTTTTTGAAAGTAAGAGAATCTTCTACCGGAATGTTCAACGAAGCGGATTTCGATTTCTCACAATAACAAGTCTGATGAGAATCGTAATTACTACCAGTCGGGAAATTTTTTAAATTAATTACTCTGAAAGGATTACAACATAACAAATTTGGAAAAAACAGTAATTTTACAGTCCTACAAACGGTATCGATCTATTCGACGTGCTCTTCGACTCAGTCACTGTGAAGGAGGTTCTTTGGGAGATGATAAACAGGATGCCGATGATCTACCTACAGTATGTTGACTTACTGGGATATTTTGCGCTTCTTTTGCATTTCATAATGAGCCCGTTCATCTTCATATATAGTTTGACCGATTGCCATAATCATTTTGAGCAATTAATAGTAGTTTGAGTTTGAAAGTTATATTTGAACGTTTTGCAAGTGCTCTGAAAAAAGAAGAAAATGGAATCAAAAAACAGCACAACTGTTTTGTTATGTTGTGATGTGAACCACTATACAACAAAGAAGAGAAATGAACACACAATATAATAATAGAAGAGCAGAAGTGTGTTGCGGTTTGATGAACATTTCCACGGTTACGTTTTTGGAACATTAAAGAGCAATTAAGAGTGTATAGAATGGACATAATAAATTTCTCAATTGCTAACTTTAATTTTCCAATACTCAAGAATTGCCAGATTACTCTACTTTTGATTTTCAGCATGATATACTTTCGAATTCTGCTTTATTTATTTGAAAATCAAGTAGTTTTTCTTGTTCTGTTACTTGTGAAATCATACGACGTGCGGTTTCCAATAAAATTCAGGTGATCGCTGATATCAGTATAGAATTATACACATCAAAAAATCCATTAAAACTTCTCTGAAATTCACCTTCTACGTAAGATTTCTCAATTACTGTCGTCCACATGTGACCTAATGTGATGTCATAATCGGCCTCACGGCCTTTTTGATTTCTGATCAACCCTAATTTCTCCTCTTCTTTACCCAGAAAACAAAAGTTCTTGATTGTTACTAATTTGCCGATGATGATTGGTGTCGTTCTATTTTCATTTTAGTTTTTTTTTGAAAAGATATGAAAAATAAAAATCAGTACAGCTGAACGGTGTCATATCTCACCTGATTGTGCAAAAAAAACCGAACAGCTGTCGGTGGAAAAGTTGTAAATTTGAGCATGGAATTATGATGAATTAGTGGTCGTAAATGTGTTGAGGATGATAAATAGAGAAAATATATACATAGCTGTTTATAGATCTTCATTCACCCATCGTTCTCACTTGCCGATCCCGAGACATTCTCCAGTGTTTTCACGATTCCATCAAATGAGAATCATGATGCGCTTCGACAAACGTTGTCAGGAAGAAATGTTGTTCCAGCAACACCAGTGGAAGTTGCGACCACATTGGTGAGCATCTTCACATAAGTTCTTTCCTGAATCCATTTTGAAAATTATTTTAGAAAGCTGGCGAGTTCCGAGACTATGAGTCACTCCAAAATCGACTCGAAATGATGCATGATGTTGTGGATGGTAGATTGGCGGCGAAACTTGTGTCGAAAACCGATGCATTCTGGCAGGTTGTCAGGTCTTATAGTGGTCTACAAGAACATTTGGCAGTGGCGATGGAAAGTGTCAAAGTAGTTAGAGGAAATTTGAAACAAGTCGACGAATTAGTATGTGATCAATCGGCGAAGATTGTCGGAGTTCATCGGAAGAATGAGCAAAAACGAAATCTTCTAGCAAAATTACATGATATTTCGTGTTTACGTGAAGCTCAATCCACTGTACAAATGATGTTGTCACAAGGAGATTATCCAAAAGCTATAGATTGTATAGAAACGAGTTTGGATATTTTATCGAGGGATTTGAGCGGAGTCACATGTTTTAGGTAAAAAAAAAAATACTGGGCTTGAAAAAATTGAACCTTGTAAAAAACGAAATATTCCATCGACTAATATTTATACTGCCATTTTCCAGACACTTGTCATCACAACTTCGAGAGTTGTACGATGTTATTGGAAGAATGATGAAAGAAGATTTTGCATCGGTTATTCAGCGAGAACTCGGCGTTAAACCGGAACCAGGAACTTTGATACAAAATGAAGGAGAGTTGTCCGCAGTGCTACTAGGATTAATGCGAACGAGAAAATACTCATTCATCAGTCTACTTCGAAGAGAAATCATAGAAAATGTGGGGAATGTGATGAGTCAAGTGATCAAAGTGCAGATTCTGAATAGTGGCGTCGATTTGAGTGGATTTGACCCAAGTCTGAAGAAATTGGGAGACCCGATTCGGATGATGAAGCATCGACAATTTGCCAATACGGTTCAGGCGGTTATGGATGAGTTATTTGAGTTTTGTAAAAGATTAGAGGCGTTGCAAGAGTTGATGATTGAAATTGCGGAAAGAGTCGGGTCAGGTGCGCATAGTAATGCACCGCAGGAGGAAGAGATTGCCAAGATCGAAATTGTTGATGATGATGACGACGACGATGATGATGATTCAGAAGACACGTTTGGATCTTCTAATGGGTTGATCAAAGAAAAAATATCGATGAATAATGCGAGCGCAACACTTCTTTTATCGATGGAAGTGAAATCTGAATCATTTCTTCTACGAATTCTCCCACTTATCGCAGAATTTGGTTATCAATGTGCGCAGAAACGAATCTCACGATTATTGATTGCTCGAGCGAAAAATGCGACTCTCACCGAAACTACGACACCAACACAGTTGTCGGAAATTGTTCAACTTGTCAATCGGTGGCAAGACAAATGTGATTGGTATAAAACGGAGAAGCGCAAGACTGGAGCATTGGGAAGAGCTGTGAATCGATTGTCGATGGATTATATTGAGAAGTTTCATTCGTCGAGGAAGATTAGAATTGGGTTAGTTCTATGTATTACTGTTTCAAAAAATGTTTAAATTTGGAATATAACTTCAAAAACATTTATGTGATTTACTCTAATAATTTACAGAAATATGTTGGATACGGAATTGTGGAAATCGTGTGATGTTCGAGCGATCGATCAAGCCATGATAAAACAAGCAATAGAGAATGATAAACTGAGAAATGTCTCACCTGATCAGGTCAAAACTTCCAATCCGAGTGATATTGTTATGGTTGGAACGGAGCCTTTTATCATCGTAGGGTAAGGATTTATGATAAAATATAGTATGAAATTTTGATAGTTAAACTTGTTATCGCCGTAAATTTCTAAACTTCGATTAGTAGAACTCCAGACAAAGAAAAATGACCCTCCTGGATCAGGGTTCTATGCAAACTTGTTATTTCCAGCTCGGCTATCACTATGATTCACGTTTTGGCTGATTACTGCGAAGCAATTCGAGAGATGCCGCGATTTGCTCAGGATTGGAATTCACGTGTCGTCGAACTATTAAAAGTCTTTAATAGTCGATGTTGCCAATTGATTCTCGGAGCTGGAGCTCTGCAACTTGTTGGGCTCAAGACTATATCAGTGAGAAATCTGGGTAAGTCTTAATGTTATCTTCAACCCATAAATGAGAATTTTCCAGCGCTGGCGTCAAGATCACTGGAATTCATCAGCCGGTTTGTTCCGATGGTTCACGATGAGATGGATCAGGTTTTGTCGGAAGATCGGAAAAGTCTTTTGCGATACTTCAAGCAAGTAGAAAATGAGTACAAAGAGCATGTGAATGAGATTGTTGTCAAGTTAATAAGTGTGATCGATCATTATACATCGAATTGTTTGACACAATGGGAGGTAAAAGGAACGATACCATCACCGGAATTCACGCAGATTTGTAAACATTTATTGAAATTTCATAATGGTTTGACTGGAATAATGCCCAAGGCTCAAATTGAAGCTCTATTTCAAAAAGTGCACAATGGATTCAAGGAAAATTTGAAGGAACGTCTTGGTGTTTTGGGCATCACTCCACATGAATCTTTGAAATTTGGGTGAGTTCTATACTCTTATAGTTTTCACTTATTTTCCTAAAGTTTGAAATTTCAGATATGTAACGCAGGACTATATGTTTTATCAGCAAAACATGAAAATGATGGAAAATTGCCGAGATTTAGAACTAGAATCACTAAATGATATATTATTCACTTGATAACAGGGTATTTTTTGTTGTTAATTTTGTCATATTGGGATATTTTATTTGCACCCTCCTTTAAATAACTGTGATGTGCTTTTTTACCGGTTTCATGCCTTAGTCTTGCTTTAAAGGAAGCCTTTATACATATATAAAAATTTGGAATGAAAAAAAACGTTTATCGACGGTTTATCAGGTTAAGGAATTCTTCACGGGTTTTTGGATCATCTCGGAACACTCCCAACATGCATGAACTGGTGGTTGATGCATTGATTTTTTGGACACCTCGCATTTGCATACACATATGACTAGCTTCAATGACTACTGCTACTCCGCTTGGTTGAATCGCTTGCACCATGGCGGTGGCGATCTGTTTGGTCAATCTCTCCTGAACTTGTAGCCTGCGGCTGAACATCTCGACGATTCGAGCCAGTTTGGATAGGCCGAGCACTTTTTTGTTGGGAATGTAGCCGATGTGAACTTTGCCGTTGAATGGGACTAGGTGATGTTCGCAAAGGGAGAACATCTCGATGTCTTTGACGATGACCATCTCGTCGTGATCCTCATCGAAGACTGCCTCGTTGAGAAGTTCTGAAAGATGAGTTCATTTTGAATTTAGTGAACAACTTTACATTTTGGATATTTTTATAAAAAACAATCAGGTGGTTACTGAATCAGACATTTTAATTAAGTGTAAGAATTGTAGCTTTATTCAACAAAAAAAAACGGAAAAGTTCCAGACACTTTTTATAATTTTCAAAAATCAGTGGAACAAAAAAAAATTCATAATCACCAATTCGGCTGAATTTTTTGTAAAGACACTCCCACGTCTGAATAAGTGTAGAAACATGTTCAAACCGCGAGTTTAAAATTTTCACTCTCGGGATGGCTGGCGGTAAAAGGAAATTTCAAATGACTAGAACTCGGCTCTCCGTGAACATTTTTTGAAAAATAAAAAACCATTTTTCTGCATTTGTTGAGGGCCACATTTTTTGTGTTGAGACCAAAAAATGGCGACTTTTGCTAAGGACAGAAAATGCATTGTTTTTTGCTCAAAAGCCAATTTTCTCATTGAAGGATAAAGAAATAGCGCTTTCTAACTATTTTTAAAAGATTCCTCACAACATTTTACGTATTTTAAACTATGTTTAATCAAAAATTTCGAGACGGTGTTTTTTGCTACAGAGCGTTGAACAATTTTAAGTCAATAAACAACTTCTGAATTCATAAGAAAAATTTTATTATGTTTGCAGTTCTCAATTAATTATTGATTATTGAGTCATTTTTGATCACAAAAAAGTTTTTCGGATTATAGAAATAGGAAATTCTGGAATTATAGAGCTGATCTCTCGAGATAGACCTTCTTTTTTCATCTCAAAGTTACATTTGCTGTTTTTTTGTTATGTTTAACAAGAAATACAGCTTAATTTTGATGGTTTTTTTCAGAACTATGTTCTGTTAACAAAAAAAATAACAAAATAGCACCGAGCATCGAAATAGTTTGCAAAATATCTCTATGATGTTCGATAAGTTTTTTTTTATGGCTCGGAACTCATATTTCTCAACGAAGAGCACTTTCTAATCATTTTATAGACATTTCTCACACATTTTTTTGTATTTCACATTCAGACGTGGGAGTGTCTTTACAAAAAATTTCAGTCGAAATTATTTTTTTGTTGTTCCACCCATTGCCGAATTTTTCGAGTTTTTACAAATAGTGTCTCTTAAATGGTTTTATGAATTGAATATGTTTAGAAAATTGAACTTTTGCTCTTTGTGTGCAAAATCACATGTAAAATCAGCCAGTCAGTCCAATTATCTGTATTAGCAAAATTCATCTAGACAATTTTCTCATGTATCAAAATTAATACACAATAAGAAATTTCTCCTGTGAAAAACATGTGAATTTTTGGTAACTGATAACATTTTTTCAACATTTTCCTAATTCTTACCATCAAGTTGTTGCTCATATCCTTTCGTAAAAAACATCATTGCATTCGCCGCTCTTTCCGGTGTCTTCAAAAGTCCCTCTCGATTCACATCCTCTCCAACATGCTCGATAATATTGCGATACGCATTAGCCATCGACTTCAAATGCTCGTCCTTTGTGCATTTTTTCTCATCCTCCAAATGCGAGTGTTCACTAGCGTTGTCGGATGAAAGAAATCCAGATTCATCATCAACAACGCGCGACATTTCTCACCTGAAAAAGAGCTGAATGAGAAGAAAATGCGGGGGAAAGAAACAGGAAAGAATTTGAATAAATAATAAAAAGAGGTGTAATCGAATACCAAACCCAAGTAATCGGAAATTCAAGGATTTGGTCGATTGGTTCACCTAGGAAACAAAAATGTGGGAAAAAAAACTGAAAAAGAAGTAAGAAGAGGAAGAAAATGAAGAAGAAATGTTCAGTTTACACATTACTTTCACTTTTTTGCAAACGTATAGTCTAGTCAGAGACTGTAACCACTATCCCTATCTCCCTTTGAAATGAGCTTATCTCCGCCTTTAAATAGAACCCTGTCTGCCGAACTTTGGTCAACATAAGCTGATTTTGACTACGTTGAACTCTGTGAGAGCATCATTTTCCTACATGATTGTCATCGTTCAGATTTTTCATCATATTCTATGTTTCTTTTTTCCATGTTTTGACGTAACAGAGTTTGAAGATGACAATAGGTCTTATCAGTGATGCTTCTTTTTTTTTCAAAATTTAAAATTCTCTTGATGTGGTGAAAATTAACTTGATGTTCTGAACCTTTATCGAAAAATACCTGTTTCAAACTTTTTCTATGTATGAAAAATATTTTTCAAGTTTATTGCTATGCCCAATTTGAGGCAAAAAACGTGGCAAAAATATTAAAATTCTGCAAATTTCGAAAAAAATTTGCCCGATTTTTATAGAATTTTTTTTCGTTCAAAAAATTAATTGTCAAATACACGTTTAATTTCAACTGCGGGGATCCATAAAAAGCCGATTTCGCAAAACATAAAAAAGCTGTTTCGAACATCATGTCAAAAAATCAAGGATGTGATTTTTGGCATGGCGAGTTTTGGCCTGCTAGCAGGCTTATGGGTCTGGCCGTAGGTCGGGAATCGGACCAGTCCACATTTATCTACTCGACAAGGCCAGATTTTTTTTTTTTTTTTGAAGGTTTTCAGAGTCTGATCTGAAAGTCGGACTAGATAGTGTTCACCAAGCAATTAACTGAATCGGGCTCAACATGAAGTCCTATTTCTGAACCAGATTGAAGGAATTATTGTAATAAATTGGGCCAGGTCTGTTTTTTTGTTAGGCCTGCTCTCATAAAAATTATGTCGAAAAAAATCAGCATTGTCACCGCTGGTTCCGAGCCGAGATCGGTCTGCTCGCGGGCTTGTAGGGCAGGCCCGACTATAAGCCGTTTTTAAAATGAACCACCTGAGTTGAACTGAATCAGATTTTAACCAGACTAGACCTAATTTTTTGCTAGACCTGATTCTATGAGTTTTTTTTATGTAGTAGGCATCTAGTTCAAAATCTTTCCTGACAGGCTCTACCCATCTCGAAGCCCTCAACACAAAAAAAAACCTCTACGTAACAAGACCCAGATAAAGTACAGTAATAACCATTAAAGGAGCATATGAACTTCATCATTTATCTGGATGAGAGAAAAAAGATGCAGATAAAACGTTTTTCAGCCGAGCGGAAAATGACCTACTCAACCGAATAGATAATTCAAAAAAAACAAAATGAGAGAGGTCGTAAAAAAGTATAGCCGACAATTACCGGGTTGTGCTGCTAGTTATTTTTTACACGTATTCGGATCTAACTTTTTTGTGCATAAAATTATAAATATTTCACAAATCGGTAATATTGAGAACCTACAAGTTTTTGCTCTGAAAATAGAATTTAAGTTAATTTTCAATGTCAAATTCGAACTCTACGGATCGAGTAACCGCATAGATCAACTTATCACAATTTGAAAAATGCTGGTTCATGAAATTTTTCTTGTTCAAAAACGAAACTACAGTAGTCTGACTACAACTCGTTCATATGAACGTGTATTTCCAGAAAAAAGACCAACAACACATCATTTTCTCATAAATGGGAGAATTCGGGTTGCTCTGTTCTGTGCGGAAATCGCTCATTTCTCATGTCTCCCCCCTCCATTTTTGACTATTTCAGAGCTCTCAAAGAAAAGAGAGAATAACGATATATACACCAAAAAATGGGGGGAAATTTTTGGGGGTAGAAGGAAAAATTGAAATAAAACTTAGTATGGGTTGACGATGATGATGATGATGATGATGATGCGCGTAGAATGATAAAGACTGGTCAGAAAGAAGAAGAAGAAGAGAAGGATGAAAGGGTTGGCGACCGAATTGTAAATCATTGTCAAATTATCTGATATTCTCACGTGGAACTGGGTAACCATGAAAGACAAAGAGGAGGAGGGGAGGGAGAGGGCAAGATGACAATAACATTTTGGCGAAGAAAGAAAGTTTGGTTGATCTTACCTTTGATCTCAAAAATATCTAACTTAGACTAGGAAAATTGGTGGTGGTCACCAAGAAGTTACTTATAAATTGAGTACACCATCCGCAGTGAAATTGAAAAAAAACTGGGCTTGTTTTTATTGTTGTGAATGCAACACTCTAAGCAAGAACCGTTACCAATAAAAATTGACAAAACCAAGTGGAAACTGAAACTAACATTGTCAATTAAAGTATCCGAAAATATGAAATCACTATATTTTCAGAGAGCTGAATTTCAGTGGTTCAAAGTTTGGTTCAAAAAATACCTACTCATATTAATATTTTCTTTTTTCACTTCTCTAGGTGTTTATACAAATTCCGTTGTTATAATTTTAAAAATACCAAGTAAAAAGTCATATTTCAAAAGTTGTTGTCAATTTTTATAGAGTTTTGCTTTAAGCGATCTCAGCTAACTTTGAGCCACTAAGATTCTTCTGTTTTCACAATTAAACGCCAAGTTTTCAAACATGGACCTGGTATGATAAAAAATAGACTTGGCCTATCTTTTCCTGAATAGGACCAGAATGTGGTTTTTTGGAACCGGCCAGGCCAGGTAACTTTTTTTGAGTAATACAGACATTTGATTATTAATATTTGATTTTTGAAAATTTTAAAACTGATTTGTTTCAAAACGATGGGTTCATTTTCGAACACTTTTTTGGTTGTTGATTTGTTTCAATAAAAAAATCCGTTTCCATCCGATTCAGATCTTTGGCTGTGTTTTTCCAGACGTCTGAACCTATAATTATGGTTGCTGAAACGTACTCAAACATCCCAAACTGAAAATGATGCATCTTAAAACTCAACTTCAAGGCCCGGTTCAGAATTACTTTTAAAATATTGGACCTAATCTGATTTTTGAACTTGGAATCGTTTCAAAAGACGCACTAAGGTCAGATTTTGTTGTTCTCGGTTCGGCTACTTTGCTCTGTTTCAGGTTCGATTTAGAAACGCTTTGGTAAAAATTCTGACCGATTGTTCATTTTTGAATCCTTATTAGATTTGAGAGGTTTTTTCGATAATCCTTTCTAAAATCAATAGTTCAGTGTCACTTTCTTTTAGCCCAGTTTGTTTCAATATCAAAATTGTAATGAAACGTGCAAATATGTACATACAAACTACACACAAACCACAAGCACATATTTAAAATGGCATTTGTGATTTGATATTGAATTAATTTCATTAGGAAAAAACGTGTCGAACTTGGTAACACAAAAGTGAAGGGATTTTTCAGAGATGGAAGAGTATGACTGAAAAAATGAGCAGAAGTATCTGAATGTCGAGCTCAGTAATACAAAATTTTTCAGAAATTTGCTGAAACCTAGGAGGGTTCAAAACACAGTTTGAGGGTGAAAAACTATATACCCAAAAAAGGTTTAAAAATCTGGATTGATTAGATAAAAATTTCTCGATTTTCATGAAACAGCTTCTAGGTTTACCTAGATGAGAGTGGATAACTATTTTTGTCAAACCAGGTTCTCAATTCCAAAAAAAATGCATTCCTTCTTGTCGGTGATCTATTATTCAACTTTGGTCTCTATGTCATCTTCTAAAGAACAGGTTCAAAATTATGCGTAAACCTTGATTATGTGTGCATCGTTTTAATCACTTCAGAGAATGACCGAGTTCCAAATTCATATTGATAAATTAATATTTGTAAATATTACATCAGCTGCTATCTTGGGCAAAGTTACAAGTCATTGAAGGATTAGTGTCATAAACATCAAGAGACCAAAAACTTTTCTTTTTTTTTTTTGAAATTTGTAATCATCACTATCAAATGTTCCTTTTATCAAAAATCACAATTCCAGTTTTTTTACCCAAAAAAAAATAAAAAATAAAAAAGAAGGAAAGTAGTCCAAAGTATCAAGGTATAAATCAAGTTTAGTGTTTCTTTGAAAATCGAGAAACAAAAAAAAAAGGAAAATGGAGAAGAAATGTCATCATCGATACAGTATTTATGTATGTATTGGTTTACAATCGAATTTCTGGTTTCGCCAATTTCGCGATCAGATAAATAATTCGGTTTGTTTTGACAATAAAGGAAGAAAAAAGGGGAATGGAATTGAATGGGAATGACTTGTTTGATGTCATTCTCGAGATGGAATTGTTTGAACTTTGAAAATGAAAACAACGTGAGAACGGGGGAAATGGGAAAAAAATCCCAAAAGTTCATGTATAAAATCAAAAGATCAACTTTAACAAAAACACCCGATTAATTTCACATTTTTCTGAAATATCATGTAGTTAAAATTTGAAATAGTCAGAAATAGTCACCTATACAGAGAATATTTTGAGTGTTTGGGTCAATTTTAAGTACCTCTCTATTTTAGGCTCAAACTTATCAGATCTTTTAAGATTTAACATCCTGTTTCTAACTTTTGCTGAACTCCGCACGGAAAACTGGGAATTTAGATTTTATGTTTTAACCAGAAACATATTAAAAATAATGAAAATGTTGGAACCGAAGAAATTTAAGAAAACTCTATCGGACCTAGTGTGATTTTTTATTCTCTACATGTTTGCATTGAAATAAATGCAGAAAAAACTCAATCCACTGAAAAATCTTGATTTCAAAAAGGTATTCCACATTGTGAGAGCTCAATTTCCAGATTTCCGTGTCGAGCTCAGCAGATGTCAGACACAGGATATTGATCAGCATAAAAAACTCTATTGAATGACTTAGGTCTCCTTCAAAAGTCCGTACCACCTCATGTACTGGAGAGCCGGCGAAGTCCACCATCTTCTTCATCCAGACAATGGCTCCTTTTGGAGCACAATTTCCCTTGTCATGACTTGCTCATATATCCAGAAAACTAGTTAACTTTGCAAATTGAGATCAGAAAAACAAAAATCACTAATATTTTTGTTTGCATAGCAATTACTAATTTTTAGCCTTACCCATTCCTTTCGAGAAAATAACTAATGTGAAATCAAAAGTGTAACCTATTTTCCTAAGAACAAAGACTAAGAACCCTTTATCGCGCAGTAAACGTTGACCCTACCACGGGTTTAATTGAAAATTTTTTGATAAGATATACTAGGCTGTAAGGGTACGGTCGGATTGACATCATCGAACATAACTTGACTGTAGTCTGTTTCACAGATCACGTCATACTTCTTGTGACTTACTCTCACTACATTTTTCTACGTTAGTTTTCCACGAAAAACATGGTTCCTATAATTAAAGGGAAAATATACTAGGAAAGTAATCAGAAAGAAAACAAGTCGTTGTTTGATCAGTGTTTTTGGCACAATTCTCTATCAAAATCCCGCAATAATTGGGGTGTACTTTTCCGGTAACGGAAAAATAATAATATTTCTATCCTCTTCAATACTCTATTTGAGAAAAAATGGCATGGTATCTATATCCGGTGATTTGTTGTATTTTAATTTCGCAGTTTGTTGGGCATTTTGGGAATTTTAATTTGATCCTATTGCATTATCGATTACCGAAATTGAGAACGAATTATGGATGGTTGTTGACGATATTGACGATTTGTCAGTCAATTTGTTTGGTTTTTGAGAATGTTAATTTATTTTATGCGATTTATGGTGAGTCAGGGTTTTTGACATATAAAAATTATTACAACCCCAGTAGAATTTGAAAAATTTACTTCTTCAATGTTTGTAAGTTGAATATAGGGCAAGCTGATTTTAAATAAAAGAGCACATATTTTATAGTAAAACCTTCCAGAGATTTTTACACGAAGTTTTTGAGGAAATCATTTTGAAACTTTGAACTTTTTTTCTAGAGAACTAGAACAATTTTCGGTAAAACCCCTTTGAGGATTATACATTTTAAAATGTGCTTTTTTGAGGAGCAACTTGTCGACTCCACTTTTGAGCCAAAACAAACTTGGTAACATACGAAACGTCACGTGTTCTTTGAGAAAGTGAAATTTTTGCAGTTTTTTGATATTAGAATCTGATTCTACATGTCATAATATCTAGGATAACTTGTTTTTTTTTTTAGCTCAAAATTCAATTTCAATTGACAATGAAACTGAAAATACATTTTTGACCCGTTGACATTTAATTTTTATTGCTTGTGGGTAGCGTTGCAAAACGGGTGCGACGGGTGACCCGTGATACACGCTACACCCGTCTGTTCGTTCGTTAGACACCCGCCACACCCGCCTGTTTGTTTGTTTGACACCCGCCACACCCGTCTGTGTGTGGTTTCATACACGCGACACCCGGCTGTTTGTGTGTATTTTCAGGCGGGCGTGTACGGGTGCGGGCGTGTACGGGCGTGTATGGCGGGTGCCGGGTGTGACGGGTGCCGGGTGTGGCGGGTGTCAAACAGAAAGAGGAGGACGGGTCACCCGTCGCACCCGTTTTACAACCCTACTTGTGGGTCATCTCCTTATGGTTTGCAAAAAAATAATCAGTCACTCAAAAAAATGCCTAAATTCTGAACTAAGCTAAATTATCTCCCCTATTTAAAGGTTGGGTAAAGGGGAATTGGCAAGTTGGTTTTAAACACATTTTTTTTTAGGTAAGACCCTCGAGGGACTTTTTATCGAAAAGTCTGGTATTCGAGAAAATTTAAATTGAAAAAATAAATTTGGAAATTTTTAACTCTGAACATTTTTTCTCGAATACTAGGTTTTTTGGTAAAAAAATCCTTCGAGGGTTTTACCTAAAAAAATGTGCTCTTTCATTTAAGAGCAACTTTCCGAGTTCCTTTACCCCACCTTTAAATAGCTCGACCTGGGAAATAACCCACAAAGTTCTGTGATTTTCAAAAGGTTTCTGTTTTTTTTTTGAAGTTTGATAGATGGTTCAAGAGGGCAGAATTTGTATGTCCTCAAAAAGTAGGGGCTGAAACAACGAATGCCCGATTGAGCTCTTATTGAGACCAACCTTTTTTGAAGTCAGTGAAAAGGTTCATGAGCACAGTACTTACATAGATAATATTCACTACCCATGCGATTTGGTTACTGTAGTTCCATTTTTAGTTCAACCATGCCAGACAGCTTTATCGATAACTCGCGTGTTTATCAACCATCATCTTAGTTTTCTCAAAAAAACTTTTTTTATAATAACATGTTTGTTCCCCTGTCTAGTAGATGTCAAAATAGATTTCCAATCTTCACCAAAACAATTTTCTGATCTCCCATAAAAACCACAGTACCTTCCAAATAACAACATCTCATCAATTTTATGTGTTTGCACATCAAACCCATGAAAAATTATTGTTTTATATCTCAAAAATTGGTACATTGATGAGGTACGGTAGTTTTATGGTTCCAGCAGAGAGGATTACTGTAGGTAGCTCAAAAAAGGAAGTAAAATTTTTTTGCAGGTCGAATAATGAGTAATCCAATTTACCGTGACAATTGTTTCCATATAATCTTCGCCTATCTGTTTTTTAACCCATTTCAGCAAGGAATTGTGACAATGATAGCGGTTGATTTATTGATTTGTGTATTATTTCCGATCAGGTACGGTACTTCAAAAATTACTGTAGAGAGTTCGCTAGAGCGCATTTGACAGTTTTAGGTATCGAGGTCTCAACCAACCATACTACTTGACATGTCTTCTTATCCCTCCAACTTGTCATGGTTTATATCTCATGATCTCTGGATTCTTATATATTGATACATCTGAAGTCAAGCTCTGCAATCCTCCCTCAGCTCTTTCACCAAAAATTAAAATAACCAATTACTTTATCACTTTGTGCACATGTTCATTAACTATTATAGCATATAGTATATCATTTTTCTTGATCTATTTGAAAAGTGAGAAATCTATTTACCTGAATTCATATATCAATACAAGAAAAAGTATTTCAGCCCGTCAAAGATCAAAAATCGATATTGAGTCGAAAACCCTTAAAAGTTTGAGTGTTATAGTCATCGTCTTCATAATCACCCGTCTTCTTGGAATGATAGTCATCAACATTCAACAAATCTTAGCCTTCTCGCCAGAATCAATCATTGCCACCCAGAATTTTTTAGTAATCCCAGCGTTGGTTGGATTCTCCCAGAATTTTTATGTTTGCTATTTTCGATCGAAGGAATATCGACAGATGTTTAACAAACAACTCCTTCCGATATATCGATTTTTTCGACCGAATTATGAGCTTCGAAAGATTTTTGTTGGCAATGGAGTGAGCAGGACGATCAATTTTAAACCAATGTCAAAATAATCAGAATGAAGAGTTTATTTTTGAAAAAAAAAGTTTTACAGATTTTTTCAACGTGGCCACGTGATTCTCTTGGCCACGTGATTCTCTTTGGCCACGTGATTCTCTTTGGCCACGTGATTCTCTTTGGCCACGTGATTCTCTTTGGCCACGTGATTCTCTTTGGCCACGTGATTCTCTTGGCCACGTGATTCTCTTTGGCCACGTGATAACCCCTTGGCCACGTGATTCTCTTGTCGGGATCAAGGCCACTGTATCCTTTTATTTCAATTAATTACCTATAACAAAAATATTACTACCTGTCTACCTTGTGAATACATTACTACTGAATATTGTTCTTAAATTTTTGTGTGTGTGATTGTTTGTAAATAAAAGTTATTATTATTATTAAAACGTGTACATATCCTACTAATGACTGATAACCTCTTTTTTGGGACCTAGTCAAAAATTACACACACATAGACAGTTTTCAGTTATTACAACATTTTTATTCATCCTCGTCAATGTGTGAAACACGTTTTCAAAAATTCTGTGCTTCGCCGAGAAGAAAAATACTTTTTCAAAGTCGCTAATACACCGCAATTTTTCCGCATTCCATGGTGTTTGCACAAACACACAACTTGACGTGAATGTTCACAAACTATGGTACCCATTGTTTCTATCTCAATAGAGCGAACAAGCTTGTTTGTTAGATTTTGAATTTTTTTGTGTAGAAAGTTGTTTTTTTCCAATTCCCAACTACGTGTCTTTAAGCACATTTTTTCGTATTCAGTGACGTCATCTCAACGCAATAAAATGCGGCCATTTGCAAGATTGAGAGAGATGCAGAGACAAAATCTGCAAGAGAAGTACAAAACGGTGTTAAGTGTCCATGGCCGACTGGTTAGCCTTTGTGCTTTCAGAGCAAACGACGATGGTTCGGTTCCCCCCATGCGACCAAGAGTTTTTTTGTAATTTTCAAATACTTTAAAAACTCATTTTCGACTTTTCGAGAACCGAAAACAGGTGGTTCCTAAAATAACTCAAAAACAATAGTGAACCGTACCGGATCAGAACCTGGCCCTATTTTTGAAGTTTTCCTAAATTTCAAGTCTGTTTGAGAAAGAAAAAGTTATTAGTTGGGCTCCGCGACGTTTCGCCACCGGACGTTTCGACACCGAGTTTTCACCCATTTTTGGTCAAAAATTGACTGACCTCGATTTTGATGATACTTTCGGATTAAATGTATTTGAGTACGGCGAACATCATGGTAATATTTATTTTACATCGAAAAAGAGCTGCACCCATATTTTAACCCATTTTAGGTAAAAAAAATGACTATGCAAATTTCGTGGTTTGGTTTAATTTTTTTTTAATTAAGTAGTCAGTTATCTAAAATGGGTTAAAATATGGGTGCAGCTCTTTTTCGATGTAAAATAAATATTACCATGTTGTTCAAATACCCTTAATCCGAAAGTATCATCAAAATCGAGGTCAGTCAATTTTTGACCAAAAATGGGTGAAAACTCGGGTGTAGTTCTTTTTTGGTTAAAAATGAATATCACCATGATGTTTGTCATACCCGAAAACCTCTGGCATAAAATATTGAACAATTTATTTCAAAAAATCATCCGGTGTCGAAACGTCGCGGTGTCGAAATGTCGCGGTGGCGAAACGTCCGGTGGCGAAATGTCGCGGAGCCATCAGTTGTTGAGACCCAAACTCCAACAATTCTATTCTGCTCCGATTTAGATAAACTACCCGGAAAAATAAAGTCAAATCTGTTTTAGAAAACGTTTTCAGTTGATGAGTCCGTTTTTCATCGATTCAGGTGGCCTGTTTCAGGATTTACCCAAAAAACTTCTATCTGAATTCGAAAAAAAGAAATGCGATATCCAAAGCTGAAAAAACGCAAAAAATTACTAATAAAAAGTGTCTAACTCTCTCTCTGTTTCATACGCTATTTCGAGAGTACTGTCAAAGGTCTCGACGCGAAGGAACGGAATAGTGTGTGAAACAGAGAGGGTGCATTGGACGATTTAGAAAAAATTTCGTGGTTTTTTTCAGCTTTGGACGTCGCAAAAACGAAATTAGTTTTACAACAAGGGAGAACCGGACCAGAGACTGCACGTGGTCGTTTGCTCGAAAGACACACCATTTAAAGGTAGGGAAAAGGGACTCGGCAAGTTGCACTTAAATGAAAGAGCACATTTTTTTAGGTAGAACCCTCGAGGGATTTTTTACGGAAAAGTCTGGTATTCGAGAAAATTTCATTTGAAAAAGGAAATTTGGAAACTTTTAACGTATGTTGAAAGTTTCTAAATTTCTAACTTTGACCAAAATTTTCTCGAATACTCAGCTTTTCGGTAAAAAATCCCTCGAGGGTTCCACCTAAAAAAATGTGCTCTTTCATTTGAGAGCAACTTGCCGAGTCCCTTTACCCCACCTTTAACAAGTCGGCCATGGACATTTATCATCATAATGTACTTCTCTCGGAGAATTTTTCTTTGCGCCTCTTTCAATATCGTCAATTGCTTGCTGGTATAACGTTGTTTTTTTTTTGGGGTCCAGAAGAGTAATTGCAAAATCGGACCCGACTTCTGAAACTTCCCTGAATCGGGTCAAGCACAAAAGTTACGCATGGAGTTAAAATCCAAAGCCAATACCTCATAGAAACAAAACCAGTATGTTTTTTCATGTGAAAATATGTACATTATGATGTATTTTCCCATAACTCTAATCTCCTTTCCAACCTTGCTCTTTTTCATTTTCTCCATTTTCCCTTACAAAAAACCTAAACTTTTTGATTTTTGCAAAACAAAAAAATGTGTGACATTTTCTATTCTAGCAAACAAGAATCCAAAAATATAGTAGTCGTTTGGCTACAAATTTCAATTTTTCTCAGATTTTCCCTCTTCTCTCAAACAAGATTTTCTAACAATCGCGCCTTAGCAACCGGAGAAAATCGGGCAAGGGGAGAGAAAGGTAAACCAGAGCTCCACCCCCCAATGAATTTTTTCTTATTTTATTTACCTTTTATTCGATTCACCCCCGAGATTTCAAGTGCATACATATATACATGTGTACATGTATCAACAGGGTCCTGTAGCTCGGTGGATTGAGAGTTCAAATTCGTCATCATCTCTTACAAAGTATAAAATTTTGTAGGACTTTCTAATTGATAATCCTCAATTGACGTGAGATACCGTACTCTAGACTCCGCCTAAACATCTGAAACTCTTCTCAAAGTTTCATTTTCATTTTAGATAAAGAAATCGACCCCACCTGGATTTGATCCAGCCACCTCTCAGACCAAATCTTAGCGCGTTACCACTCTACCAGAGCGCTCTGTCGTGTGTTTTTTTTTCGTCAGAGAGCTTTCTGTTTTAGTTTTCCCCAATTTTTTTTATTTTTATTAATTTATTCAATACGTGTTTTCCACGTGAAATTTAACATAATAGTAATGAGAAATGATATAAAAAAAAACATCGAGAAACAATGAGGTATAATTGGGGAAAAATGTGGGCGAAAAAAAGTTTGGAATAGCCAGGATCTCAACTTAAACCCAGGGTTTTCATGCGCGATATTGAATAATAGTATACGATCAACCAAATATAACGGAATAGAATGAAATTAAAGAGAACATGTTCTATGAACGAAGAAGTTCTTGCGAATGTTTGATTTCGGTATTTGAAGTTCAATTCCGAGAATGTTTGTTTTTTCTCACGCAAAAAGTCCGAGTTTTATTTTATTTCTCCCATTATTAAATTCACCTGCCTGCCGTATATATTTTTTTGCCGCGAAAATTATTCTTATTATCGATTGGGTTTTTTTTTGTCGTTGTTTCAGAATGAACGGCAACTTCAATCAATTCATCAACAATTGTGACAACTTGGACGAGGAGATCAGTGTCACTGATTTCATTAAGACATTGAAGAAGGTCGAGTCGTGCGATGCGTTGAATGGAAAGGATCGCGATAGTACGAGCTCGTCGTGAGTTGGCCGGAGAGGGTCCTTGGGGAATTCAGGACGCCCTGGCAGCCCTTTTCATTTGTTTGCTCTCTTGCTCGAATTTTCTAGGCTCAATCAATTTAGCCGTTCAAAACCCCTCCCTTTGTTTGTATGAAAAAATTTTTGAATAAGAAAAAAGTAGGCTTGATGTAACTTACAAAATATGAAATATCTTAGTCTAATTTTAAGCAAAAATATTCTCTAATACTTGATTTGAATTTGGAATCACCTGAAAAGATTTATCGGACAAATCCTAGTTCCAGAATCTGAAAAATGACTTCACTATTCAGGGAAAAACAAAGCGTGTCGCAAGGGTTGCGGCATTTTTTCCCTCGTGGATTTTCTACCGATTGGCTCATGCTCATTTCGGTGTAGATTAGACTGATTTTTCGATAATGTTCCAGGAACTGATGAGAAAAATGAAACGGGTCCTTCTTTGTTCAAAATGGTCCTGGCCCTGTTTCAGGGAAATTCGTAATGAGGAAGCTTTTCATGAAGATATTAGTCAAAACGAACATGTTTTCTATTGAAATTATAGCAGGAATTTTCGACTAAATTTGATGTCAGAATCAAATTTTACGGTTTGAATAACCCCCCATGTCAACTTGACATCAAAATTCTAGTTCTTGAAATGTTTTCCTGTTGAAAAACGAAACTAAAGTAACCCAATGGCAACGATGCTTATAGATTAAATTTCTGTAGTTATTGTTGGATGAATACGGTACTTTCCATTTCGAAAAATTATAGTAAAACTACTGATATCCTATGGGTATTCTTAGCCAGTTACAAACCGCCCTGATTACTGTACTTTCCGCGTTCTCGAGCTTCTGTAATTTATTGCAAAAACGTGTAGTTGTGTAATTAGATTAGAATTTGGTTGATATGAGTCGTCTAAAAATCGGTCAAACGTGCTCTATTGATAATCTAAAAAAAAAACGACGTGTCATTCAAATTCTTGAATTTTTTTCTCTGAAAATAGAGTTAAAGTGGATTTTCATTGTTAAATTCAAATTCTACGTGTAAAACTACAACATTTAATTTTTTATTTGATCGTTTCATCATTCCTGGAAGCTTTTTTCGAGTGGGAAAAGAAAAACTACAGTAGCCCGATGGCAGCGATTTGTGAAGAATTATTTGAAAATGGGGAAAACAAAACTCAAAATTCAGTCAATTTTCAGGTCTTCAACAGACAAGTTGGCCAAACCAACCGATGACCGCAAAATCGATAAAAAGTAAGGTTTTAAAGGTTTATTTTCTAGTAAAACCTGAAATATCCTCCCGGTCATCGTTTACTCTGAGTTTTCAGAGGCAGTGCAAATGATCTCCTTCAAAACATGAGAAAACGATTCGTACATCGAGCCACCGAGCCGATTTTTCACGCACTCCCTGAGGCTCAGGTAAGCAGGTGTGTATTTGATGTTGTTGTCTGTATGTCACTTCTTTTTAACCGCTTCTTGATTGCATGCACACTTTGCTTTGCTCTTGGAGCATCACTGGGAGCGCCAACATCGATTTTCAGGACCAACTTGGATGCGCAAGCTGCAGCGGCGGGAGAGGGAGCAGCGACAATTGCGGCCAATGTGCCAGAGGCGACCAAGGCAATCAGCGGCGGAGAGGCACCGACTTTGTGAATTTGCCCAAATTCGATACTTTACTTGATAGAAAAACTGACTCTGAACCTATTTTGTCGTCGAAATCTCATAAGTATCATTCAACATAATTACTAATTTTTTTTATATATGTGGGAAACAATTATTTGGAATAAATGAATTATGGCAGAATTTTTTCTTTTTTTTTGAAGAAATGAAGCTTGTATTTTGGAAAAAAAAAAATTACTGTATCTTTAAAGGCGCACAAACAAAAATCTTTATCCGCGTCTTGTTAGGAAAATACGTGAAGTGTGGAGTTCTCTCGGACTAATTAATTATTTTTTTTCCTTGTTTTCAGAAAAACGACTCGTAGAACACATTTTGCTGGAAGGTTTATGTGTAAAACGGAGAAAATTGTTCTGACATTTCAAACATTTTAGCTTTCAATGTTTTTTTTTTTACCAATTTTTCAAAAATATACTTTCTTTTTCGTAAAAAATGTACTTATATTTAAAAGATGTTTGAAACAGTCCCGAAATGAAACTATTAAATGCTGTTCTTTCATCAAATATTCCTCAAAAAAAAGTACGAATTTCAGGTTCCAAAAAAATTTAATCAACGTTTTACTTTTTTGCAGGAATGTATAAATATTTGTTCGTTTCTTTTTTTTCATTTATTTCCCGCTGCCGAATGAATCAGCAAACAAGGCGCAAAACTACAAACGCGCCAGTCGTTCTCACTCTGACTCATGAAAAAACATTTTTTCTCCACATCTCTTTTTCTCAACCCTTTTTTCCCGTTAATCTTGTCCATCGCCTGCAGAAGCAGGTTCTTTCGGAAAATAAATAGGTAAAACACAATCCTTTGTTCTGAGTACATAATGTTTTCCGACTTTTTTGCTACGTTCACATTTAAACTAATCACATTTTTTCAATATGAAAATCGATAGGTTACCATGGAGTAAATTAGGCAGATTTCCGTTTAATAATGGAAAAATAAATAGAAATATATGTATATGACATATGTATTATTCATGAAATTTTATCGGAGAGTGAGAATACATATTTCATACATAATTTTGTTTCTTTTCCGCTAAAATACCTTATAAAATAGAGAAATAAAGAGAAATAAAAACCGGTTTTCTTAAGTGTACCTTTTTCTTTTTTTTTTATTATGCAATATTTACTTCACTTCATTATTTATTATATGAAATGTCAAGCAACAAACTTTCAGGCAGTCTATATATGGAAATAGATGAAGGTCCGCCACCCTTCAATGGTGTAGTTGGTGGAGGTGATTTTGAGGATGGTGGCAATGAAGAGTTGGTGAATGATGATGTTGACACGGCGATCAGTTTTGGGGTAAGTTTTTTCTAAAATCTTTTTGAATAATTAAATTATAAAATATTGAGAATATAGTGAAAATATCAAAATTTGAAGTTATTAACAAGTTGAAGTTCTTCAGTTTTTATCTACTGTGAAATCTTTGAATTCCAATAAAAAATCACATAAAGTTCTGTAAATTCAAAATTTCTGTTAAAACTATCGATTGGAAGGTGTTTTGAACGAATTACCCCAAATAGTCTGGTCAAGGTCTACGCAATACATTAAAAAATTCGAGTGTTTTCCCAACATTCAAAATTTATGTCAATTTAATGATCCTGAGACGATGAAAAATAAATTTATAAGTTTTTTGTTGCAAAATCCTTTGTTGAGCTCTAAATCGAGCTACGAAAATTAATTTTTTTCACTTTTAGGTTCTGCAATACGAAACAATATCCTAGACCATAATTTTTCTGACCTAAATTTTTTCAGAATGTCAAATTATCCCTAATCTAATTAGTTTTATCAAAATCAAGCTTCATCAAAAGCTGACAGCTAAAAAAATTCTCGAACTTCAAAAAACCCGATATTCCTGTTCTTCTAAAATTTCCAAAAAAACTTATAATCTCAACGTTTCGAAATTTATCTAAAAATTCATTCAACTTCAAAAATTTCAAAATTTACTCACAAATCTCATTTTTAATGTAAAAATCAGGATTTTATTAACTATTGTCGAAGACCGAAAGTTAAACCTAATTTTCAGACTCTCGATCATAGTCACATCGCTGACACCTCAACAATGCAATCCTTCTCAATGTCATCAATCGGACAAGGCGATTCCATGCCAGATTCTAAACTAGACATTCCTCCGTGCTCTCAGGCAACTAGCTCTTCTGAAATTTTGACTGGTAAAGAACCGGAAGAACAAGAAGATGATGATGATGAATGGGGAGATTTTGGAGAAGCGTCGACGAAACCGGATGAACCAGTTGCTCCTCAAAAAGAAGCAGATGATGATGAGTGGGGAGATTTTGATCAGGCTCGAGGGCCCCCTTCTAGACATCAGTCGATTGATTTTGAACCTCAACAGAGTTTTGATGATGATGATTGGCAGGCGGAGTTTTCATCAGCACCAAAAGTTGAATTAACATCATTGAAAGGTCTTGAAGAGATGTTGGAAGATGAAGAACTTTTCGTCGATGGGTTTGATGATGAAGTGGAGTCGGAATTTGTGAGTGATTTAAAGTTGGATGACCTTCGAGAAAAATTGGATAGCGAAGAAGTTCAAAATGAGCTCTGGAAGAGTCTTCGAATCGTCGAAGAAGCACTATCTCTCAAATTCGAGTGGAAAAACAGTTCAACACGAGAGAAGCACTTCAAATTCATCAAAATTGATGAGAACCTTGTCAAAACTGCTCCCAAATCAGCCTTCGATATGACAAATATTCTTCTACCAACACAACCTTCTACAAGTAATCATCATAATAGTAACAGTAATACGAGTGCAATGGAGCCATCGACAAGTGTGGAATCTCCATCTATACCGGTCGTTGATTTTGATTGGGAAACTTCGGGATTGACGAATCCGTTAAAGGGAGCTAGTGAGTAATTGAGGAATATTGAGATTGAAAATGAAATTTTAATTTTAGGTCAATCCTCGGCGATCATTGATGTTGATTTTCTGCATTCAAATGGTGGTAGTAGTTATACGAATCCTCTCCAAAAAGATTTAGCCGATTTTGGGTTGAACTCGGTGTCGGAAACTGTTTCAGGAACGCAAAGGTATGTTTTAAAAAACGTTTTGTGAAACTGTTCCGAATTTTATATCCAAAAACTTAATTTTTCAACAAATTACTTGAAATACGAAAACATGAGATGGAACTTGATATAAACAGCAAAATTTGGCTTCTAATTCGAAATTGTTTGGAATGTTTTTCATAAAAAATTTCTGCATTTTCATGCTTCAGTTTATAACTTTTTACTGCTTCAAAGATTCAATGAAAGTTTTTAAAAAATTTCCTGATCTTGATGGTAACATTCTATTGTTTCAGAAATTCCATATGATCAAAAAAATAAATGTTTAACATTCATGGTTTCTCATTCAATCATGTTCATTGCAAGATATTAAAACACACAAGCAGAGCTGTTGAAATGGAATGTACCCCAGATGGGCTTCCCAGATTAACTGGGAAGAATGAGTAAATTTTATCACGTGGGAAATTCCAAATAAACATTACCATCCTATGGGAGCCCAGGTGGGCTTTCTTTTTTCTTTCATTTCTTAAAAAAACACTAATTTTTTCATGAAATGAACAAAAAAACGACCAATACGTCAGAAAAAGAAATATTTACAAACGTGAACTTTTTCGAAAATTTACAAAAAAAATTTCCCAACTGGGAAAGCCCAGCCCACCCCAGTTTATCTGGTCATTTCTTGAAGTGGGATGGGATGGAATGGGCATTTCTATCTGGGCTATCTGGAGCCCACATTTTTCCCATTTCGACAGCTCTGCACACAAGTGATGATTTTTATTTAAAAACGCTTTTTTCCTTTTACGCCTTCATGATACGTTTTGAAAAAAAACCTTCGTTCAGATCTAAAATGCGGTTTTCTTAAAGTAGTGAAGTTTCTCCAGAATCATAAAAAATTACTGGATTCCTGCAACTGAGTCAGAATTTTTCCAGCAATTCTTCCTCTTCAAATATCCTCGACTCAATAATGACCAAAGTGGACGCTGGTCGTAAAAGTCCCTATAAAGACTCGAAAGTCCTCTCGCTCGACGCTCGTCATCTTCTCGATCAATTGCCCGATCTACAGTACATTCAATCAAACATGTTGATGTTCCCAATGGGTAGCGGAACTCAAAATTTCCCCCAATAATTCATATCGTTTTTCAACCCCGTTTTGCCTGTCTGCCATCATTTTTATCATCTCTATCCTGTGTTTTTTTTCTTACCTGCCAGAGTTGTGAACTTTCCCCCCTTTTTTGTGAGTTACAAAATCTTTCCTCTTGTGATATAATTCAAGAAATACTTGTGATATAATAAACCTGAATAGCTTTTTCTATCTGTTGTTATTCATTCCAATATGAATCTGATGTTGCATTTTCGCTCCATTGCAAACAACGCGTTATTTTGGAAATTAATTATACTTTGTGTAGTTCTTTTGGAATTAATTTGAAGAAAATATGAATGAAACTCCCCCTGTACCATCTCCAAGAAAAAATACATTGTGAGTTCATAATTCAGAAAAGGTTGGAATTTTTATAAATTTTCAGAGAAGATGGAGGAACCCCGACTACTGGAAGAACTAATGAGGAAGATGAGGCGCCTGTCACATTTAGGTTGGTTATTTTTTCAAAAGTTGTAACTTAGAAAGTTTTATACGTTCTAAATGCTAAAATTGCACTGAAAAATGATGATTTGGCGGAATAAATTAAGTATTTATAAAGAAGACAGAAAATTTGAATCCAAATTTCCTAATGATAGATCACAGGAATGAAAATTTCAAGCCAGAAAGCCCGCTTACCCACAAAAAATCGGTTTTTTTTTGAAATAAAACAACAAAAAACAATAGTCTTCTTATCATTTTGTGAAATATACTAATTTTGATTTAATATTGAAACAAACAGACAGCCAATTCAAGCCGAGCTAAGTTCTCCCTCAAATGCCTAGATTTTTTCTCCGAATTTACGATACTGTTTCCCATTTTATTAATTCGTTTTTTTAGAATCATAGTACAGAAAAAAACAAGTGTTAAACATTGATGATCTCAAAAATAGGTCTCAAAATACATTTATATGTAATTCAGAAAATATTTGATGCTAAAAAAACTAATGCTACCACATTGATTCTTTTCAATCTTGCCATTGCATAGAAAAATTAGACATTTTCGAGTTTTTTTTTTCTAAAAATAATCATGAATTTTTTTTTGTTTCAATTTTCCCATATACGAAAGTTAGTAAATATAAAATATTCGTCGATTTCAATATTCAATGAAAATTTTTACACAGATGCTTTTTTAATACAACATTTAAAAATCTGTTTGAAAAACCCCCTTTATCATTATTTGGTATTTTGTAGAGCCGGCGAATTACTAACTGAGATCTTCTCCGAACTAACTGACAAATGGAACGATCTAGAAAACTCGAAAAAGGGTGTTCGAATGTCGAATCTGATGCGAGATAGACAAATCGAAGAGAAAATCAATGCAATGCGTCGATTGGAAGTTGACGAAATCCTCGAAATTATTCGCGTCGATACTATGAAATTCCGAAATTTGGAAAAAGAAAACGAGCTTTTGAGTCGACATAATCGAGAAATGGCAAACATGTTGGATTTGGCTGAAAATGGTGTGGCCAAGGCGCAGAATGTGGTTTTCGATAAAATGCAAACAGCGTGTAAGAAGATTCTTGATGACTTTCATGGACGAGAATCGGAATTGATGGGAAAGTTGAGTGATGTATCGAAGAAAAATGCTGAATTGACTGTAAATTTGAACGAGGCGACGAAGAATATTGAAAAACTCGAAGGGAAACTTGAAGTTTTAACAAAGAAAAATGAGATTCTTCTCCAAAACTACGAATCAGTTCAAAGTACATCAGAGCAATTGTCTGCTAAATGCGAACAACTGAGCTCAGAAAACTTTGAGCTTCATGAAAATGTTGCGCGGCTCAGGCAGGAGTTGATGACAACGCAGAATGAGGCAATCGAGAAGACTAGAGAAGTCAACAGAATACAAGGTGTACTAATAGCCGAGGATGCGAAAAATCGAGAAAAGGCTAGAAAACATGAGAAAGAATTGATGGATCAAATGAATGTATATCGCGATGGTATACAGTCGAGAATGGATGATATGATTCGCGCGAAAGATGAGAAGATTGCCAGGATTTTGCAAAGTTCGACGGATCGAGAATCTACGTTAGAAGCCAGAAATCGAGAACTGATGAGTGAAATGATGAAATACAAAAAACAGGTAGACAAATTACAGAGGTTACGGATAATGCGAATAGTTTTTATAGGCGGAGAATTATGAGAAACATTTCGGAATGATTGAGAGTCAAATCAAGGGAAAATTGAAGCGCAATATTGCGATGAATTATCGAGAAATGCTTGAAATGATTTCAGAGGGTTGGTTTTTTTTTGTTAGAAGTTTCTATAAAAAATTATAAACGAATAAAAAAAAAGATAACACTCAAAAATAACATTTAGTTGATTTTACGGGTTTTGAAATTTCGGGTTCACGTGAAACAACGTTTTTCAGCAATTATTATAATTTTGGCTGAAGAGTGTCTTTTGCACTCATAGAATCTTTGAATTTCGATCTCCAAATTAGCTGGAATTTTTAAACTGCAATCGTAGCAATAAAATTCCGAACATTACATAAATACATTGGGAAATATCTACGTTCTCCATGTATATTTTTTACTGTTTCAAGAGTTCGATAAGTCTTTGTTAATTAAGAACAAATTGATCAATAGTTCTCCTGTACTCATCTCTATCTAGCAATTGGATTGCGATGAATTATCTTCGCAGCCGAATGAGAAACAACATGTTCTTTTCTAAATTCAGTACAAGATCAATCATTCAAGGATTTAGAATTTAGAATCTTAAATATGCATATAATTTTCTTGCCTAGTTTTGGCAGCTGATTTTCAATATATTTGATGTTTGAGTTTACAATAAAAACCCGATCTCAGATCCAACTTAGACTCTGGGCATGGGCCTTTCTTCTCCCGACATAAAAACACAAATCTAGATAGTTACACGTTTATTGAGGCTTAGATCAATAATTTTAGCGATTTGTTAAACAACACTCTCAAAACATACTACATTCTATGTTTCATAAACAATGCTATTTAACTTTTTTCATAATCATAAATATAATTTTTACTGTTTCAAGAATTCAATAAAATTTGGAAAGTTAGTAAAGAATATTAGTATTGAGTAGTATTGCTTGTCTGTTAAGTTGAGACAATAATAAAAATATCTACGTTGCGAAACCTCTATTATTCGAAGTTTCACCGATTTCGTCAGACTACTGTAGTTTCAGTTTATTAATTATGAAACTTCTCAGAAACAAGCTTTATGAAGTAATCGAAAATTAAGAAACCGATTTTGACCTTTGAAACTAACATGAATTCAATTTAAACATAGAAGGTAAATATGTTATAATCGTGCACGAGTCAACGATCGCATTTGGAATGAGTATTGCTTATGGGGCTATTCAGAAAAATTTCTCCGCTTTTCTCAACGCTGAGAAAAGCGGAGAAAGGCGGAGAAAAACAACCCAGGAACCGCGAAAATATTGGCGGAGAAATGTATTTCACCTCCTAGATCGTTGCGAGACCAATCGCACTAAATCGACGCGCCTTTAAGTGAATTTATTTTTGTTTTTTTTTCTTGATTCAAAATGGTTACAAGAGCTATAAACTTTCTTCTTCTTTTTTTTGTGTCTCATTAATCTCACTAGACATCTGGAATACTGATTATTTTGTTTCTGCATCTCAAACTTCCAAAAAAAAATTTTTCTAAATAAATTCACTTAAAGGTGCGTCGATTTAGTGCGATTGGTCTCGCAACGATCTAGGAGGTGAAATACATTTCTCCGCCAATATTTTCGCGTTTTCTGGGTTGTTTTTCTCCGCCTTTCTCCGCTTTTCTCAGCGTTGAGAAAAGCGGAGAAATTTTTCTGAATAGCCCCATTAAGCTCATCCTTTAATTTCTCATTTTTTAAACCTCAACAAACTATAAATTTTCTTTCTTTTTTCAGATCCTAATCGAATTCCATCTCCTCCATCTTCATCTTACGATGATCCACTTCTCGATTTGGCTCGGGAAGTTGAAAATACCAACAAAGAAAATCACAAAAAACGTCATGGAACACAAAATGAACTTCTCCATCCACCATCACCTAAACGAACAATCGGAACTCAAGCAGCTCCTCCCCAGCCACCGTCGAAAAAACCAGAAGTCTTGAAAAGAATATTACCTGTATCGAAAAAATTTCAATAACTGAAAGTCCAAAATTTCACATTCATGCATGTCTGTAAAATATTCGCTGAACAAACATTAAATTTTTATTATTTATTGGATAATTGTAATTGTCGGGTTGGCAACAGACACATTTCCGACATTTTTACGATGGTTTTTGACGCGAGCCAGCAAAAAGTAATAATATGTGGTCTGACTTTTGGAAGAAGACACCACCACTTGAGAACTGGCTATGAATCGCTGTTAAATTGGACAAAACCGAACGAACGAGCCTTTTTTGTGTTATATATATGTGTGTGTGTTTGTGTGCTCACAAATATATTTGTGAGCTGAGATGAGCATTTTGAAAAGAAGGAGGAGGCATGTTGTTGGGATACTTGCTTGGTGTATTTTTTGATTCGGTCAAAATTTGACTTTGGAACGAAATTCGTTGTATTTGTTTTTGAAATGTAATATTAGTTCACCTGAGAATTTAAACTCTAAATCATAACTTAAAATATAATAGTTTTTATGAAAAAATTATTTACTGTCAATTTTTGGTACCCTAGTTCAATAATTATCACATAAGGTTAGACTCATTCGATACAGTTTTTTATGCTGATCAACATCCTGTAATTAACTTTTTGTGAGCTCCCCGCGTAGAGCTGGATATTGAGCTCAAAGCTTGCTCTTTTGAACTTATATAATGTCAGTAGAGAAAATCAACGTGAAAATATTTAAATTTGCATTAGCAATATTAAAAACTTGATGGAAAATTCACAATTTTCCGTTTTCCATCACATTTTGTTTTTTTTTTTTCATTACGGATACTATGTTTTTGGTGTCAATTTTCAGCGAGGGACTCAGCAAAAATTAGATACATGATGTTGATCAGCATAAAAAACTGTATTGGATGACATATATTTCTTCCAAAACTTAGTCTTCTAAAACTTCAACTTCAGCTTTTTTCAAAAAAATCGGCAAAATCTGAAAGGGTATTTTTTCTCAAAAAAGGGTAACAATTCATTTGTCTGAAAGGGTAACATCAAAAAAAGGGTGTCGATTCACTTTTCTGAAAGGGTAACATCCAAAAAGAGTATCATAATAGAAACAACGATTTGTCTGAAAGGGTAACACTCGAAAAAGGGTTACAGAATCTACAACCCATTTCTCTGAAAGGGTACAAAAATGCTGAAATTCAATTTAGATATTCAAATTTGAAGTTTATTCGTTCAAAAAAAAATTTAATCAAAATCAAGATGAGTAAGGTCGATTGTAAACGGTTTAAACAATTACTCAACAGTCTTTCCCTGAAAATTAAAAACTGACGCACCGACATTTCTTGCACCATCTTCAGAACATTTGAGAATTTAAAAATATATCGTCTCAATGTTTTGTAAAAATATTGGATTGTCTTCAAGGCTCTAATTTTTTCGTCTTGATGAATAATACTCTTTGAAAAAAATGAGTTGATGACCTGCTAATCTTTTTTGCAATTCCTTAATAATTTCAAACCGTTTACCACCTTATCGATTTTGACAAGCTATTGAATTTGGTGAACAAATAAGTTTCTGTTTTACATAACCAGTTGAAACTAAACATCAGCATTTTGTACCCTTTCAGAGAAATGGGTTATAGATTCTGTTACCCTTTTTCGAATGTTACCCTTTCAGACAAATCGTTTTTTCTATTATGATACCCTTTTTTGGATGTTACCCTTTCAGAAAAGTGAATCGTTACCCTTTTTTGGATGTTACCCTTTCAGACAAATGAATTGTTACCTTTTTTCGAGAAAAAAAATACCCTTTCAGAAAAACCCTTTCAGATTTTGCCAAAAAATCCGAGTTCTTCACTGTTTTGGAGATCAATTTTTGGTATCAGAAATTTTCGAGTTTGAAATCCAGGTGTTCCAAGCCATGTTGTATTTTTCAATCAAACCTGAATTTTTTGGTTTTGTTGGACTACCTATCAAAATGACTAATGCTACAATATTCACATTTTAGAGTTTTGCTCACAAATAATTTTTCGTCAGAATTTTTCATGCAGAAATTTTCACGTCTAATAATGAGATTTTTCTAAACTCATAGTTCAATTACTCCTTGCAAATCATTCATGCACTAAATCATCATTGTACTTTTTCTGTTTTTAGATTTTCAACACCAAGAAAAATCACACTTTTTCTTGATTATTTTGCCGGTTGAAAAAAGTAATAAAAATAACAAATATAAATAAATAAATTGAATTTCAGGAATGAAAACAACAAAATTTAGTACTATTTGCGTTTGTTTTTTACTCCCAACAACTTTTCATTTTCTCACATTGTATTTTTTCGATATTATTCCTATTTTTGTCGGTGTTTTTTTTTGGATATTTGTAGTGTAAGGTATTATTCCGGGTTTTCTTGGTTTGAAGAACAGTATCAAAGAGATTAAGAAAGAGGGTACTGTACTTTTGAAGGTGGAGTGAAGAGAGTTGGCAAGTTGCTCTTTAATGAAAGATCACATTTTTTGAAGTATAACTCTCTAGAAGTAGGATATAGAATATGTCATTCGATACAGTTTTTTATGCTGATCAACATCGTGTATCTGAATTTTGCTAAGCTAAACTCGAAAGGTGAAATGCTCGATTAAAGGTTTGACTCAAAACATTCGAACAGTAATGAAAATGTTACAACTGATGAAAATTGAGCAAATTTTATCGGACCTGATGTGATCTATAGTGAATTTTTGATTTTTCACATTTTTGTTGACATTTTTGCAATCCTTTCAGATATTTTTGAGTACTTTTGTCAGGTTTTCGAAATGAGGTTTTTTGCTGTGAAAAAACTGAGAGAACATTAATTCAATTTGAGAAACGCAGACAATACCGCGACGCTTCCATGTGCGGCGCGGCTTGACAAGCAACCAGCCAATGACTACAAAAATTAGCCGCGACGCGACCGCGCTTGAGCTCAATTTCCAGCTCTCCGCGTGGAGTTTAGCAAAAGTTAGATACAGGATATTGATCAGCATAAAAAACTCTATGAAATGACATAGTTCTCCGATTTACCATACTCCAATTTTATTTTCTATTTATCTCTTTCGCTTTGTTTATAAATATTAAAACTAATAACTGGCGATGATGATGATGAAGAGAAATCAAACTTTTTCTGTTTCTTCGACGTTTTGCCGCTCAAAACAACAGACAGCCGAAAAAAAAAATGATCGATGATGATCCGTTGTTTCGCGCCCTTCTTCATAAGCTATTTTTCCGGCCAACATTATTATTAGTTTTTTACATTTTGTCACTTTTTGTTTTACAACAAATGATCAAGTAGTTGTCAGTTTTTTCCTTGATAAAAGGTTACAGTAGTTTCAAGCTTTTGGGTTCTTCTTTCTCACTGTACCTACATGATAACCTAAAACCCTGAAACCTATTTTGGTCCCCTAAAGAACACACCTCTCCCCACATTTAACTAACCACTGAAACCTTTTGTCATATGACCCAATTTTTCAGGTCCAGATTACTGTAGATTTTGTTCTTTTTTTTCACATCCTGCCTAAATGCATGATAAATAACCTTTATCTTCTCATCCTCATTTCTCTCATTTTTTTCTCAAAAAATGTCAAACCTCTGATTGTTTCCAAACAATTTGTTCATAAATTCCGCAACTCTTTTTTTCTCTCTCTTGACTTCTTCTTTTTTTTGCAAAGAACAACTGTCGAGTTCCTGTTTTGAAGGTCTATGTTCATTTTTTTTAGCTTTGATTTGTCATGTTTTTATGTTCGGATGATAATGGGTCTTATGATTGGCTTGAAGATTGTTAGTTTCATTTTTTGATGTTGAAAAAAAAATTTTTTGGCGAAAAATTATAACAATAGAAGTTTTACTGTTAAATTTTGACGCCGAAACAATAGATTTGAAATTTGCAGTTTTGAAAGAGACCTATGCCATCTGATAGAGTTTTTCATGCATATGAACATCCCGTATCTAACTTTTGCTGAACTCCGCATCGAAAGCTGAAAAATGAGCTCAAATACATATAGGTTAAAAAACAACAAAAATCGAACACGTTCATTCGTTGAACGAGAAAGTGTGCTCTATTGCTAAACCGTGAGTTTATTTTTTTCTTCAAATGTTCTTGTTTGTTTTGAGAAAAATTGTGCATACACTTCACGTAAACACGGTGACGACAATTTGCAGACTTCCTTCTGGTGAAATATTAAACTGTAATGAAAGTGCTGAAAGCGATGAAAATACAGCACATTTTATTGGATCTGGTCTGAATTTTTATCCTCTACACAATTTCAGCCATCTTTTTGAAATATTTTAATACTCCCAGCGTTCTGTTTAAATTGAATAACTCTTTTTACTCTACTCAAAACATATGAGCAACTTTGAGCTCAATTTCCAGCTTTCCGGTTTTCAGCTTAGCAAAAGTTAGATCAGGATATTGATCAGCATGAAAAACTGTATCGCATGACCAAAATTTCCTTTTGAAGTCCTCAATTTGAAAATTACAAGAAAACTATTTCGAGTAAAAAGTTTTGAGTTTGAGGTGAACTCTTCTTAAAAATCTAGTTGGCGAATCTGAATTTCAAATTCCTACTTGTGAACCCTTGGCCTCATAGACTGCAATTGTCAAAACTACAGTACACCTCAAGATCTCCCGAAAATTGTTCGAACCCTTTTCTTCATCCATTTCTGAAAAAATTCCTCAAACATTCTGAAATTCATGTTTCATGTCCAATTTCATTTCACTCCTCTTCCCCCCCCCCACTCTCCACCAATTCGAAATTTAATTTCAAATGTCAAGCCGACTCGTTTCAATAATTCATAGTCTTCTCGACACAGAAAAAAAAACACCCTTTTCCTCTTTTTTTGTGCTCATTGCCAGCGAGACGAAACTCGTCTGATTGTAACAAAAAAAAGTGACCAATAGGCCAATAAAATATGAGACAATGGGGTCGAGTTTAAAGTGTATATGTGAGAGACGAAAGGGAGAAGAGCCTAAAATATTAGGAGTTTAATATTTTACTCATTTCCGAAACAAATCTAACTTGCTCTTTTCTTTCTCATAAGGAGGACTACTTTAGCTCTACATACATGTGTCTAATTTTGGCAATGACATTTACTTTAACCAAAAAGTGCATTCCTTCTTTCTTAAACAAAACCACCATTATGTACCTACTCAGATGCTCATTTTTTAATGTACATACTCACATACATCCAAAAAGGTAGATTCTTCCGCTTCAACAATCTTCTCCTTGAAGGCATGAAAAAGGGGGCGTGGCCTTACAGGGGAAGTGCGCCACTTTGCGCACGCCAACAACCAACTCCCCTCTTTTCTCAATCTTCTCGTGTTTTGTTTTAATTTTTGGCGGCTGGTTGGTGAATTGGTGGGTGGGTGAATCATCCGCCAAACAACAAGTGTTTAGAATTAATTGTTTGTTTTTAAATGAAATCAGACTGGTTTTTTGGAGGGAGACGGGCCTAAACGGGCTTCCTCTGTCGATAAAGCCTGTGTTAATGGATTTGGTTCAATTTTTTTGGTGATAAGGGTTCCAACTTTTCCAGATTTTTTTGTATTTTTTTTTGTAAATCAAAATGTTTGGGGCCTGGTCACTTTGATAGGGTCTTTCCGGACCAAAAAAGACCTGTTTAAAAGGTCTTTTTAGAGCTGAAACCTGGCCCGTTCGGAGCGAGTTGCCGGTCTAGTATGTCTGAATATCAGAAGTCTTCAAATAGTTCTCCAGATTCTGCAATTGCAAGTTGTATTGTTCTTTTCCATGTGTCTTAATCTGACTTCAGAAATATTGTTTAAAAAATTCAATGTGTTAATTTTTAACGGCAAAAAATTCGATTCTTCAAGACAGGCTTCATGTTCTTGGATCCACAATTAAAGGGTTCTAAGATTCGGAAGTCTACATCTCCAGCTTCTAGGATTCAGAATCATGGTTTCATGCCAAAATAGACCGATTTTCAGCCAGAAATTCTGGAGCCGTTTGTTTATTTTTTTATTATCTTGACATTTTTATACTCCATCTTTAAATGGGGGTTCTAACTATTGAAAAACACCTAAATTTTTTTTTTTTTTAATTAGTTTAACATGGAATTTTCGGCAGTAAAAGTTATCTAGAACTCTTTTTTCAGCACCATCTTATTTTTTGTTCTGGTTTTTCTGGTCGGAAGGGTTCTAACTTCAGGTTCTTTATGAGGGACCTTTTTACCATTGATCAACTTTTTTACTTGTCTCATAACCTTTTTCTACTTTTTTTCAAATTTCCACCTTTTTTTCCCAAAACTGACACATTTCAAAAGTGCAACCTTCTTCCTTCCATTTGTCCCACTTCATCTCGACCAGACCAAAAAAAAACACATCCATAACGAGATAAAAATTGAATTCGTCGCCCTCTTATTCCCCTCCCATTTGTCCGTCCTTCCGCGCGTGTCACGTTCATATCAATCAAAAAAATAAATTCCACGAAAAGCGTCAATTTTTTCTTCCGTTTTTCAGATGATCATCTAATGTCCGGCATAATTGTGTATTTGCTACTTTTTGGCATCGTTGTTGTGCCCGGATGTTTGGCGGAGAAGTGCTATTCTTGCTCGGGGACTTGTCATAATGATGATTGTAATTGTCAGGTGAGTTTTTGGGGTTTGGAGATTTCAAGTAAAATTTGAAGCTTCTTCTGAGGTTTAGACATTATTTGACATTCATCGACATTATTCACAAAAAAAATTACAAATTCATAATATTTTGTTGTTAAAATTGCCACATTTTTAGACATTTCTTGACGTTTCTCAGCATTTCTCGAAAAAATTTCCTTATTTTCAAAATTTTCATCTCAAACAACTAAATGAAACATCCAGTTTATGTGAGAAAAAATGCGAATTATTACGAAAATTAGGGTATTTCTCTACATTTTTTGACATAATGTGTTTAGTTTCGACAATTCTTGACATTTTCCATTATCACTTTGTATGGGAAATGTTGAAAAAAACCGAAAATTATAAGGTTTCTCTACATTTTTCCACATTTTTTTGACATTTCTCGAATTAATTTTTTTTCTTTTCTGATTGTTTCAATCTGAAAACAATAAAATGTAGAAAAATTTAACATTTATGTCATGATTATGGGATTTTTTCTACATTAGTTGTCATTTTTTGACATTTTTCTACGATTCTCGACATTTTTCACAATCAGTTTATATTGGAAAACAGCCGAAAATGTCGAAAAATGAAGTTTTCTCTACTTTTTTGACATTTCTTGACGTTTCTCGTCATTTCTCGTGTTTTTTAAACACTATTTTCTGATTGTTTCAATCTGAAAACAATAAAATGTAGAAAAATTTAACATTTATGTCATGATTATGGGATTTTTTCTACATTAGTTGTCATTTTTTGACATTTTTCTACGATTCTAGACATTTTTCACAATCAGTTTTATATTGGAAAACAGCCGAAAATGTCGAAAAATGGAGTTTTCTCTACATTTTTGACATTTCTTGACGTTTCTCGTGTTTTTTAAACACTATTTTCTGATTGTTTCAATCTGAAAACAATAAAATTTGTAAAAAATTCAACATTTATGTCGTGAATATGGGTTATAGGGGTTATATTCTACATTTCTTCACATTTTTTGACATTTCTCGACCATGTTTTTCTCATATTCAAAAATTCAAATGTTTCTCTCTCTCCCAAAAATACATATCCTTTGAACTAAAAAATTTATGAAACCCATCCGGCAACGACCTCATTTTACGACCCTCAAAACAAGGCAATTTTCCTTTCTGGCTTTTGACGAAACAAAAAAATGTGCATTTTCAGATGGGATCATGTAATGCAAAACAATGCTTCATCGAGAAAAAACCATCAGATGTTCCGGGTGTCATGAAAATTACGAAAGGTTGGTTTTTAATTGAAAACTGGGGGTGATTGACGGGACGGGAATTGCTGAAGATACACATTTTTCAATGAAAAAAAAAATAAGAGAAGAGTTGGGGATTCGAACTCGTCACATCCTTGCTTTTAGACTTGTCAACGAGACCACAAAATGCACGAACAATATTTTTGTGTTCGTTAGAACGGATTTGCTTAGATGACTGAGCTTAGTTGAAGAGGTTCCACTTTAAAAAAAATGTGCACTTTCTTTTAATAGCAACTTTCCAACCCCAAACGTTTTGTCATTTCAGGATGTCTACGCCGAACCCCTCGAATCCATCATGGCTGTGAGTATGATCATTTTTCCGACCATATCTTATGCACATGCTCCGGACCATTTTGCAATGATCGAGTGGTGATGAATCGGACGAAGCATAGGTACTCTGTCGAGTGTCGAAATTGTCCCGAAAAGAACCCGGACTGTGGACAGACATGTCGTGGCAACTGGTGTCATGAGGATTTGTTGACCGGTGCTGCTGGATGTGGATACGGGCCACCAGCTCTCCCATTTTTCTACAGAGGATATGATCTATTCTACTATCGGAGTAGAGTGTGTGTCATTTTGTCAAGGGGCGCTGGTAAGCCACGTCGTCATTGTATCTGCCAACAAAATCAATGCAACGCCGGCTTTTCCCCTCCAAGCGAATACCATTCAGAGCGCGAAAAATCGATAAGCGCCCGCAACATTGCGATGAGCTCACCGCAGACGGGTCTACCTCTTCAGTTGTGTGTGAATTGTGAGACGACGGCGCAAGATCAGCTGCCGAGGACGTCGAATTGTCAGGCAAATCGGTGTGTGGGCCATTATTGCACGTACGCGGCGAATCGACATTTTGGTGGTGGACGCATGAATATGGTTCAATCGTTGACCGAGTTACAGGGGTGTATGAATGTGACCGATGATCGATATGTAAGTGGCTTTCTGAATATACATACATACCTACTACCTATCGGGCTCAAAACAATTTATCGTGAGATAGCGTGTTTTTAACGTATGCTGTTTCGCTAATTTAAAGGAGAATACATCAGATTTACTTAAGTTATACCGAAATTCTGCAATTTGTCGTAAAATTGAGTGTTTTCTAGTTTAAAATACTCTTTTGTGATATAATTTTTCTCAAAATTTCAGTAAAAACCAAAATTGTAACAAAAATTCTGTTTCTATAAAAATTGTGCAATATGTCGTCAGATTACGTGTTTTTTTTCGGTGCAAAATATTATATCTGAACCGAAATTCTGCAATTTGTCGTGAGATTAAGTGTTTTTTAGCCGAATGATTCCCAATTTTGAGATTCTGTAATTTGTCGTAATATCCTGTGTTTCCAGGTTCAAATGGGTTGTTCCCGAAAATGGATGCCCGACGAGAGCGAAGAAGTGCATTGTGCTTGTATCGGGGATTTATGTAACAGCGATTCCGTCACTGCCAGTTCCCCTCTTCTTTCTTCAAACAACTTCTTTTCTGTGATTCTCCTTTTACCGTTAACATATTACCATTTCTTCTGAATTTGCTCATTTCCTCCTAGTCGCGCCCTCGAGCCAAACAAAAAAGTCATTTTCACATATCTCCTCATTTTATGGGTATTCTTCTTTTTCTTATCAACTTCATTCGTTTTTTTTTGTTGGGTGAAGATAAAGGTTCGAATTTTTGTGATAATGAGAAAACAATAAGGCAAGAGAGAACGAAGAAAAAAAAAACGGGGGGAGGAGGACGAAAAAAACACTAAAAAGGTATGAACAACTTTGGAAAACGGGAGGGGGGAAACTAATTAGACATGAATGGTTGGGGTGGGGGAGGGGGGAGGGGTGTTTAGTTAATTCTGCGAGAAAAGAAGTTTACTTGTAATTTTTGACTATCACACGAATCATGATTCCTAAAGGCTGAGAGTTGTTGCGAGCGATTAGAAATCCATATGAACGACGAGTTCGGTTTTGTGCTCGATTTCGCATGCTTCAACACCGTTGTGAATTTCTTGGACACATTCTCGGAGCTGAAAAACACGAAAATTGATTTTATAAAAAATCAAGTATATCGAAATTTAGACGAAAAAAACTTCAAAGTAGATAAGCAACTTTGACTCTGTGATAGTTTTATTGAAAAATATAATTTGGATCTAAAAATAGTAAACGCTGGTTCAGGCACAAAACATGAATTAATTTTTTTTTTTTTGAACTTCTCATTTTGAAGGACATTGAATTGGAATTGAAGTTTATCTCGGAAAAAATGAAGCGAAATCGTGTTAGGCTATGAAGTTTCTACTATTTTTACTATCAAATTGAAAATACATGAGAAAAAACCAACACTGGTGAAAGCAAAATAATAACGGGATGCCGTCGCTCAAGCATTTTTTTGTCAAGTGAAATTGAGCGACAATTTTGCTTTCACAGCTCTCGATTCTTGTTTGATTTGTCTGTTTTTAATTTGATAATATTACTTGAAAAAATTGTACGGTTAAGTTTACTCTTTTTTTGAATTTATAATTTTACTGTTTCTAGTACACAGTAAAGAAAAACAAAAATGTGAACAAAATTTTACGTTAATTATAATTATTTTTCTGCTTCTGTTTTTTTCTGAATCAGTTTTTGTTTCTATGAAAATGAAAATATTTTCGAAGTTCGATAACTTCTAGAACTCGAATCCTAAGTAAAAAAAAAGCAAAAATCTCTTTAAATCGAGGAAACTTCATATTGTCAATAGAAATAAGAGTAACGATAGGAGTTTAGCTCATACAGAGCCTCACTTTTTCACTTTTAGATTTAGAGTTGAAATTCATGTCATGTATCGAGATTGGCAAAAATCCACAACAAGATGATGATCCGTTTCCAACATTTCATCGAACGATATAGGCTTTTTAAAAAACTCCTGATTTTTTCACAATAATTTTTTCTTATCAGGAAGAGCAAAGTTCAGTCGAAAAACAATTTTTTTGTTTTCAACGTTTGAAAGTGACGGAACTCAGTCAGAAAACCTCGATGTTTTTGAAATGCAAAGAATGAAAATGTTGCCTTAAGTTCCTGAGAATATTCGTATCAGTTTGGTGATGTTGAGATGGAAAACTTACAATTTTTTTGAACTGAAGAAGATTGTGAAATTTTGAAACAGTCAGTGAGAAATAAAAAGACGAATTTTCAAAAAATGTGGTTTTTTTTTCTTGTTATTAATATTTTGGATTTTTATGAGTTTGAGATTTACATGCTTTTTTAAATATTTTTTCGTTCGACTTTTTTAAAATCATTTTATTTAAAAATAATAATTTTTTTTGCAAATTTCGCAACTTTGATGAGAAACTTTCATATTTAATTTAGTTTGTTTTATAATTCAAATGAAAACACTCACCTTATGTCTCATAGCTTGTGGAATAGCTGGTAATCGTCCTGCTCTTTTGACTTCCGAATGTTCAACAAGAATGCTCGAATCTTGAGGTCCAGGTCGTGAGCGTAAATTCTGTTTAATAGGACAAACAAAAGGTGCCCGCTCATGCGCACTCGTTGGAATCGATCCAGAAACATCTTCATAATATATTGACAATTCCATGGGCCTTTGAAGGGCAGTGAATTCAAAGTCAACAGCTGCAAAAAAAAACGTTTGAGGTGTTTTTTTTCAAAGATAATAGTTACCATGTTCTCTGGAAACTGGGGTGTTGTGATTTCTTTTGTCGTTCTCGTGGATTAGTGTTTCATAGTGCCTTTCTCTGGCCGTAATTTCACCACTTTCCACGTTGTTATGGTCTAAGTGGCCAACTGCTATGATATTCTGAAATAAAGTAGAATATTTTAAGATTTTTTGAAGGAAAACAAATCAACTTACATGCTGCGTAGTTTCCAGAATATCCTCTAATAAATCTTGCTCCTTCTCTTTCTCTGTTTTTTCTCGTTCTTCAACAACTGGAACCGGAGTTGGAACTGGAGCTGGACTCGGAGTCCTTTCAATCTGCTCAACAACAGTTGTACGCCCATCCATCGCATCGAATCCACCATTCAAATGCGCGGTCTGATATATATTTGGGTTGGAGATTGGCGGGTCACGAATCGTCATCACATCTTCTGCCGAGTGCACCAATGGGCGGTATGGTGTCTCTTGTTCTTGGTGAAGGCCGCAGCAACCGCAGAACAGCTTGAGTAAGCCGTCCATTTTGGGTTTTGATGAAGCTGGCGAGCCGAAAGGTGAAAAATAAACAGAGAATAAAATGGGAGAGAGAAAGTGTGCTCTATTGGAATTGTCTGTTTCGTCTGCGTTCTCTCATTTCTGTGTTGTGTCTTATCAAGATTTTTTATTTTCATTTTTTCTCCAGGTTTTCAACTTTTTAGAGCGAAATCGATGTCATAATCAACATTTTATTCAACCAACAACATCATAAAAACAACACTATAAAGTTAATAAGGTTTGCAAGTTGAAAAATAATCATTATGATGTATTCGACTTTAAATTTCCTGCAAAAAACGTGTTGACGAATAAAAAGTTGCAATAGGATGGAAATGCTCACCTGATTTTCTCAAAAACCATAAAATATTTCTTCATTTTTGGAATGAACAAAACCGTGGCCATCGCAGCTACTATTATAGCTAAACTGATCAGAACATATATAGCTGAAAATTATTAATAAAACTCGATTTTTAAAAGATATATTACCTAAAAAGGGTATGTTCTTAGTCTTGGGTAGATCATCAGACAATATGACCATAATAAAACTCATTGACATGATGTTAGTTAAACCGATTTCGAACTGTTTTTCATGATTTCCAATATTGAAGAATAACGCGATAATACTCAATGCGTTAATGAAATATGCGGGAATTATGACCAGTACGATATAAAACCCTGGATTTCTTTTCAATTTAGCATTAAACATATTCTGAAAAAAAAGTAATAGAATGTTTCTCACCCGTTTTCAACTTACCACAAATGAGGTACCATTTAAAGTCAACTCATACCCCATCTCAACACCCAAAACCTGCCATTCCCCATTTCCAAGTTGATTCACAGGTTTAACCAAAGTTCCAAACGTGGCATTTATTTGATATTCATCACTCTCATAGGTAAAAAATATAACGCTAACTCCACAGGTTTGTTGATCCATTGGAAATTGGAATACATCCATCTGACAAATCACTGAAACCAATTCGATCTGATAGAATGAAACCTGTCCAGTAGATTTGATGTGGACGTTTTGCATATTTTCGGGCAGAAATGTTCGAACTTCAGTGCAATCGACGACAGCGACTTCAGGGATCCAGACTTCGCTCATTGGAAGGTAAAGATGATCAATACCACCATAGTCGCTTGGATCCCAGGATAAGCGCGGATCTTGCCAAGTCTGAGGTATTTTTTTTTTTGATGTTAAAAAGTGGCTCACAAAATCTTATTGTGAGAAAACCTACATTAGTATAATCGAAGATGAACGTCGCACTTTCTTCTGGATCTGATATTTGAATCAACTTCAAAAAACTACATTCCATGTAAACTGTGAATTTTGGAATCACATCACTTCCATTGCTACGATCTTCAAAATGAATTTTTTTTTTTTTGAAATTCATATCATAATTATTATTATGGCTTACCTAACGTAAAAATCGGGGTCAGTTTAGTACTATAATTGGCAAATAGATAATTATAGAGTCTCTGTTGATCTTCAAGAAATGTTATATATCTTGAATTATTGTCTAACAGAGCAAAGTCCACTAATAGTAGTAAAAATAGTAAACTCGTGGGTTGATTCATGAAGCCTTGTGTGTGAATGGAAGTTGTGTGAAACCTAATATGACCAAACTATGAACTAGATCAAAAGGTTGTGTAGTTTGAAAAAAAAACACTCAGGATATTAACAAAATACAAAGTTGGCATTGTTTTTTCAGTTTGTGTTGATCAAACAAATCTGAATCAATAACGTTCAATTTGTAACAGAAGTATAGTTCAGAAAATTTCATCATAATTCAGGAAAAATTGAGGGTATGTCAAAAAATCTTATTAGGAGAGCCATTAGGATAGTGTAGTTTCTAAATATTTTCATGTTTAAAGTTGAAAATTGAATTTTTCTACCCAAATTTAGCAAAGCAGCTTTGTAAACATCTGTGATTTCAGTACAAACATCAATTTTCCACATGTATTTGTAAACTTTGAAAAGGAAGGGTTCTCAGAACATTTTGGTTCACCTCCTGAAAATTTCGAAAATTTTGTTTTTCAAACTACCCAACCTTTTGATCTTTCATAGTTTGGTCAGATAAAATTTCACACATTTTCTATTTACACAAACGCTTTTTGAATCATCCCACGTGTTTACTATTTTCACTACTACATATTAGAAATGGAATTCGATATGGTTTTTTTGACGAGATATATGTCATTCGATAGATATTTCAACGGTGATCAATGTTATTATCCTGCATTTAATTTTTCCGAAAAAAAATTCCCAATTTTTTTCATACATCAGTTTCAAAATTTGCAGTGAGACAATGGGGAACGCCGTTTTTGGGAAGACATGGGGGTTAACTATCACCCTGTTGGAATATCTAGAATTTTTCAACGAAAACATTTTGCTCTCAAAGAATAAAAGGTTCCACACAATTTCAATCAACGATCGAATAATTTATTTCAAAAAAAAACTAACACGAATTCAAAAATAGAAAAAACCCTTTTTGTTTTTATTTCAAAAGAGCCATGATATTCTGCGCACGCAATCCCAAAACAAGTGTGGTTCCACCATCAACTGTGATAACTTGTCCAACAATATAGAATAAGGCAGCTCGATCAGCCAAAAATGCGATAACATTTCCAATATCTTCAGGTTCTCCAACTTTTCCTACTGGGATACAATGTGGTTGTGAGCCCAAAGTTTTGGAAAGGATATCCGATTTTGTTCTGTCAAAACCCATTGCTTCACCAAATCCGGTTAATACTATTCCTGGCTTAACACAATTGACTCGATCACCTTCGGCAATCAGTTCGAGGGAAGTGTTGCGAGTGAATTGATCGAGAGCTGCCTTAGCCATTGAGTAATATGAGAAATCAGTGTGCTGAAATCATCACACATATAATGCACAATTTCCAAAATTCTGACTTACTGCTGAATCTCCTGAAGCAATCGCAGAAACATTCACAATCTCTCCCTGGGCTTGTTCCAAATGAGGTCTGGCTTTTTGTGTCAACGCAACAATACTTCTTATGTTCAAGTTGAAGTTCTTATCGAAAGTTGAGATATTTTGTTCTAGTCCGTGTTTTTCATTCATAACTGCCGCACCAGCATTGTTGACAAGGATATCTAGATGGCCGAATTTTCGAAGTGTAGAATTGATAAGTTTATCCTGCCCTTCTGAAGTGTTCAAATCAGTGACAACTGCATTAATATTCTCCGCACTGACACCAGCTCCAATTATTTGTTTTCGAGTTTCTTCGAGTCTTTCCGCATTCCTTCCAGTGATTGTCACTTTTGCTCCATCTCTAGCGAAAATGACAGCTGTAGCTCGGCCAATTCCATTCGAAGAACCAGTAATAATAGCAACCTTGTTGGTGAATCGAGGCATAGTTTTTCAAAATAAAAAGAATACAATCTTCTTATATGTCTGACCATTGAGAATGTTTTTGTTTAAATACCCTCTCTCTAATGTGGCCTGTGTCCTGTGGTTTGATGTGTAATGAACAAATTGTGATTGTACTATAGGCAGATAATATCTGAAAAATTCTTTATTTTAAAAAAAAATATTATATTTTAGACGATGATTATGATTTATTTTTTATTATTGTTCAATAAACATGGAAAAAAAGGTGACATACATATTTGGTTCGTGTATGGGTCTTCAATTTTAGTATTGGTTATTTCATCAAATAAAAACTACACTACACGCCACGAAATATGACTAATGAATGAATGACAGGCCACGAAAATATCGAGTCGGAGAATAGAAACCACTAAAAATGGACCACTATTTTCAAATGTTTACTCGAAGTAGCCAATTTATGTTTTCCACTTAATAATATTTTCTGATCTTCTCAAATAAATTTGTCTATTTCTGTTGCTGAAATCTGGTCTTTTGATATTGCAATTTGAGATCTACCAATGTGAGCTCAAAAGCAAAAAGAAACACTACTTCAGGTAATGGATTAAATCAGGATTGAACAGACAAACAAGTTCATGTAACAAAAACCATATGAACCACATTTACGAACCTGATACTTATGTTAAGTATTTTTCAAACTACCCAACCTTTTGATCTTTCATAGTTTGGTCAGATAAAGTTTCAACTCTCTCCTATTTACACACACGTTTTATGAATCATCCCACGTTTTTACTACTACTACATATTAGAAATGAAAATCGATTTGGTTCTTTGACCTATGTCATTCGATGGATTTTTTAAAGCTGATCGACATCCTGTATTTCATTTTTGTGAAACAATTTTCCCACATCAGTTCGAAAATTTTGCAGTGAGCAATATTATAGTCATTTTTTGGAGGAAGTAGGGGTTAGTTATAGGGTAATTTTCATCAAAAATCTCAAAATGAAGATGTAAACTTCAGAATTCGAAAGATCTGTGTCAAAGAAGAATTTATTTTAAAAAGTTAAAAAAAAGCGTGTTCTTATTTCAAAAGAGCCATGACATTTTGTGCACGGAATCCCAAAATAAGTGTGGTTCCTCCATCAACTGTGATTACTTGTCCAACAATATAGAATGAGGCAGCTCGATCAGCCAAGAATGCAATAACATTCCCAATATCTTCCGGCTTTCCAACTCTTCCAGCTGGGATACAATGTGGTTGTGAGCCCAACGCTTTGGAAATGACATCCGATTGTGCTTTGGGAACACCCATTGCTTCACCAAATCCGGTTAATATTATTCCTGGCTTAACGCAATTGACTCGAACACCTTTGGCAATTAGTTCGATGGAAGTGTTGCGAGTGAATTGATCGAGAGCTGCCTTAGCCATTGAGTAATATGAGAAATCAGTGTGCTGAAATCATCACACATATAATACACATGTTCCAAAATTCTGACTTACTGCTGAATCTCCTGAAGCAATCGCAGATACATTTGACAAATCCCTGTGCCTTTTCCAAATGTGGCCGAGCCTTTTTTGTTAGTTCAACAACACTTCTAATATTCAAGTTGAAGTTCTTATCGAAAGTCGAGATATCTTGACCCAATCCTTGTTGTTGATCCATAATTGCAGCACCAGCATTGTTGACAAGGATATCTAGACGGCCAAACTTTTGAATTGTAGAATTGATGATTTGATCTTGACCTTTATCAGTGTTCAAATCCGTGACAACTGCATTAATATTCTTTGAACTGACACCAGCTCCAATTATTTGTTGTCTAGTTTCTTCGAGTCTCTCCGCATTTCTTCTAGTGATTGTCACTTTTGCTCCATCTCTAGCTAGAATAACAGCTGTAGCTCGGCCAATTCCATTCGAAGAACCAGTAATTATAGCAACATTGTTAGTGAATCGAGGCATAGTACTAATCATTGTTCGAGAATTGTGGCACAGAGGCATATAATAAAAGCGTCTTCTATGTCTTACCACTGAAAATATTTTTGTTTATATACCCTCTCTATTCCATGTGGCCTGTGTTCGTGGCATGTTGTGAGTGTACTATGGTCAAATAACATCTGAAAAGTTTTTTTTTTTCATTTTTCAATAGGTATGTTTTAGGCGATTTTCAAATTATTCTCCATTACACGTGGCAAAAAAGTAAAATGTTAATTAATACTTGGTTAGTGTATATTTATGTAGATCTCTAACGTTTAGTATTGGTTATTCCATGAAATACAAACAAACTACACGCCACGAAGTATGACTAATTAATGAATCACAGGCCACGAAAAAAAGAGGCGGAGAATAAAAACCACTTAAAATGGATCATTTTCTTGAAATGTTGTTACTTTCTAAGCCTTTTCTTACCCCTTAATAATATTTTCTGATCTTTTGAAACAATTTTTTTTTTTCAACTTCTGTTGCTGAACTCCGATCTTTTGCTCTTGTAATTTGAGATCTACCCATGTGAGCTCAAAATGGACTTTTATGAAGGGAAAAAACACTAGTTCAGGTAATGGATACAAGCAAGCCTTTTAGATGCATTATTTTTTTAATGTAATTTTTTCGTACCATAAAGACCGTAGTCAAGATTTTACTTTTTTTGTTGAAAGTTGATGGATACTGTAGTTTTTTTTAAATCCTTATTCTTTTGAAAAACAGCTTTATGAACATCAGTGATTTCAACAGTAAGGTGGTCATTATTTTTCAAACATCACCACCTTTTGAACTATCATAGTTTGGTCAGGTAAAGTTTCAAATTTCTTCTATTTACACAAACGTTTTTTGAATCATCCCACGTGCTTGCTATTTTTACTATTACTAATAGTGAAAGTCCATTTCGTTGTACTAGACAGGGGTTTGAAATTTGCAAATTTCTTTAAAACAAAATTTATCCATGTATACCCAATATATAAGTCTTGTCATATTCTCCATTTTGTTATTACAATTTCACATGAAAAACATTTTCGATTGCGGTCGAAACAGCCAACTGCAGCAAACGTGCTCAACCGCACACAGCCGTTAAATTTTTTATCAATTGTCTGTCCTTGTGAGCCGAAAAAAATATAGTTTGAGATACACAAAAAGTTGTGCACATACATCAAATATGACGAGCAAGAAAAAGGGAAAATGCAGCTATGAACAATTTATTTGAAAAAAAAAACACAGATTGTTTGTTTATTTCTTCAAGAGTTCCATGATGTTTTGTGCACGCAATCCCATGACAAGTGTTGATCCACCATCGGCTGTAATCACTTGTCCAACAATATAGAATGATGCAGATCGATCAGCCAAGAACGCGATAATATTTCCAATATCTTCTGGCTCTCCAACTCTTCCCGCTGGGATACAATGTGGTTTCGTCGCCAGCATTTTGACAATGGCATGCGATTTGGTTTTGTCAACACCCATTGATTCACCAAATCCGGTTAATATTATTCCTGGCTTAACGCAATTGACTCGAACACCTTTGGCAATTAGTTCGATGGAAGTGTTGCGAGTGAATTGATCAAGAGCTGCCTTAGCCATGGAGTAATATGAGAAATCAGTGTGCTGAAATTGTCACACATATAATACACAAGTTAAAAAAAAAAGTTGACTTACTCCTTGATCTCCTGAAGCAATTGCAGATACATTGACAATCTCTCCTTTAGCTTCTTCCAAATGTGGTCGAGCCTTTTGTTGTGATTTCCACAACACTTCTAATATTCAACTCAATGTTCTTATCGAAAACCGAGATATCTTCTTTCAACCCTTGTTTCCCTTCCATGTACGCCGCACCAGCATTGTTGACAAGGATATCTAGTTTACCGAATTTTTGAATTGTAGAATTGATGAGTTGATCTTGCCCTTCAGCAGTGTTCAAATCAGTGACAACTGCATTAATATTCTCCGCACTGACACCAGCTCCAATGATTTGTTGTCTAGTTTCTTCGAGTCTATCTGCATTTCTTCCAGTGATTGTCACTTTTGCTCCATCTCTAGCTAGAATAACAGCTGTAGCTCGGCCAATTTCATTCTAAGAACCAGTAATAATTGCAACCTTGTTAGTGAATCGAGGCATAATTTTCAAAACAGAGGAAAAACCTTGTTATATAAATGAAAAAATTGTTTGTTAATATACCCTCCTCTCTCTCATAGTGCTATCAAATGTGGCCTGTCTCCTGTGGTTTGTTGTGCGTTGAACACAATATAATGAAATTAGAATTTATTTTTTCAAATGTTTGGTCAAAAAAACAGTATTATAAAATTGACAAAGTTACAAATTTGAAAAAACGCCGTTAAAAAATACTCAATCTTAAAGTGCTTTCGTTTTCTACACGTCATGTCAGCGCAATGAAAAACAGCAATTTGCGAGATTGAGAGAGACGCAGAGAAAAGTTCTCCGAGAGAAGTACAACAGTGAAAATTTCCATGGCCGACTGGTTAACGGGCATGTCTTTGAATCGAACGACGGCGCCGAGGTCTGGTTCGATTCCCCCACGCGCNGAGAAAAGTTCTCCGAGAGAAGTACAACAGTGAAAATTTCCATGGCCGACTGGTTAACGGGCATGTCTTTGAATCGAACGACGGCGCCGAGGTCTGGTTCGATTCCCCCACGCGCCAAAACTTTTTTATTATTTTTCTTTTTTTTTCAAATTAAATTTTTTTACAACGTTCTCTTGTCAGATACTAAAAAATACACTCTCACAAATATTTTGAATACATTTTTAAGTTTCGAAAACACATTAAACTGTAATTTGAAAAAAAAAGAAAAATAATAAAAAAGTTTTGGCGCGGGGGGGAATCGAACCAGAGCTCGGCGCCCCGGCCATGAAAATTGTCATTTTTATACTTCTCTCGGAGAACTTTTCTCTGCGTCTCTCTCAATCTCGTCAATTGCATGCTGACATGACGTGTCTCAACCATCCCAACTTCTTAATCTTCGACACAACTATAATTGACCCAATTAACGTCACAACAATCACCAAACTGACAATCACATAAATCGCCAAACGAGGGATCCGCTTGGTTTTTTGTAGGCTATCGGCAAGGATTGAGAGTATGAATGTCATTTCCATGATATGAAAGAGACCAATGGTGAAATTCAATCTGGAAAGGAAAATATATATAATATTTTAAAAGACAGTTTCATTTTCAGAATTGTGGTTGAAAAATGATACTTCAGAACTTCTTGTCGTACTTAAAAGATTTTTCACTACAAACTTTTAAGCTGGATATCACACATTTTGGATCGAGTTTGTTCTAAAATGATAATGGAATGTTGACCAGCGTTGAAACATCTATTGGCATTTGATAAATCTATTTTTAGATCATTTTTGGAACCTAATAAGCTACAAAAATTTCTGAAAAATTCATTGGTATACCTAAAATAAAAAACTCTTCAAAGAGCAACTCACCAACTTCCCACCTTTAAGCCAAATTATGATGATTTAACCAACAGTATCCAAGTGTTTCATCGCTACTGTAAGTTAATTGAAAAAGGAGAACAATATTGACAAATTACAAAGAGCAGTAAACGATATAAATTAAGTTTGAAAGTGAAGACAAAAATCCATCGATTCATTTCTAGTCAAAAGTGGAAAGTATGCCTGTAATCATTTACTCCCAAAATTACGAAGATGGAGAGTTTGAATATCGCCACGTTATATTTCCGAAATGTTTCACTCTACCGAATAGACTTTTAAAAGAACGAGAATGGCGAGAATTGGGAGTTGAAATGAGTGAAGGCTGGGAACATTACATGATTCACAACCCGGAACAAAACATCCTTCTTCTTCGAAAAAAGAAGAACTTGTTAAAGGAACTAGAAAAGAAAGTTGAGAAACATCTGGAGAAAGACTGTTAACAGGCACAACATTTTGCTCCGCCTATCCACCCGAGCCACAAATCTCGCAGACCATTCTGGAAGAATGAGGAAACAAGAGAACTCAAAGAATATCGAAAAAAATATGGATAAATGTTTTGAATTTATGTTTTTAAATTAATTTTAAGTGTTCCATTAACATCAATCATCTACTTCTATGAAAAAAAATGCAATTCAGCAACGGCCATTTGAGTCAGAATCCAAATTTGTTGTAAAAATAGAACTACGAGCCTTGGAAGAGAATCAATATGGCCTAGAAAATTTCGTACGGCGAACTTCACGATAGATTAAAAAAAAAGAAGTTTTCGAGTCTAATAATACAATAAAATTGTGATTTCTAGTTGAAATTAGGAATTTTACAAGAATTAAAAAATAAGAAAATGTTCATATACTCTGAGAAAATCATCCAATTTTTTTGTGAAAATTCGACAAGTTTCTGACATAATTAAAAAGTAATTTTTTCAGACTCAAAATTTTTTTTCGATCTCTACCCTCGTCCCGACAATATTTCAAAATGAAGATTCTTTTCCGGTCCAGACGTCAAAGAATTTCAAGAATTTTTCCCACGCTTTTAGAATTCAATTCGGTATAAAAGACAGGTGCCAGTTTGTTTCTCCATCATCATCAAATCATCATGTTGAATCAACTTTTCTGTGTTCTTTTCCTTGCGGCTAGCATTCTTGCTGTAAGTTTCAGACAGATCTGTGAGAAATAAAATTATTTTTTCAAGAATCCAATCTTTGTGAAAGGTTACAACTACAAGGCTCCAGCGATTGGAAGAGCTCCAATATCCGATGAAGCATACGCTGAATACGTCAACGCAGAAGCCAAAAAAAATTGGTTCCAAAGATTTTTCGGAAAATAGATTCAAATTTGTTCATGATAAATATTTGCATCTTCAATTTCTAGTTTATATGGAATCAAATGGTGAAAAACTACTGTAATAGTTTAAAGGAACACAACAATATGTATGTGCAGAAACAATTTTGCTGGTGGTCTGCTTTTGACACGTGTCCCTTCAATCCGGTACGGTCGTTTATTAAAACAATTTGGACAAGATATATAGCTCAGACTTGTCAAAAATTCTACCCAAATGTACCCTCACAACAAAGATCACCTCTAAAAAAGAAAGTATCAGGTGACCAATGTGGACTTTCGAGTAGCACTTTTTTGATGTACTTTAGTGCTTTTCACGATGTTTCATGGCTACAGCCAGCCAGAAACACACAAAACATAGCAGGTAGCCAAACGCCTGAAATGTCGGTGACTCGAAATCATAATAAATAAATTAAATTTATTTCCACAAAATCAAATATCACATATTATACTATACAACTTTTGATGGAATGCATAACATTGGAACATATTCTTCAACTCGACATGCTGTACAAACAACTCGATTGCTCTCTCAATTGATGGTAGTAACATCATGATGGAAGCCAATCGAAACATTGGATCGGGTTCATTGAGATCTTGTTGATAGTATGTCACGAGATCACGGATAATTTTTTCTTTGATTAACGGGCAGTTGTGGTAGAATTCTTGGGGATTGTCGTCGATGGATTCGTTCCAAACAGATAATGAGACGAGGGCCAAGAACTCGACGATGGTCAGGTTTTTGTGTTCGAATGGGTCGACTACGTTGCGCTTGATTTGGGTGAACGCAGGCTGATAGATTCTGTAAAAAATACGACTTGAAGAAGTGTAAAGATTCATAAAATTTCATATCCGGTTTTAGCTGTATTGATATGTAAATATGAACCCTAATGCTTCGGTATGACTTTTAAATTTCAAAATGAGAAGCTTTGAAACCTGATAACAAACTTCTCAATCATAAGTTCTTGTTTCAGAATACTATTTTTCAAATTTTCAAAATCAAACCTCGATTACTGACACTGGAACTCAAAATCTAGAAAACGTGAATTTTGAATATGAACATCTGAATCACGTTCAGAAAATCAGTTCAGAAATCAGAAAACGTACTTCACATCATTCCACCTCAAACCTTCAATACTGAACTCTTCGACATCATAGATTCAGAATTAGGTTGAGAATCAAAAGATGATTTTCAGAATTCTGAATTCATTGATTGCTGAGGCGAATATTTCAAAACTATTATGCCATCTTCTGAATCTTAATGCATGAGTATCGAGTTCGGGAATCAGATGATGAACATCAGAATTTTCGACATCAAACCTTCAATACTGAAGCGGTAACTCTTTAAAACCATAGATTTCAAATCCGAACTTCTGAATCACAAGTTCAGGAACCAGAATATAAATTTCAGAAGGTCAAACTTCAAAAACTTCAATACTGTCTCTAAAATTAGATTATCAGTTTTCCGAGGTCAAGAAAAAATCCCCCATTGATAAAGCAAAACCCCTTTTTCAACCTACCGTACTGCATCTGTCGGTTTACATCGTCTCGATTCATCCGGTTCTTCATAAAACTTATCCAACTGTTGTAAATCAATAAAATCACCATTTGCCACAACGAAATTATCCTGTCTTCCCTCCAACAATGTTCGAAATCCCATCTCAGCCAACATAAACGTCACAAAAAAGTGTTTGAACACTTTCTGCTTCTCAACCTTCCCCATAATTTTGTATTCCTCAAATGATTCTTCGAGAAATATATTCTGCAATTTCACATCATCGATATATATTGTTTGAAATTCCACATGTGTACAAGGTCTTGGAACCGACTTCAGGTTGTTGTAATGGTTCTTGAACCTCGTTGAACATAAATTCCTATAGTTATCGTATAACTTGAACAATGTTGGAGTTCTCAGCTGATCCAAATTGATATCAAATCTCGGGCTCCGTGGTGAGTAACTGGGTGAAGGCACAACTTCACATATCATAACTTCTTGGGGTGAGGCTTCCAATTCTATTTCAGATATGAGATCAGGCTTCATCCCAACTTCTAGGCATTTTAAATATCTACATCTCTTACAACTATCCCGAGTACTCATACTTATATGACATTTTTCAGTTCCTTTTCGACATTTGAACTTGTCACCTAGTTTGAGACCAGTTGTTCGCTTGAAGAACGCCGCGCATGGTCTAAAAGACGATCAAAAATCAGAACTTCAAAAAACAAAACACTTACTTGCAAGTAACCGCTCCAAAATGATGACCATCTCCAAGCTGTCGACAAACACCGCAAAATTTTCGATTATCCATCTTTGAATGATGTTAAAAAAAATCTTTGTTTTTATACTTTTTTTTGCGAGACGAAAAGAACACGAAAAAATGACGAGAGAGAATGATTTTGAGAGATATTAGGTTGTTGAAGTATCGATTTGGCACGTTGACAGTTTGCCTACGTGAGACATGCAAGGTGTTTTTTGAGGGAGGTTTGATAAGAAATCGTCTTATCAGAGAGAGAGAGAGGAGACATATCTAGACTAAAAATGAAAATGATCTGAAACGCCAGATTCCACATATTTTTTAGCCTTGTTTTTATGACTTTTTTACCTATACACAGTTCAAATCTCAACTCAGTCTGATTATTTTAAGCTGAGTTATAGCTGAAAATATAGAATATACATCACTCACGAATGACCACTACTGTATTAATTTGGTCAGAGATGTCTGTGTTGGGCTCACCAGAAAGGTGCTCATATCAGGCTTTGATTTGGCATGTTGACAGTTTGCCTACGTGAGAAATGCAAAATTTTTTCGAGGTAGGAAATACTAATTTGATAAGATATCGTCTGATCAAAATTTTTGTTTTTATAAATCAGAAACAGAGACCTGGATATACATAGTGATAAGATGGTTTTTTGGTGTTAAAAATCGCAGCGGTTGGGTTACCATAATTCACGATTCCACCTAGAGAAGAAGGTCACGTGGTGTTCGATAGAGCGCGTTTGCAACTGAATAATATACGACTTTGAATATGGTCAAAGTCGTGTAAAGCTAGAGAACTCATGATTTCTACAGAATAATTTTCGATATCTGCAAGTACTTGAAGTATTTTCTGTTCAACATTTATTGTCACATTTATCAGTACTTTTAATAGTGCAAGGTATGTAGTTCCTGAAACTAACCAGATGACTCAAAAATTTCCTTCATCTTATTTTTCCTAGTTTTCCTGAAAATCGGACCAGAACAGAAAGAAACAACAACCAAAAAAAAAAAAACCGGTTTCTAGTTTTGGATGAATTTTACGATTCTTAAAATATGTAATATCTTTTTTGAAGAAACTAGCTTTCATACTCAGAAGGTTATCTCTGTAAAAACAGTCTTTCCCGATTCAGAAAAACTCCGAAAAATAGCAGGAGCTTCGTTTTTCTGAACTGATTCGTTTCACGCTTTGTCGTCGTGGCACACAATTTCCGGTTTATACGACTCGCTATGTTTTGTGTGTACTCATTTGTATGTCTTCAAAGAAAACCCAACTGGTGATTTGAACTTTCTGATGGAAAACTGCCTGACAATAATAAGCAGTCTGACATCGATCACAGTTCAACCGTTCCCAGCATTAGACCCTCTTTCAACAATGTTTATTATCAAGAACTATTGGGATACAATTCTGAGTATTTAACCTGAATATTTACTTTTATTAGGCGGTTTTTTCCAGGATACATAGGATTATCGAAGAAACCAATAACAAATGCAAAAGTACAGACAGCAAGTTCTAATTCATATTTTTATAAATAACTAGAAACCATATTTTATAATTTATCTTTTTTTTGTAAATATAAACACTTGGTTGACCTGGAACCCTGATCACTTCATAAGCAAAAAATAAAAATAAAATCAAGCTCAAAATTTCAATATCCTCCTAAACTTTGAATTCTGTTCATCAACACCAGCATAATTATTAAACTTTGCCGAATGAGCAATATTAACCCAAGTCATTGGCGATTTTATAAACTCCGTGTCCGTCATCAACATCCCCGCGCATCCAGCCGAGCTTTCCCGGCACATTTCATTCTCATCATTGAGCTCAACGCCAAAAGCTTCATTACGACATTGTTCAAGGTTTCGCATGACTTGACGGGCTTCGATTGACCAAGGAGATTGGTTGAGTTCTATGAACATATACAGAGATAAAGGATTTATATAGTTTCACTCACTTTCAAACCAAGTTCCAGCTATTCTTGTTCGATAATTGGATATCATAACATTATTCAAAGACTGCAACGTTTCAAAATTTGTAGTCTCGTTGTACCTTGGAATCGTCCCATTTTTCAAAAATCTCTCAAATCTTCGTAAATGCAAAAAAAAGGTGTTAGGGTTACTATACAACTCAACGGCAGTGTAATAATATCCATTTCTAATTTTTTCATTGCCATATGTATTGTGTTGATCAAGATGTATTACCTGGAAAGACACAAGTTTCAAATTTATACATATATATTGAAATTTATGTTCAGATAGGCTTGTTCCAAGTCAATCTTTTGTACCTAGTTAAGTATAACTCACTCTTTCTGGTCGGTGTATAAACTTCTTGGCGTTGAAATAATCAAATCTCACATTATCCACATCTAAAATTCGAACCTTATCCAGATTGAAGGAAATATCTGCTGGTTTCGTTATCGAATCCCAATCTTGTTTTTGCTCACTGAGCCACCAATCCAGCGCAAATTGTCCTGCTTTTGGATGTCTTCTTGAAATTGTCTCCAAGTCTGTTAGAAGACTCATATTCTTTGAGAACGGAAAATCATCTAGATCAGAGTTTGATACGAATTTCACCACATTTCTTGCTCGCATCATACAATCATGCATGAAAGCGGTGGCCGCGTGACGGAAGACATGCGCATTCGGATCACGCTCATAGTTTCCTCGATCACGAAAATGTACAGGTAAATCGGACCAGTCAACCAACTCTAGGTCATCGCCCAGAACCTCCTTGTAAAATTTGAGCACATGGGAAGACTGCTGTGAATAGCTGCTCAAATAAAAATAGAACTTTGTAGCACCTTGTGCGATCCAAGACTCAAAGAATTGAATAATAATTGTCCAATCAGTCAAGTAAAATACTGGCTGCAAACAGACACCCAAACTATGCTCATATCTCTCTCCTTTCTTTCGCCGTTTATCACTCAACAATATCTCAAAGTGTTCCGGTGATTCGGTGGTGGAGATGCGCAACAGTTTCTCATGCTCAATTTTTGGATCAATATAAATCCTGCCAATCCTAGGGGATATAGAACAATGATGATAATCAATACAGGTGGTGTAGTTGGTGCAAAACCACTCAATTTCTTGCCACGTGTTGTTGATTTGAGCAATAACTGGAGTCCTGCAAAGAAAAAGGATAGATAGTGATACATATGAGAAAGGAGAGACACTAGGATAACCATTATCAATAGAGCAAACTTGAAGAACCAGTGAAGTAGATCTAGTAGATAGCAGGGTTGTGTTGTCTGCTATCTTTTGTATGTCTCTTTTAGGAATTTCATGTATAAGTTATGGTGATACATAGCTGACAAAATAGAAATTGAACCTCATATTTTGAAAGATGCTTTGATTCAAAATAATTATGATCTTACAGGAATGTAGGGGTCGGCTAGTATTCGGTCGACTGTTTGATCCTTAACCGGTATAGGATATTTTCAAATATGGGTCCGTAATCTACCAAATGCTATCAGAAATAAGAGAGACCGGGTTGGTTAGTGGCCAGAAATTGGCTAACGAGTTTTTCAGAACCGAAATGTCATTTGGTCATGGCTACATAATAAGCAGCATATATATAAAGAGCAGAAATCAAAGAATAAAATTCAAAAAAAAACCAGTAAAATGATGAAGCGACGCCAGAGAAATAGTGGGTCGGCCAACCAGCACCACACAAACCATAGCAGGTAGCCAAACTCCAGAAATGTCGGTTTCTCGTTTGAACGAAACTGAGTCATGTATCATCGTCAAAGATAAAACCCACATAAAAAGGCTATCTAACCTAATACATTTTTTAGATGAATCACCAGATAAGATAACCAAAAAACAACTTCAAACTTTTTGCAAATTTTTTTCTGACCCCTTGAAACCATACACCCATTTTTTCCTCACCAATTATCATTCTTCGCCAAATACACTAATCTTATCTCATTGTCAGCCACCCGATACGCTTCTCTCACATAAATGCCTGTAAATCGACTAACATCCGAAACCGTCGACGTCAACAATTCCTCCGTCGACGGTTTCTCATCATTCACTTGAAAATCGACCTCCGACTCTTCGAATTCGTTTCGAACCTTGGTCACTTGTCTCGTCAAACTATGATAATACACTATAGTGCCGACTGGAATACAAATTTTAGGCTAAAACAAGGTTAAAATTGGGAACCTACCTAAATACACAGCAATAAATAGAAAAATCACAATATTTCTTCCACGAAATCGATACATTGGGAAGCTGATTCAGGCGAGATAAGATGGAAGAAAAGAAAAAGCGACCAACTATTTAGTAAATAGACAACTATGCGACGTGGACAATTATTTCTTCTCCTCATTTTTATCCTCGCAATTTTCACTTTTATTTCAAACATTATTCGAGCATATCAAAGTGTTCAAAATTATGAACCTAAGATTCCTTCTAGCAGTAAAATTAGAGATGATTTCAAAGCGTTCATCACATCCTCCTATTACTATCCAAAATCCAAGAGTCTTGGAGATAATGCTCTGGCTCTCGTGATGACTATTAATCAGAAAAGAGCTAAATCCTATTGGTGGGACCTACAATGGTGGAACATACCAATGAACCCTGAAGTTATAGTTCTAGCCAGAAATGCTACCGATAGCCTTATGGTTAGCACCAAGTACTGGAAGTAAGTCACTTCTCTATATATATATATATATATTTCATATATGTTCTGTGTTATAGAATCACTCCCCATGAAGTTTGTAACATGATATCTATATTCGCTACAGTTCCACTCCTTCCTAACATCAATTCTATCTCCCTCGTTGGTGATAATGGATTGGTGGAAATCCCCTTCGAAGTCCCACCAAATGTGCACCATGATGTTGTTGTATGTATCTCTCCATTATTTATAAGTGAACAGTGGCAAAACTTTCTTTTCGCTGTTCATATTTATAAGAAATTCGGAGCATTTATGAATTTGTATCTGATCAGTGCTGTCGATTCGTTTTATTATTTAATGAAGGAGTATGAAAAGGAGGTGAGGGTTCATTTTTGCTACTCCAAATTGCAAAAAATATGATTTGTTTCCCTCGAGCTGATATGAGTCTTCCAGCAGGAATATCACTGGGATAAATAATGAAAAAAACTGGTTTTATGCGGTCTGAATTAATATAGTATCTCTAATTTTTTCCTTTGCAAAGTGAGCTGGGCTTACAGGCTAAAACAGGCTTTATCGGGCCAACCCAGTCGGTTCATATTGGTCCTGTTATTGATCTTCTAAACCTACAATGTTGCCAAACCACACAGAGTGTTACTTTTCATGACAATCTCGGTTTTTTAAGAGCACAATTTAAATTAGGCTCAGTTTATGTTCCTAAACATAATCAGATCTTGTCATTTTTTGATGTTCAGGTCCATTTCAGTAAGCTTGTAAAAAAATCACCCGTTCGCCCGACTTTTAGAACGCCCTTTCACCCGCGCCCGTTCGCCCTTTCGCCCTTTCGCCCGTTTGCCCTTTCGCCCGTTCGTCCGTACGCCCGTTCGCCCTTTCGCCCGCACCCTTTCGCCCGTTCGCCCGTTCGCCCGTTTGCCTGTTCACTACTGTTTATAACGTTATTGCAACAAAAAACGTGACACGAATCGGGCAAAAGGGCGAACGGGCAAAAGGGCGTGAGCGAAAGGGCGCGGGCGCGGGCGAAAGGGCGAACGGGTGAACGGGCGTTTCATGTAGCGGGCGAAAGGGCCGCCCGTTCGCCCGATTTTACAACCCTACATTTCAGTCACGAAAAAGTAGAACCTGGAAAAATATCCGAACGGCCAAGAAAAACAATTCTCTACAGTAAACTTCAGTGGACACACGACAGATTGAATAATTTGGGAGTCTGATAAAATTTAATTTTTAAAACCGTTTTTTATTTTTGTACCTACTTTGACCAGTTTCAGTTTTTTCTCAGTCATATTCCAAGTTTCAAGGATAGGTTTGAAAACTATTTTTATTAGACTCCCAAATTTTTCTTTGATCGTTTGTGTATCCATTGAAGTGTACTGTAGAGAACTGGTAATATCAGTTATTTTCCAGGGTTCTGATTTTTTTGTTCTGGCAGGGGTAGTAATGAGCCGGTCTAACACAGTCATTTAAAAACCCTGATTTTCTAACCTCATTTTCCAGAACTACCTTACTATTCAACCATGGGTCAGTGCCAAGTTTATTGGGGTCCCAGCCAACATTGCTGACCCTTACAATCAAATCGAGTTTCGCAATCAGGCTTCTTCTCAAACTGATTGTTTATTGAAATACAAGGTGAGTATCTTTTCCAGTTACATAATACTCATCCAATATTCCAGGAAACTGCAAAATATGTGACATTTCTGGATCTTGACGATGTATTGATCCCTAGACTCGCCCCAACATACTTCGAAGAGATCAATGGGATCATCGGTAGTTCTAGGAATATAGCCTATATTCATTATCATAAGGAGAATCATGATGTCAAAACCACTAAGCATGGCGAAAAGTTTTCGTTTTCAAAAATGTTTCGGAGTTTGAAATATCAAGGTGACAGAGAAACAGGGAAGATTGTAGTAGATCCGAGATATCTAAACTATACCTGGATACATTTCCCACCATTTATGCCAGCAGGAATGAAGCAGTTAGTTTTTTTTGTTGGTAACAAACTTTTATTGAAATTGTTTTTCTAGTTTGATTGTGGAGGACAATGTGATAACTCATTTGAAGGATATTGCATGGCTAGATGATTCCGGGGATGATAAAAATTATCCAAAATTTTACAACCATACAAATCAATATATCTTGGAGCCGGAGATAGTGGATTCTATAGAGAGAGATTTACAAACAATGCTAAGGAAGCCTGAAATATCAAAACTGCTTCCTAAACTCCCGAGCCATCACTTCTACGCAAGTCTCATAGGCAAATGCTACTTTGAAAAATACTATTCACTGCATTATTCCGGGAGGATATCAGAGATAACATGTCCAGGTCCGCAATTATGCAGTGTAAGTGAACTTGTTCTTTCTGGGAGCTTATTTTAGTTCTAAAATTTTATTTGCAGTATGTTCAACGAGAGGATATCAAGTGTATACATGTGGATGCGACTTATCATCGTGTACCAAAAATGGAACCTATTTCATATTTCTATGCGACAGATGCGAGGTTTTCGGATAATATTGGTTGTTATCCACATTGAATATATGTAGAACTCAATTTTAGTTTTCCACATTTTTTAAATTCAAAATAAAACTTATTTGAGATTTTTTTTGTGAATTGACAAGAAGAGAATATTATTAAAACACGTTCTGCTTTTGGGAAGTCTGTTGGTTTTTCAGATTCTTTTTCAGATTTTTCAGGTCTTTAGATCACCTCTTTCAACAGCTCACATTTTTCAACAAGGAGCTACAAGTGGTGTTGTAACTATCACAATTGCATTATATTTAGCAATCGATCCCTTACTAAACAAGCAACAATTTGTATGTAATAAAGAGTATTAGTTTCTTCTAAAATATCAATCTTAACTTTCCAGCTTATTTGGAAATGATCTTCCTTACTCTATAATGTCTACTTCATCCGTGACCAATCGTTCAAGTCAAAATATATTTTGAAAAATGAATAATTGTTATCTACCCAAGCGATCAATCGTTCAGGATCTCCTCATTTTTTTTCGCCTGAAAAAATAAATGATCCAGAACGCGGAAAACAACTTTTTTTTCTCTAAAAAATTAATGTACATATTTATTAACACAATCTTTGCTAATGTGGATAACATCCAATCGTATCGCTGAACCTAGGATTTGTCGCATAGTAATATGAAATAGGTTCGAGTTCCGGAACATCTGCATATGTCGCATCCACGTGTATACATTTGATATCTTCACGTTGAGGGTACTGTAACATTATAAAATCAGGGTCAAAATATGATTAGCTATATTCTTACTTACCAAACATAGTTGAGGACCTGGACAACCCATATCATTGATGTTCTGAGCCTCATCAAATTTATAGTACTTCTCCTGATAACATGTATCAATTATCCTGGAGTAGAATCTGTCTTTAGGAAGTTGATTCAAGACTTTAGATTTGTTCTTCATTCTCAACCAGTCCTCTTCAATTTCATCGATCAATGCATTTTCCAACGGTTTGAAACGTCCGGAATAACTTCGATACATCCTAGGCGATACATCGAAACTGTCCAACCAACGGATATTTTTCAGATGGGTTATTTCATTGTCCTCCACAATCACCCTGAAACTTTTACTGTTCACCGGATAAACCAAAGAAGAACCCTAGTTACTTTTCAACTCCTTCTGGCATTATTGGTGGCCAGTGTATCCAGGTGTAGTTCAAAGTTCTGGGATCTAGTACAATCTTCCCAGTTTCTCTCTTTCTTTTATGTTTCAGCGATCGGTACATCTTTGAAAACGAAAACTTCTCTCCATCATTGACAGTCGAAATCTCATGATTTTCTTTATGATAATGTAGAAAAACCTTCCTATTCCTAGTCATTAAGTTAAATTCTTCTATATAACTAGGGGCAAGTCGAGGAATCAATATATCATCGAGGTCAAGGAATGTTATATATTTTGCAGTCTCCTGTAATAAGAGAAATAGTAATCAGTAGTGGGATGGATGTTCACCTTGTACTTCAGTAAACAATCGGTTTGAGCAGCAGCTTGATTCCTGAACTCGATTTCATTGTAAGAATCAGCAACAGTTGTTGGGACACCATTGAATTTTGCACTGACCCATGGTTGAATAGTGAGATAGTTCTAAAAATTATGGGAGTTTTTGAGAGAGTTTTAAAATAAATTTTTAAAAGGAAAACGCTGAAAATGATCTCGGGCAGTGGCAAATAAGAATAGTCAATGAATTTGATAAAAAAAAGAAAGAACAAGCATACAGACATACACACGAAACATAGTGAGATACACAACTCGGATTTCGTCGGCTACTGACCTCTTCGAATGAGAAATTAATAATATGAATATGTTCAAGTACGCTCTATGGATAATGTTTACTTTTCATCCATTATTAAGCTGATTCCAAAATTATGATCAAAACTCACCTCTTTCTCATACTCCTTCATCAAATAATAAAACGAATCAACCGCACTGATCAGGTACAAATTCATAAATGCTCCGAATTTCTTATAAATATGAACAGCGAAAAGAAAGTTTTGCCACTGCTCACTTATGAATAATGGAGAGATACACACAACAACATCATGGTGTAAATTTGGTGGAATTTTGAATGGAATATCAACTGACCCGTTGCCACTGAATAATGTTAGTGAGTTAACATTGGGAAGAAGTTGAACAGTGACGAAGATGGTTATCATGTCACAAACTTGATGAGGGGTAACTTTTATATATTTTGTTCGAGCCACAATTGAACTCGTATCATTTGAAGCTTTTATAATAACATCTGGTTGTTTGACAGGATGCTCTTTAGGAGCCCATCTCTGATTAATAGTCATCACAAGAGCCAATGCATTATCTCCCAAACTCCTCGACTTCGGATAATAATAAGATGATGTGATGAACGCTTTAAAATCTTTCCTACCATCCAACTCGTTTTGACTTAAACTGTTAATCTTGTTATGAAGTTTTGGTAAATACTTACTTCTCATCCCATTCATCAGAACTTTGAAAACTATCATTGATGCTTGATAAGCACTGACATAGAGCAAATATACTTATTGGAATATAAACAGATTTTTTTCGTAGAATTGATCTAATAGTTCGTTTTATTGGAGACATCAAGCGAGCAAAACAAAAACGAACAATTAGTTGTTTGGATCACCCATAATTATTTCAATCAGATAAGATGTTGTTTTTTTTTTACATAAATATATATCTAGAAGAAGATCTTGAGATTAAACGGTTTCTCATGGCGATCCTGATCAGGGTAAATTATGATATTTATTAAAATGGGTTGTGTTGGATTGTAAAAAAGGCACACGACATGACACAATGTCATCAATAACTACAGTAGTTTTAAAATATCTCAGTTTATCTATCAAGCTATAAAACTTCGAAAAACCATCATTGTGAACCACAGTAGTTCAAAATTATTGAACTTTACATGCTATAACTTTCAGAATTTCGTCCAGTTATATTTCTTGGTGAAAATATCTGGATGTGCTTTTCCAATTAATAATTATCCAGAAAATGTTGCATGTAACCTTACAGGGTGCGCCATAAATACTTGGACAACTTTCAACCGTGATATCTCGAAAAGTAGGATAGGTTTCGAAATGTGACTCAACAAATAGTTTACTGGGTTGCTAATTAACAGATTTAAATTATCTTTGCCTGATCCAGTCGCTTTTTTGATTTATGATGTAGCGGAGACGCATCGGATAGTCATCGACCTCCGAACGTGGGTATTTGTCCGACAAAATTGTTCAATTCCTTGAGCAGTGTGTTTTGTAACGGCTCCACACTTGAATTATTATTTTCACAAACCTTTTCCTTCAAACTCCTCGGATGAGTTAGTCGAATGGATTCGAATCTGGCGAGATACCTGGCTAATCGCCGGTTGCGTTAAATTCAAACATGTTGCTTTTAAATACTGCTAAGTCAATTTTTTCTCATGGACTGGCGTCCCATCCTTCTGAAAGTCCCAGTATTCTTACCCTTAGTGAGAATTAGTCCATGGGTACACGCTCTACATATGAGATCTTTGATATGAACCTATTTGTTGATTTTAGCTCCTAAACCCACGAACACCAGTGAACACATCCCAAAGTAGCATGTCTTGCTGAAAGCCGTGAGCAGGATGCACAAGAAACTTGATAATCCGTTCTAAAATTGTGAATTGTATTTTTAATATCTTTGGAAAGCACACAGCAATACGGATAGTCTAATACAGTCTCCAAAATCCGAAACTGGTCGTACAAAAGCGACGTTACCAAATGTTCATTATTGTGCGTTCGACAAAACAGATCATTTGTCGATAGTGCAGTCGCTGCGAAAAGGCGCCATTGAACTGAAAATTCACCGATTGACCTGAAACTTGGCAAAACAGGAGAAAACAACATAATAAATAAATAAACAAAATAATATTCATGAAAAATACACTAATGACCGATTTCGAATACGTTTAAGGCGAAAAATTGTTGATTATTGTGCGTTCTTGTGATGTATCAATGATGAACTATGATGATATTTTCAAAAATTCGTCATACAATTTGTTTGTTTTGTTCTTTTGTATTGCGAAATATTTCACCTTTTTTTCATTTATAAGCCACTAGGTTTGTCATATTTTTCAAGCATTACCTATATTGTTATTTTTATAATTATGATTTCTAACGACTTTGAGTATGACCTGTAAGTTTATTGAACTTTTTCAAAATTATGATGATTTCTTATGTTTCAGACAAAAAGAGAACTTTCCCCCTTTGCCAGGCAAAAAATCCACGAGGAAAATGAAGCATATTTCCCGACTTAGTGGGACAACCATGGCTGTGATTAAATTGGTGCATAGGGATAGTGCATCGACTTCGACATTCACCCAAAATGACACCATGGTACCATTTGTTATCTATTCGCTAAATAAGAAAGATCGATGGCAATTGTCGGACAAGATGTCAACACATGTTTTGGAGGATCTTCAAGAGCCTGGAAGTAATATTGTGGTCATCGAGCGTCAGTTTTCAGGGCTCCGTGGAGCTCTAGAAACCAAATATGTTCAAACATATGATATGTACCTAAGGATGTCTAAAGTGAAATCAGTGTATCAATTAAATCCCGAATTTTCAAAGCAAACATCTCGTGGAATTGGAAGAAAAAATGTTGAGGTCGATGTTGCTCCAGATGTGAGCATCAATGTTTTCCATCAACCAAGCAACTATGCCAAGTTATATGCCAACAAAGTAGAGTCTCGTAAGTACTAATTTTTTTTTTGACTTAAAGTACAAATTTGTATTTCAGCATGCCCCTTTAAACATCGATTTCAATCACGCAACTATACCAAGCTTCTGAAGGATGAAATTCAAGATTTGGGTGATGTGGAGAATCTCGAAAGCCATGAGGAAGAAGTCGATGAAATTGTAGAGAAGCCACAAAAATATTACGACCTAATGGATCATTTTGTGGCAAAACCAATGAGAAAGAAGGATTCACAGTATTACGGTTTTGTCATTGTTCAAGAATGAAAATTAATTTTAGTTATAGCAGATTTGTTTGGATAAATATATTTGATTTTTTCGTGAATTTTTCTCATATCGTGTTATGAGGATACAACAATAAAACTAAGCATAACAAAAAATCAACCATTTTCCGATCAATACGTATTGAATAAATAATTTAACTGTTCCAAACTTCATTGATAATTGTTTTCCTCTCTCGATAAATAGTTAGTTGTTACCGGTTTTTGATCGCTATTGTTTTTTTTTTTATGTGAGCAACACAAACTGACCTGTGAACCAGAGATGTGTTCGAATTTCGGTTTGGCAACTTTTCCAGGAATTTTTTTTTTGAATGAAAACCATTTAAAAAATTCAAATAGGCAAGATAGACAAATGGCCAGTCAGCAAAACAAGTTATGTGTCAAAAAAATACGTGAAAATTAACCGCTACACAAAAAAACTTCTCGAGAACTACACAATGTGTGTGCGTACACACTTTTCTTCTTTAAAGTAACCAATTGTTTCAGTCTTTCTTCATGTTCACTATAGTTCATTTATACAGGATTCAGATATAAAAAGTTTGGCTACCTGTTTTTAAAACTTTTTGACTCATTATAATGACCTTACTAGATATTTACTACACGATCTTTTGATTTACTTTATCAGCAAAAAATGACTGTGTTTTTATTTATTTATTTGTATTTCGAAATATTTCACCGACAATATATTTTCATATATAAGCTCCTAGGTTTGCCATACATAGTTTTCAAAACCACTATGATTTCTCATGACTTTCAATTTGACCTGTAAGTTTAGTTGATTCCTTTAAAACTACAATAAATCTTTAATTTTCAGACAAAAATTTGGTGCAAATTACCCAGCCTTGTCTATTACAAAATCACAACGCAAAATGAGGCATATCACTCGAGTTGGTGGAAAAGTCATGTCGATGATTCGATTTGTGCATAATGTAGAAGCATCTACTTCAACACAAGACGACACCTTTGAGCCATTTGTTATATATTCGCTGAACAAGAAAGGTCGATGGCAATTATTGGACATGTCGGCTGCAGTCTTGGAGACTCTTCAAGAACCTGACAGTAATGTTGTAGTTGTCGAGCGTCCATTCAAGGGGCTCCGTACTGCTCTAGAAGCCAAGCAAGTGCATAGTTTTTGGTATAATATGATGCTGTCTAGAGCAAAAACTGTGTGTCAATTGGATCCAGAATTTTCAAAGAGAATATATCGTGGAGTAGGAAACAAACACGTTCATGTCAATAGTGTTCCAGATGTGAGCTATAGTATTTTCAAAATGCCAAGCAACTATGCCAAGTTATACGTCAATAAAGTGGAGTCTCGTAAGTACCTAGAAAAGCTATAGTATATCAATTGATTTCGATTTTCAGCGGATCCTCTCGAAAACCCCGTGAAACCTAAGAAATATTTCAAGTTTCTACGGGATGAGCTAGAAGAGTTCCAGGATGACGAAAGTGTCGAAGGCGGTATAGAAGAAGAATATGAAAACAAAGAGAAACTGCAAAAATATTATGACCTCGTGGAGCATTTGGTAGAAAAAGTGAAGAGGAAGAAGGCTTCACAGTATTACGGGTTTGTTATTGTTTGAAAATAGAAGGACTTTTTTTTTGTGAATATTTGTGAATAAAGTAGATTTTCACATTTTGTGCATAATAGTCTGCAAGCTTAGTTCTGACTGGACTCACTGGGGCAGACAAAAAAAAAAATGACTATCTTGAGCTGAACTGTTAGCCTTCCCAATTTTTAGAATCGAATCATTCATTGAAAAAAAATATTAAAGCTATAAACGACTTTTTTGAAAAACCTGTAAAAATATCTTAAAAATCATCATCTCATATTCAATGTGGATAACATCCTTTCTCTGAGCTGAACCTTGGCTCTGTCGCGTAGAAATATGAAATAGGTTCCAAACTTGGAACATTGTGATATGTCGCATCTACACGCATACATTTGATATCTTCACGTTGAGGGTACTGAAAATCATCGTATACATATTCACCCTCATAATAGGTTCTATCTCACCAAGCATAATTGGGGACCTGGGCAGTCTACTATCCCCTCATCATTGAATTTATAAAACTTCTCATAGTAGCAATTGGAGATTATTCGAGTGTAGAATCTATCCACTGGAAGATATTTTAAAGCCCGAGATTTGTTCTTCATTCTCATCCAATCTTCCTCAATTTCCTCGATTAATTCATCTTCCAATATATTGAAACTAGCATAATTATGATATTTGGGAAGTTTTCCACGTGGAAAATCGTTCAACCAGTTGATAGACTTCAAATGGGTTATAGAATTGTCATCCACGATAACCCTGAAACTCTAACACTCAGTAAATGAACTTGGAATCTGGACCTACTTTTTAACTCCATCCGGCATTGTTGGTGGAAAATGTATCCAGGTGTAGTTCAATACCCTGGGGTTTAGCACTATCTTCCCAGTCTCTCTCTTTCTTTTATGCTTTAGCGATCTAAACATATTCGAAAATGAAAATTTCTCCCCTCGTTTGACTGTTGAAATTTCATGATTTTCCTTATGATAATGTAGGAACACCTTCCTATCCCTAGCCATCAAATCAAACTCTTCCACATAGTTCGGGGCAAGTCGGGGGACCAATACATCATCGAGATCAAGGAATGTCACATATTTGGCAGTCTCCTATAACATGCAAAAAAAGGGAGTTTGAAATGGGGGAGAAATGTTTACTTTGTATTTTAGTAAGCAGTCGGTTTGTGATCCAGCTTGGTTTCTGAACTCAATGTCGTTGTAAGGATCGGCAATCTCTGAAGGTACTCCAATGAATTTGGCACTGACCCAGGGTTGAATAGTGAGGTAGTTCTGAAAAAAAAACTGTTCATGAACGTATTGCCCATTTGTTAGTGCCCGTGTGCTTTTCAGTCGGCCCGCACCCAAGTGCCCAATTGCCTAAACACCCGAATATTAGCTGATATCACATAGTTCATTTACTAATGGGTCATCTCCTCGAAATTAAGCAGAGCTCGTTTCCACTGAATCCACAGAGCTCTCAAAAATATTAAGCAGAGTTGCTCAACTATGTTATGCTACTTCCTCTCAACTTCTCCAGTTTTGATCTACCCTTCACTGAGCGTATCTCAGTCAGGCTTGGTAACAAATCAGGGTCATCCAGGCCTCCCCAGGCTTTGCAGGGCCTTCACATGATCCACCCAAAACCTCATTTCTCTCAAAGTCTTACCTCTTTCTCATACTCCTTCATCAAATGATAAAACGAATCAACCGCACTGATCAGATACAAATTCATAAATGCTCCGAATTTCTTATAAATATGAACAGCGAATAGAAAGTTTTGCCACTGTTCACTTATAAATAATGGAGAGATACACACAACAACATCATGGTGCACATTTGGTGGAACTTCGAAGGGGATCGCAACTGATCCATTCCCACTGATCAATGAGATCGAATGGGTGTTGGGTAGGACTTGCACCATAGCAATGATAGCGATCATATGACACGTTTCATGAGGAGTGATTTTTGTGTAATTTGTTTGAATAATCATAGTATCTGTGCCATTGCTAGCTTCAACTATAATATCTGGTTGTTTTCTCATGTTATATTCACCACTCCATTGTCCACCCTTCTGATTTATAGTCATCACAAGAGCCAATGCATTATCTCCCAGACTCTTGGATTTTGGATAATAATAGGAGGATGTGATGAAAGCTTTGAAGTCTGTCCTATTAGGAGAACCATTATTCCTGGAAAATGGAATTTATGTTGACAAGTTAGAGGATTTCACTAACCTATATTCTCTATTAAAACTGAAGTGAACAATCGGTAGAAGTGAACAAAAACAAATTGGCAGAAGGAATAATTTTTTTCGAAATATGAATGTTGGAAGTCGCATTGGTGTTCTAATCGAGTGAGATCACATATTTATATGCCATTGTTCACTTTTTACACATTTATGTTTTGATTCCAGATCCGCCCATGATTCGGATTTTCAGCATATCAAGATCAAAGAAGATCTGGTATCAAAGAAACAAAAAAAAAAAAACATAGAAAGTTTTTTGACGGGATGGGGAATTGAACCAGAGCTCTCAAGCTTTTCAGATTTATGCTTTGCTGAGCCATCAAACTGCACCTTCTAAGAGCTACAATGACTTTTATTTTCAACTGTGGAGCACATTTTTTGAGCTTTTCTCGGAGCTACGAGCGTCATCGTGAACAGAAAATGTCATTACTGTGCTAGAAATCTGTGATAGAATCCAGGAATACATATGAAACCTGTAAGATTCATCCGCATTCCTCAAACCCCATTCATCAAACATTATAAGGTTCGTTCTGTCGTCGTTCACGATGTTCCAATTTGAAAAAAAAACACTAATAAGTTTTTTTTAATCTTGATGAAACATAATAATGGTTATTGACATGTTTTACGGCACATCATGACGGTTTTTTCCAGAACGGATCAAGTTTAAGAGAAAAATATGGAAAACTTTTTAATGGGAAGTTGATGATTTATAGTTCTCTGAAGTTTTCTTCTTCTGGGGCGTAGATCTGCACACTCGACACATGCCTTGCTTTCGGACTATTTGGTTCGTTGGTCAGAAAAAGAGCATGCGCTGCAAAGCGTCAGTATATTCAAACAAAGATAGTTAGATATGACCAGAGGTTGAAACAGTAATATTATTAACAAGATTTCAAAAATTTTGTAGTCGGATTAATTTTTGATTTTATAAGTTTTGATCAGAAGTTTGAAATCATCTAAAAGAATCTTCTATGCATGTAGGTTATAGTTATATATACATAGACATAGTTCCAACATAGTTCAACAGTTCAAACGTGGGCATAGCATAACATCACATTAGCTATGGAACATTTATCGAAGAAATTTGTTCCTATGTATATACACGTCATGTCAGCCTGCAATTGACGAGATTGAGAGAGACGCAGAGAAAAGTTTTCCGAGAGAAGTACAACAGTGAAAATTTCCATGACCGACTGGTTAACGGGCGTGTCTTTGAATCGAACGACGGCACCGAGCTCTGGTTCGATTCCCCCACGCGCCAAAACTTTTATATTATTTTTTCTTTTTTTTTCAAATTACAGTTTAATGTGTTTTCGAAACTCAAAAATGTATTCAAAATATTTGCGAGAGTGTATTTTTTAGTATCTGACAAGAGAACGTTGTAAAAATGTAATTTGAAAAAAAAAAATAATAATAAAAACTTTTGGCGCGTGGGGGAATCGAACCAGAGCTCGGTGCCGTCGTTCGATTCAAAGACACGCCCGTTAACCAGTCGGCCATGGAAATTTTGCACTGTTGTACTTCTCTCGGAAAACTTTTCTCTGCGTCTCTCTCAGCCTCGCAAATTGCTGTTTTTCATTGCGCTGACATGACGTGATAAGGCGATGCAATTGCACATATTTTATTATATTCATAGTTGTGTTCTCTTTCATATTTTATTCTTTCTCCCTTTATCATCCAATGATTCGATCTGTGATCTGGAAGCTCATCTGATTTATGTATCAGCTTCTTCATCACTGATCGATCCATTATATGAGAAGATCTTCAAGTGTCAACTACATAGTTGGTTAGTAGTTGAACAAAGTTAGTTTTCTCTGAAATAAAGAAATTTTTCATAAATATGTCTCAATAGTTCATCAGTTTTCATCAGAGGTGGGAAACCTGGCCTGGCTTCCATCTGGCTTCTGAGTCACGCTGGCTTTCCAAGATGGTCTCAGGTGAGAAATGTTGGCTGTTTTCTTGACTCGATTCTTATTTTTAAAAATGAAAAATTTCGCGATTATGTATATTCTTTGCAAACTTATCGAAATGAACAAAAATATTGGTACCGACCAAAGCTACACACTTACTGATTGAGTAATTGAATGTGAAGATATTAACAAAAATTTTGAAACAGTAAAAAATTTTGAACTAGGAACAGTACACAGAATTTTCAATATTTTATTCACATAATCAAAACCTAATTTGGATAACACCCCATCTCTGTGCTGAATCGATGATTTCTCGCGAAGTAGTATGAAATAGGCTGTAAATCTCGAACATTCTCATATGTCGCATCAGCATGTACGCATTTCACATTTTCCAATTTCGGGTACTGAAAAAAGTTATTTAAATGTACTCAAAGTTTGGTGATATGATATTCTTGAGTCTATATAACTCCACTGTAAAAATTTTATCTTTTTTTTAAGTGAACACAAAGAAAGGTTCCCTTATACATAAGTACACATATGATATATCATTCTCACCTTGCATAATTGAGGTCCAGGGCAGCTTGTCTTGGTAAAATTACTATTGAAGATATAGTCATTTAACACTTTTTCATAGCACTTTTTTGTTGTTTTCGCGTAATACTCTTTTTGGGGTAGAAGATTCAAGACCTTAGATTTATTCCTCATATTGTTCCAATCTTCCTCAATCTCATCTATAAGAGCATTTTCCAATAGATTGAAACTAGGATGGTTGAGGTATTTAGGAGTTGTTGTGCCGTTTGGAAATTCCTTGACCCAATGGATGTCCTTGAGCCGGACGAGGGTGTTATCCTCTACTGTTATTCTAAAAAAAAAAAAGAATTTTTGGTTTCAAAGAAAGGACGTGACTTACTTCTCAAGGTTGCCTGGTACCCATCCTCTATGATTTGCTACCTTTGGCATCATTACAACTCTCTCGGCCTCTCTTGTCCCTTGATAGCTCAAAGTTTTGAACATTTTCGAGAAGGAATACTTGTCCCCATCGTCAATTGTCTTGATTCCATGATCTTCTGCGCGGAAAAGCAATGCTGCTTTCTCCAGGTAGAATCGTCTCTCAAACTCTTCAAAATACGTCGGAGCTAGGTTAGGGATCAAAACATCATCCAACTCAAAGAATGTGATGTATTTTGCAGTTTCCTGGAAGAATGAGAAAATGTGTGGGTGTGTTTCACTGTGAATACCTTATACTTGAGAAGACAGTCACTTTGTGAAGCAACGAGATTGTTGAACTCGATATGATTGTAAGGGTCAACGATGTTTCGGGAGATGCCATTGAATTTAGGAGTAATCCAGGGTTGAACAGTCAGATAGTTCTGAAAAAAATAGTATGATTGTTAGGCGGAAAATACGGATCGGGTTTGTTTTGAGGTTTCAGGTCTCATTTTTTGTCCAGATGTGTTCAATTAAATAAGGTTTTTCAGAGAAATGATTGATCAAATAAAATCGACATACGGTAACGGTACTGATCCGTTTTTGGCTACTGTGAGCAACCTATCCAATTTTCATTCATCACTGACTGATCAGATATATGTATCCTAGTCAGGCTTAACAAAAAAGTCCACATCACAAAGCTTAGGTCCTATAGTTGTCCTATGACATCATCAGGACCAACCAGGCCCAACCAGCCCAAAAATCAACTCTCACCTCCTTTTCATACTCTTTCATCAAATGATAAAACGAATCAACCGCACTGATCAGATACAAATTCATAAAAGCTCCGAATTTCTTATAAATATGAACAGCGAAAAGAAAGTTTTGCCACTGTTCACTGATAAATAATGGAGAGATACATACAACAACATCATGGTGCACATTTGGTGGGACTTCGAAGGGGATGTCAATTTTCCCGTTGCCACTGATCAATGAGATCTTCCTAGTGTTAGGGATCAATTGAACTGTGGCAAATATCGTTGTCATATTGCAAAATTTTTGAAAAGTGATTTTCGCATATTCGGTTTCAACGACGATTCCACTTGTCGCATTTCTTCCATGAACTATGATATTTGGCTGCCAATCCTGGCCACCTTTCTGATTAATAGTCATCACAAGAGCCAATGCATTATCTCCCAAACTATCCGATTTTGGGTAATAATAGGAGGATGTAATAAAGGCTTTGAAGTTCTGCCTGCTGGCATCGAAAGCCAGGTCTCTGAAAGTGAGATGTAGTTTTTAAAAATACAGTTAAGGAAAGGCATAACTCACTCAGAAAACTCTTCATTCAGAGGTTGAGAATAGAGAAACAAAATAAGGAGAATCAATGGAGTGATGCATAATGGGATCAATATTCTGATTTGAAAAATGTTTTTCATATCCAGTACATAAAGACAATTATTGGTTCATTTTTGAATTCTTGATCCGCCCGCCCAAGGCGATAATGATCAACTATCTTTAGATGAATCTTTCAAGTTTTTGATTTCTGAAAAAAAACATGTGATCCAGGACATTTGATCGTTCAAACCGATTAACTTTCAAAGAAAAAAAAAACAATTCTTGGAAATATGCAAACATCAAAGAGCTCTTTTTTCTCTCTCATAATCATAAACTATATCAAATTATATGTTACCTAAATTCAATTTCTTAATATCATTGATTCGACTTCTATGCTATCCCCACATTTAAAATGCTTTCCTATGAGTCCTTATGAAAGACAATTCGACATTGCTAGTTCACTTATCTCTATTATCTCAACTATTCTTGGAACCTATACATGTTTTCTGATAATTTTCAAGACTCCAGTGAGAACAGTAAAACGGGTGCGAAAATTTTTATTAGTATTTCAAATTTGTGTAATTTCTATGGATGTTCATAATTTTCTGATCAAACCAATGATATTTATACCAACGACAGCGGTGGCGTTTATGGGTTGGATGGAAGAACTTGGTGTGAATTTTAAAATTCAAGCATATTTGATACAGTTTCATTTTGTGTGTGAGTTTGTGGTGTTTTGTCTTGAGGCTGGGCCTGAGCCTGGGCCTGTGTTTGAGCCTAAGCTTGATCCAAAGCCTGAGCCATATCCTGAGCCATACCCCATCCCAAAGCCTAAACCTGAGCCATATGCTGAGCCATATCCTGAGCGATATCCTGAGCCATACCCTAAGCCTGAGCCTGAGCCTGAGCCTGAGCCTGAGCCTGAGCCTCATCCATGGTCTGGTCCATAGTCTAATCCATAGTCTGAACCTGAACCTGAACCATAGCCTAACACATAGCCTGAACCTGAACCGAAAGCAATACCTAAACCTACTTCCAGTACTATCCATCTCCATTCTGATGCTTTTCGAAGACCGCCATGCCGTCCTCGTAAGACAGTCTTCCTCTAGAACTCCCCGAATCATCTATCATTCTCTCAACTTCATTCTTGGAAGCACAATCATCCTTCCAACATATTTTGAAGCCCTAAATAACGATTCCGCCCGCCTCATGATTATCAAAAAATACCCAATGATGCCTCCTAGATTTTTCGCAAAACAAACCCATGTTATTACTACTAATATAAATCTAGCTGTAATTGTGATCCTGATAGAGACATTCATTATAACTTCACAGTTCTTATTCTTTACAATGCATACAATATACTATCTATCCAAGAAATCAATCCATCTCTCCGAGCATACCAGAGATCTCCAATTAAAGTTTTTCATCTCACTTATTATACAAATTGGTATACCAATTCTGATCCTCGGTATCCCTATCATATTCACCTCCATTCTTGTGGGTTTACATATTCAAAACCAAGGTAATGTATCAAAGCGGAAAAATTGTGACCACATAGATTTCAGTGATAAACAATACTGCTCTATTGATAATTTCATCCCATGGATTTTTCGCGTCGTTATGTGTGATATACAACCATGAACCATATCGAAATTTCACGAGAAGTTTGGTGTTATGTACGAAGAATGGGACATCTATAAGTAAAGTGAAATCACATGATCCAGGGATATAAGAAAGAATACTATTGATAGATGAATGTCTCATGTTGAGGCTAGATAAAGATGCTTACAAAAATAGTTTCGGGTCACCTTGTATAGTGATTGTTCTCATGAATATTTAGCATTTCTGTGTATTTTTTTCTACAATTATGAAACATTTTTCATTAGTCAAAACATTATTTCACATATACAACAAAAAAAAAAACATCAAGATCGTCCAATTTGGGAGTGAACCATCTTAATTGATGATTGTTGCTCGGCAATTGCTGCTCCCCTGAAGACCAGCTTCATTGTATAATCTCGATATGGTGGGTGAAGTAATACCAAAAAAATATTGGATAACAAACCGTGTAGTGATATTGTTAATACTATGATGTTATTTATTATCTGGCTATAAGCAGAAATAAAGAAAGTGATAGCAAACAATGTGAGTGGAATAAATATTGCGAAAAATGGGATTGCCACTTGGACTAATACATTTATCAAGAATGTTAGTTGCAATTTCTTTGTCTTTGTGGATAATGATTTTGATTGATGTTTTAACAAATGGTAAGCACTATCAATAGCAAAAAATGAACCATGGATTATCACATTTACCCCAGCGAATATTATACAAAAAACAGCTAGTGAAATATCAGTTGTGATAACCATTGTGTCATTGGAGAAGAAATCTGGAGGAGGGCAGGGATACATTTGGAGCCAGTAGAGTTTTGCAGAAATGGTTGGGGTGTTATCGAAAAAGTAGGCCATTAAGATTAGGATACCAATGGCGTACATGTAAGCATAATAAATGATTAGAGTGCTGTTGCTTGTTATTTTGTATTGTATAGTAGCAATCATGCTATGACGTGTTTGGAATAATTGAACCATTGACATTCCGAGAACTGGGAAAAATATTTTAGGAAATGTAAATGAGAGAGTGGTTCAAAGATCTCAGTCTATATTTTCAAATGTTGGAATTGTCAAAGTTAACTTCATTCTATTCAAACAAAAATATACGATTGCATCATAAAACAACCCGGGTCCAATAAAAATGGGCTGAGAACCCTGAATAGAACCTAGACCTGATATTTTGAATGGTCTCTCAAATGTTAGCCTGTAATCAGACCCAAATTAGATCGTTTTTTTTAGTTAGATAGTCCGGTCTAACTCAAGAGCACGTCATGTCAGCGCAATGAAAAATAGCAATTTGCGAGGTTGAGAGAGACGCAGAGAAAAGTTCTCCGAGAGAAGTACAACAGTGAAAGCTTCCATGGCCGACTGGTTAACGGGCGCGTCTTTGAATCGAACGACGGCGCCGAGCTCTGGTTCGATTCCCCCACGCGCCAATACTTTTTTATTNNCATTTTTTTTACAACGTTCTCTTGTCAGATACTACTCTCACAAATATTTTGAATACATTTTTGAGTTTCGAAAACACATTAAACTGTAATTTGAAAAAAAAAAAGAAAAAATAATAAAAAAGTTTTGGCGCGTGGGGGAATCGAACCAGAGCTCGGCGCCGTCGTTCGATTCAAAGACACGCCCGTTAACCAGTCGGCCATGGAAATTTTCACTGTTGTATTGCTTATCCGTGGAGGTCAGTCATCGACAAAAGACTATATGTAGTTTGAACCGACGAAATAGCAGGTCAGAATGAGAGATTTTGAAACTTTTCAAAATTTGATCTACTTTTCGTTAGCTGACCTGCACGGATAAGCAATACTTCTCTCAGAGAACTTTTCTCTGCGTCTCTCTCAATCTCGTCAATTGCATGCTGACATGACGTGAGAGATCGACTTCCGAAACCGCCCCAAACTCACAATAAATCGATAATTGTCCAAAATAGCACAACGGTCTGAAAGGTAATTCAAAAACCCTATATAAAACCCCATAAAGCGTCACTGCTGATGTCGGTAAATAAATATAGGGGGTTATCAGAAAATTGACAAATGCATCCAGCAAAAATGTGCTGAATTATTTTCCTTGATTTTTTCTAGTTTTTTTTTTAAATATCACTTACCAAAGATGTAAATGCAACAAACATTGTTGACAATTTCTCATTCGATGCGGAGTTTTACGAATAATCAAAAATGCACCATAAATAGCCAAAGGGAATGTGAACAACGAGATGATAAATAGACAAGTTAGTAGGAACTGTTTGGATTCAACGAACTTAGTTGTAGGGCAAATGGCAGTGTAGTTATTGAGTATATATTTTTCCATGGTTTTTTTTTCCAGAAAAAAAAGAACTAGGAAATGAAAATGCAAGTTATTGTTCTGGTCATGTTTTTTGTGGAAAATCGAATTATCAAGTATTGGGTTTTCTCTGGGTGACGTTTTTAGATAGATAACAACTCGCAGGTCGGAAATCAATTTAGGTTTTTTTGAGGGTCAAAGTGATACCTACAGTAAGACAGTATATATCAAAGTCAAAACTAATTTTTTATTTCATCACCACAACAAAAGTTCACCATCAAGTTCTTGGGATTTGAACAGTACTGACAACAATGACACTGACTGACGATGTTTTACTCTTGAGAGAGTTGCCTAACATCACATTCATCGTAAACTCTCGATATGGTTGATGAAGAAATATTAGAGATATATTGGATAATAGACCATGTAGAGATATTGTGACCATTATAACGTTATTCACTTTTTGGTTATATACAGATACTAGGAGCATGCAACCGAACAATGTTGTCGGCACAACGAGGGCTGTGAATGGGATGGCGACTTGGATTGCTAACGTATACAAAAATGTGAGTTGCAGTTGTTTTGTCTTGGTGGATAGTGTTTTTGATGGAACCATCAGTAGGTTATATGCTCCAACCACTCCGAAATACAGTGTATGAGATACGATTGTGATACTGGCTGTTGACATGCAGAACAGGGCTAGAGAAATATTAGTAGTTATGACCAGTGTACTATCCTCAAAGTAATCCATAGGAGGGCAAGGATAGACTGTGAGGAAGTATAGTTTAGCAGGGATAGTGGGAGTGTCATCGAAGAAATAGGCAACAATTATCAAGGTACCGAAAATATACATAGTGGTATAGTAGATGACAAGAGTGATATTGTTGGTCATTCGATATTTGATAGTGGCAATCATACTATGACGTGTTTGAAATAATCGAACCATTGACATGCCCATTACTGGAAAAAAAATAATAAATTTTGAATTGAATTAGGGGTGTGATATTGGGTAGGGTGACCAAGGGATCTCTCCCAACTAAATCCATTTGCACTAGGCTCGGGCTGGATCAAAAGGCAATTTCTTCTCATAATGATTAACATCGTATTGTTCAATACAGGTTGTTTTATTTTAGGGCCTTTTTAAGACCCTTTTATATTTTATATTTTAGGCCCGAGGATCAAAAATTGAACGTTCTGTTTCACATAAAGTAATCCACTCGATGTGGTTTCTGAATAAAAGCCCACGAGTTTAAAAAAAAATACAACCCTGGTTTGAAGAGATTATGTGAAAAAAAAAACCGAAAAAAATATTGATACTCGATTTGGACTATCGTAATCTGTTTTTCGGGTGGAGCACATATGCACGTCAGATTAACACAAATTTAGGAAAAGAAACAATTGTCCGAGAGAAGTACATCATGTTTAGAGGTGTCCATGGTCCACTGACAATCAAACGACTTCTAGTCTGTAGTTCGATTGCTCCCTGGGACAAATTTTTTGGGATCGAACGAAAAACCTGGATCTGTTTGCTTGGAAGGCCCATGCATTAACCAATCGACTACGAAAAAACGCACAATACAGCGACAGTTGTCCAATATAGCATAATGGCTTAAAAGGAAGACCAAAAGTTTCATATAGAACCCCACAAAGGCTGACAGCTGCTGTTGGTAAATAAATATAGGGGGTTATCAAAAAATCAACTATAGCATCCAACAAAAATGTGCTGAATTATTCAACTTTTATCTGAAATTAAAGCTTCCTAAATTACTCACAAAAAATGTAAATTTAGCAAAGGAGACCTTGCACTTCTCATCTTCTCCGGTGTCACAAAAATAATAAGAAAAGCTCCATAAATAGCCAAAGGGAAGGTGAACATTGATATAATATGTAGAAAATCTAATAAAAATTGCTTGGATTCAAAATATTCCGTCTCAACGCATGACTTTGTGTAGTTGATTTTTAGGTATTTTTCCATAATATGAATGTTCGATGAATTCGATTATAAGAAATTCACTTTTTCTGTGTAAGCCATTAACCAAACCAGATGATCAAAAAACAAAAATATGTATGTATGGACACATGCAATTTTCAAATAATTAAAGGAGCAGGTGAATTCGTGGTAGCACAGCACCAAACACGTGAATAATATTTATTTGTTGTTATTTGGACATATAAGGAAATAATGGTATTTGCAAAATATGTAGCCCTTTAGCTCAATATCCTGATTTTTGTAAACTTCATAAACCAAGAATGAAAAGACCAGTAAGAAAATGCAAGGGTGAGGATTGACACCTTCAATAATAACATGTATATTCAGTGAATCATCTAGTACTCCAGTCGTCACATTATCAGCTAAAATTCTATTAGGTTGTTAATTAAGAAATGAGGATTTTCTTTGTTCACTCATAACTTTGGTGTAATAAAAGGTTTTTCAAAACGGTTTCGTTTGTTAGAAAGAGCGTTTTATTGCGCATCTTTTGATATATTATATGTTTATTTTTTATCCGCTTTGAACAAGCAAAATTGTTTAGAGAATGTGTGACGAAAAATATCGAGCACGAGCCTGCATTTGGTACGATTTCAAGCAAGGCAAATCGGCTGCGGAATCTCATCGTGTTATGTGTGCTGTATTCGAAGAAAACGCTCTTTCTGAAAACCAATGTGAGAAATGGTTTCGACGCTTCCGAAGTGGCGAAGAGAGCATAGAAGACCACGAACACGGAAAACGACCTCAAATCATCGACGACGACGAGTTGAGAGCCGCCATCGAGTCGGATCCGTGCCAAACCACTCGGGATCTTGCGGAACAATTTGGTTGCAGTCATGTCACAATTGCAAACCACTTGCACAAAATTGGAAAATCCAATCGATGCGGAAAATGGGTGTCGCACGAACTCAGCGAAGCAAACAAAACGACACGAGTTGCTATCGCCGGAATTCTCAATCGCCGTGCCAAGACCAGCGGTTTTTACAATTCTATCGTTACGTCAGATGAGAAATGGATCTGTTACGATAATGTAACACGAAAACGACAATGGTTGGGCGCCGATGACCAACCAAAAGTGACTCCAAAGCCTGAAATACACGGCAAAAAGGTGATTATGTGTCTGGTGGAACAGCAAAGGTCTTGTGTATTTTGAGATTTTAGAACATGGTCAAACGGCTACGGCGGACCTCTACAAAAGCCAATTAGATCGCGTGGATCAAGCATTGCGACGTCAGGGCGTGGAAACATCGTCGGTCAAATTTCTTCACGACAACGCTCGACCGCATGTCGCAAAAGTGACTTCACAGAAAATCGAGGAATTGGGCTGGGAAGTTCTGCCTCACCCGCCATACAGCTCAGACCTTGCGCCATCCGACTACCATCTCTTCCGATCGATGCAGCACTCCCTGGCCGAGAGAAGATCCAAAAACCGCGAAGAAGTCGAAATTTGGGTGATTAACTATTTCAAGTCGCAGCCAGCCCAGTTCTTTGCAAATGGCATTCATTGTCTCGGTGAAAGTTGGCGACAAGTGGTCCATAATAATGGCAAATACATTTTAGAATAAAGTGTTATAATTTTGTTTTTATGATAATTTTTTTTTTTGATTCAAATCCTCATTTCTTAGTTAACAACCTAATATTATAAGACATGAATCGGCAACTTTTATCAAATCAAGATCACCTGAATCTTGTTTCTTTGTTTTCATGGTATTTGCAAAATAGTTCCCCTTGGCTCAATTAAAACGGCTCCCGATTTCCCGTTATTTTTGACTATTGACATGGTGAATGACCTATAAGGATCGTGAATAACTATAAGAGCAATATTTGATGCTAGTCCATGGGTTGATAGAACAACAATAATTAGATTATTGATTAGTTGATTGTAAAATTCATAAATAATAGTTACCGAGAATGAGATGGCGGGTAGGAAAAATGCGAGAGTAGGGATAGAGAACTGAATCAACGCCTTGATCATGAACTTCAATTGCATTTTCTTCGTTCTCGCCGATGTGTTTAAAGATGGCACATGCATCAAGTGATAACACGCCGAAATAAGAAAATAAACCATGTTAATGCATGGTAGAAAAGTGAGAGATAACAGGCAAATCCCAGACCTCACAAAATTATCAGTTAAGATCTCCGTGTTCTCATCGAAGAACTCTATTGGAGGGCATGGATAGCTTTTGAGAAATTCGAGTTTTTCACCAGGAATATCCACGTTATCAAAGAACATTAATATCAGGATAATAGAGGTTATCATGTAATTAAACATGTAGTACATGAAGATAGTGATTTTTCTAGTCATTCGGAATTTGATTGTGATTATTACACTATGCTGATTTTGGAATATAGTGACCATTGAGTAGCCCATGACTGGAAATAGATGATATATAAGAAATAGGTATAATAATAATAATAATAATAATAAGAAAGAAAAACTCACTTGTCAAAGAGTACAGTCCAATGTATAGGACAACTTTGAAGGGGATGTTTGTGTATTTGACGAGTCCCAGATAAGAGACACTGAATAATGGTAGAAACAAGTAGGGTGTTATTAAAACATTGACGAATAGGTCAACTAACATTGTGCTGAAAAGAAGGTCATGTCTATGCAATCGATTCTGGTCGTGATGGACTCACCATAAATGAAAATACAACATGACAAACTTCGTATGCTTTATGGTCACCGGTGTTTGTCGAAGAATCAGATAAACTCCATAGAACGACAATGGAAAGGTTAGAACGGACACCATGTGCACACAATTTTGCACAAAATCTACTGAATCAATGTATCTTGTTGGAGGGCATCTGGTATAGTTTTTTGTCAGGTACGAATTCATTTCTCAATTTTTTTGTTAATACGAATGTTGAAAATATATATTGAATGTGTGAAAAACAAAAAAAAAATGGTTTTTTGAAAACATTTCAACACGTTTTAATTAGAGTTATTGGGTAATGTGAGAAAAGTGAATGAAAGTAGTAAACAGTTTCAAATCAGGTTGTGGTATGTATAAGTAAAAAAAAATAAAGAAAATACATAGAGGTCGGTTGATTCTGTATTTTTCCTTTTCTTCAAACAATTTTGAATAAAACATTTATCTGTATGTAGAGCTGGAAAACGAGATTTAGGTGTGTTTTGGTGAACATCTTCAATGTCAAAAAAAAAACATAAAAATCAATAATTTATTGTATAACACTAACTATCTGACTTGTTGCAAAAAAGTTGCTCGGTTCCGCCGATGCTTCTTTTTAGAGAGAACTCCAATTGAAGTTTATAATCAGAGATCATGTTTTTGAGAAGTACACGATTATCAGTTTTGGAAAACGAGGCGTTAAAAATATCAACAAAAAAATGCACATTCATTTTACTACCTCATTTATGATATTTGCAAAAAATACACCAACTTATGATTATCTCAAAGAATAAGGTACTTGGATAGAAATGGTATTTTGCTGTTAATTATATTCTACAGCTGGATAAGAAGTATTAGTCACATTGGATATCGATATCAGAAGCGGATTCTTCGGGTTACAGAACCCCCGACCGGGTCCAAAAAACACACCTTTGTACATACGTAAACAAATCCAAAATTCAATGTGTTCTCATTTCCAATCACATTTAATAATAGAGAATAATATTTTGACAAAGAACAGGAAACCACTAGAAAATAAAGAATCAATTTTTTAAAAAATAAATTACACATTTTGTTTGATATATCACCCCATTAATTCCTGAATTATATGAACAATGTGCTCAGTTAACACTTGAAAATAGTGTATTAGATATTGACAACAAACAGGTAAACACAATAAAGGTACACAGATTTTGGTAGGAATGTTTTTCAAAAATACATTTTTAATGAACATTGATAACCCTTGTATCAGCAGATAATGAAGAGTTAGTTTTCTTTTTCCTGAATAGTGACAATGTGAATTTTCGATATGAATCATGAATAACTATTAGACCAATACTTGAAGCTAGTCCATGAGTGGATAGAACTATGATAATGAGGTTGTTAAGAACTTGATTGTAAATTGAGTATATCACGATGATAGCGAATGTAATGGCTGGTCCAAAAAATGCAAGAAATGGGATTGTAATCTGAACTATCCAGTAATGCTCTTTCTTCAATTCGCAAATCAAAATACTCACCTGAATCAAAGCTCTGATCATAAACTTCAATTGCAGTTGTTTCGTTTTTGCCGACGTGTTAAGTGATGGTACCCTCAATAGATGATAAAATGCAGAGGTTACAAAATAAGTGAAATTCAAGCAAGGTATATAAATGATTATCAAAAGGCACACCCCAGCCCTTTGATAGTTCGTTGTTACAATTCCTGTGTTATCGTTGAAGAATTCTACTGGAGGGCAGGGATCTCGTTTGAGAAAGTCTATTTTTACACTGGAAATATCGACATTGTCGTCAAACATCCATAACATAATGATAGCAGGTATAGAATGAAGTAGAATGTAATAAACAAAAGTGGTGACAGGTTTCGTCATTCGGAACTTGACCGTGGATATCAGACTGTGTCGATTTTGAAAAATTGCAACCATTGAGTTGGCCATTACTGAAATCAATATTTTTGTATAAAATTCTACTTGTTGGGAGGTTTAAAATGTTTCTCTAGTCTTGTAACATTTTTTTATCAAAACTCAGAATAAGTCTTTCGAATCCAAACGGTGTGCACCACATCCTAAACTCACTTATCATTGAATAAATTACCGAATAAGCCACAACTTTGAACGGAATATTTGTATACTTCACCAACCCAATGAAGTTAGCACTAATCAATGGGAGAAACAAATAAGGAGTGATTAATATATTAATCAATAAATCGACTAGAATTGTACTGAAATGTGGACATTAACTATATCTCTTAATTATGAAGCCAAACCAACCATAGGTGAAAATTCAACATGATTAATTTCGTATTCTTCATTTTTAAGGGAGTTCTCCAAATAATCAAGAATACACCATAAAAAGATAATGGAAATGTTAAAGCCGATATTGAATGTACACAATGTTCCACAAAATATTTAGATGAGGAATAATCTGTGAGAGCGCAGTTGCTATAGTTAGTTATAAGATAGCTATTCATGTCATAGAAAGAAAACTGATTGAAAAATTGGGTGAACCAAAAAAATATTTTTTGTTATTATATAGAAAGAAAACGTTGGTATGTAACTATGACAAGTTCTGATAATTAGCTCAAAAAAGTAAGTAACTCGATGGAGGTGGTTTTTTGATGCTAATTATTATAATCTATAAAATAACGAGTGTTTTTGAGAAGTACACGATTATCAGTTTTGGAAAACAAGGCGTTAAAAATATCAACAAAAAAATGCACATTTACTTTACCACCTGATTTATGATATTTGCTCTGTTCACAATTTTAAGATGTAATTTAAAAAAAAATACAACAAATTACGATAAGCTTAAAGGTGGGGTAAAGGGACTCGGCAAGTTGCTCTTAAAAGAAAGAGCACATTTTTTTTAGGTAAGACCCTCGAGGGATTTTTTACGGAAAAGTCCGGTATTCGAGAAAATTTCATTTAAAAAAAGAAATTTGGAAACTTTCCACGTATACGTTGAAAGTTTCCAAATTTTCAACTTTGAACATTTTTTTCTCGAAAAAAATGTGCTCTTTCTTTTAAGAGCAACTTGCCGAGTCCCTTTACCCCACCTTTAAAGATCAAAGCAATTTGATGGAGGTTATATGTTGATGTTAATAATTATTAAAATCTACAGAATAATGGGTTGAATGAATAATTTTAAGAGACAACTCTAAAATAATACACCTATCACTCGCAAAATTCAAAGCTCATGGTCAAGTTGATGCCAGTGGGTGGTATTCAACAATGATACTAACTCCGGACCGCTTTGATGTTTTATCATTTCTCCCAATTCTCTATACATACCTTATCAAACAATGCACCCGACATTTCACTGGTTTTTTGGGGTATTTCGCAATATATATCAAGCTTGTGGGAAAAAGATTTTGGCGCGATTTTTTATTGTTTCATTAAATTTTTAAGGCATCTGCCTGCTCCAGAAACATCTACTAGCTCTGAAAATTAGTGAAAACTGGCGAAAAACTATGATGAATACTGTCCTTCAGAGGTATGCACTTTTAATTTCCATTCACTTTTAATAATAGTGAATAATATTTTGACAAAGAACAGAAAAACAGAATAACAGAAAAATTGAGTTTTTTTTAAATTACACATTTTGATTGATACCATTATATGAACAATGTGCTCCAATGCACAGTGTCTTTCAGTTTTCAAAAAAAAAAAAGTTATTGTTCACACACCAATCATACCGGCGTGCCAGACCTGTGAAACGTCGGACAGTCGACAAATTCTGATAACTATATCATAATTGACAGATTTTCTAAATGTTGATGATAATTATCACCTGAAATTTAATGAGTACTGTCAGGAGTACACACTTTTCATTTCCAATCACTTTTAATAATAGTGAATAATATTTTGACAAAGAACAGAAAAACAGAAAAACATAAAAAATTGAGTTTTTTTTATTACATATTAGGATTGATATATATGAACAATGTGCTCCAATTCACAGTGGAAAAAAAATACACATATCATATCGGCGTGCTGGACCAGTGAAATGTCGAACAGTCTTCATTCAACAGTAGTTATTGTACTATTTGTATCAATCACAAAACTGTTTTTCTTTTTTCTCCGTTCTTTTCTAATCAATGATATAGTGAACTTGCGGTATGGTTCATATATCGCTATTAATCCAATATTTGATGCTAATCCATGAGTTGAGAAGCCTATGATAATTAGATTGTTGAAAGTTTGCTTATAAATTGAATAAATCGTGGCGATAGCAACTGATAGAGCCGGTCCATGAAGAGCAATTGCTGGGATTGATAGCGCCTTGATCATGAACTTGAGTTGTAGTTGCTTTGTCAAAGCAGAAGTTGTCTTGGATGGCACATTCAACAGATGGTAAAACGACGAAGCAACAAAATAAAGAACATTCAAAGTCGGTATATAAATAATGACCAACAACCATGTCCCAGCTCTTTTGTAGTTTGTTGTCAAAATTCCTTCTTCAAAAAACTGTGGAGGAGGGCAGGGATGTTTGTTAAGGAAGTCTAGTTTAACATCATTGACATCTACGTCATCGAAGAATTGGGATAAAAGAATAGTGCCAGTTGAAAAGTACAGAACAGCGTAGTGAATAAGGATAGTGATTCTGTTAGTCATTCTGAATTTAATAGTTGATATTTCGCTATGTCGGTGTTGGAAAATTGCGGTGATTGATAATGTCATTGCTGAAAATCGAAAAGTCGTAAAAATATGAACCCTTTTAGAGTGTTTTTTCGCTCATGACAATTACAGTCAAAATCTTTTCTCTGACCTGCCAAAACGGGCACATTATTTGGTTCCATGACTTCATTGACTCAAAATTAGATAGTTTATCTTGGACCGTGTTTAGCCTAGAAAATCAAGTGAACATATTATGCTCTTATGTAATACCTCCCATCCCATCCCATCACCGATAAGTCTCAGCAGACTAAGCCCAGATTGACATGGTATGTTAGATCACGCTGAGATCAAACTCACTTATCATTGAATATAACCCAAGATACGTCACAACTTTGAAAGGAATATTTGTATACCTAACAAGTCCGAGAAAACTGCCACACAACACTGGCAAAAATATAAAAGGTGTTATCAATATATTGACCATCAGATCCACTATCATTGAACTAACATTAACATTTTGGTTGTTTTCAAAAAAACAGAAAATGAAACCTTAGATGAAAAAACAACATAACCATTTTCACACTCTTCATCCTAGATGGCGTTACCAATAGGATCAGGTATATTCCATGAAGACAATGGATGGTTAGATGGTTAGATAGATGGATGGAATAGATCCAATGGAAAAGTTAGAAATGATATGAAATGCACACTTTGTTCTACAAATTCTTTCGATTGAAAATATGGCAAGGATGGACAGTTGGTGTAGTTAGAATATAGGTAGGTGTTCATCTTTGATATCGGAGATGTCTGTGATGAGGTAAGCATTTTAGTCATATACATATGTATCACAGAAAAACATCACAAGATTATATAAAAAAAAAACAAACTTTAATTAATTATTAATCAACAAAAAAAAAGTATCTGCAACTTTTTTGAAACTTTACGCGCAATGTAAAGAGGTGGTAATGAAGTTAGTAGAAAAGTGAAAAGTGTATGTGGTAGCCAAATTCAATTTCCGAAAACTGACGATTGAAAGGTGACTAATCTAAGAATCAAAAAATGAGCTGATGGTGAATCAGAGGGTCTGAAACAGGCTGTCTCAAATTAAAAATCGATCAATAAAACATAGTTGAGTTAATATTCATTGTCATAAAAAAGTTTACATGAAGAACTAATGAAAAATGTTAAAATTTTAGGGGGCTGATTTTTTGTAAACATCGATCTAGTGCTTCTGAATTTCAAATTGAAAGGCTGATATTTAGGTGATTTCTGAAATGGATCTGGTCATGAAAAATGGAACCTAATAAAGATATTCCTGGATTGGACTAGGGGTCCTAGAATAATATTACTTCATGAACAAGAAATTTGCACAATTTTTTTTTTCAATTTTCGATATTTCTCGGTGTCATTTTTAATATTATTAGAACCCTATACTAGAGGATGATAATCTTTATCCCCTATTCAACATTAGTCATACAGTTTGATGTACCAGACACTGGTTGTGTGGTTTTTTTCCCGCCTTTTCTGAAAAACGACAAAGTGAAGGTTCTATACGGTTCGTAGATGACTATTAGGACTATACTGGATGCTAATCCATGGGTGGATAAGCCAATTATAATCCAATTATTGAGAAGTTGATTGTACATTGAATAAAATACGACAAATGCGAATGCCCATGCTGGTACAAAGAAGGCTAGGAATGGGATTGCTATCTGAAATTAATATCAAGAGTTCATAAAACTTATCCGTATACATATGCACTTACCTGAATTAGTGCTAAAGTCGAAAACTTCAATTGCATATTCTTTGTTCTAGATGATGTAGTACCCATGGGCACTCTTAACAAATGATAAAACGAAGAAGCCATAAAATAACATAAGTTCAAACTTGGGATGTAGATAACTACTAAAATGCAAATCCCAGCTCTACGATAATTTGTTGTTATAATTTTCGTGGTTTCATCGAAGAATTCTGGCGGAGGGCAGGGACGTTTGTTAAGGAAGTCTAGTTTGACATTAGTGACATCTACGTCATCAAGGAATTGGGATAGCAGAACTGTGCCAGTTGAAATGTACAAAACGGTGTAGTATGCAATGATAGTGAGTCTTCTAGTCATTCTGAATCGAATTGTGGATATTTCACTATGTCGGTTTTGAAATAGGGCAACCATTGAGATAGCCATAACTGGAAAAAAAAACTAATTTTTCCATTTTCAGAAGCTATGGATTCATTATATCCATATTTTTGAAAAAAAAAGAGAAAAACGACAGACTCTCATGAAGAACCGATCCCCTGGCCTCGTGCATGGCCACAGTCAATTTCTGTTAGTCCTGCTGTAGGCCTGCGTAGTACATACATACCAGGGTAGTAAATCTGCAGCTGGGCTGCCACATGTACCCCGCAGACCTGTGGCAGGAATGACTCATTTTTGCAGCCCTGTCGGAGACCTGTCACACGTCTTCCACGTATTTTTGAGTATACCTGTGGCAGGTCTTCGGCAGGGCTGCAGAAATGAGTCATTCCTGCCACAGGCCAGGGGGTGTTAAGAGATATTGTCAGTTTTATATTTATTGTGACCATTGGAAGAAATCTCTCTCGTGACCGAGTTTTCCGCTAGAAATCGAACCAGAACATTTCAAAAAAAAATCAGTTTTGAAAAAAAAACGGGTGGGTGTATAGGCTCATATTGTTTTTTTTTAGCCAAGTGTTTCGATAGGCATTTTGGGGGGTTTCATTAGTACTTACTCCAATGTATTCAATTTTATACATTAGTTGTGAAATTTTTCCTTTTTTTCAAATCTCAAAAAAAATCCAACAGTCTGAAAAATAAAAATAAAAATAGCCAGATTCTGAGTAGGGATCGATCCCTCGGCATTTTGCATGTTAACACTACATACCACTGCTCTACCGCTGATGACGCTAATGATCGAGATAGATGTTCTGTTTCTCTAGCTATTGTTCCGTTTACAAACTAACTTATCAACGAGAAGATCGCTAGATACGCCACAACTTTGAAAGGTATAATTGTGTACTTGACAAGTCCGAGAAAACTACCACTCAATAATGGCAAAAATAAAAAAGGTGTTATCAATATATTAATCATCAGATCAACCAGCATTGAACTAAAAAAATATTCTTCGTAAACTTCAATCTTGAGACTAACAAACCTCAGATGAAAATAAAACATAATCATTTTAATATTCTTCATCCGCCTGGGCGTCTGCCTAAGAATCAGGTATACTCCATAAAAAGACAAAGGAAATGTTAAAAATGATATCGAATGCACACTTTGCTCTACAAAATCTTTAGAACGGTAGTAGTTCAAAGGTGGACATTTGGTGTAGTTAGTATTGAGGTATATATCCATTTGAGGTGAGCAAGAGGTAGGCGTTGTATATATTATATCAAAATGAAGAGAAAAATAATTTGTTTTCAAAAACAAATCGTGCTAATTAGTCCCATATTTGAACAGGAGATCTACAACTTTTTGATCAAAAAAATATTTTCGTGTCAGTTTGCAGTTCAAGACTAAGACTAACTTAAGTGCAGTTTTGCAGTACTTGTCCCTTGTGAGATATGTATGCAAAAAATAAGAATTCATTAAACATTAGTGATATAACTAGGTAATACTATTATAATTAAATTGTTGAGAGATTGATTGTATATTGAATAAAATATGATTACAGCAACCGAAAATGCAGGGCAGAAAAAGGCGAAGAAGAGGATCATTGTCTGAACGAGAGAGGTAGTGATTATTTATTTATTTGTTTACAGAACCCGAACATTTATGCAACATTACAGGATATTGGATAAGAAAAATGATGAAAACGTTAAAACAATCATGATAATTTTTCAAATATAATTAAAAGGGCGTTTTAAAGTATCTGGATAAGTTACGGGAACAGAAAACAGCTACAACTCATTTTTTGGTTGGGGTGTCCTATCATTATTGGACGGTCAGAAATTGATGTTTTCAAGCCTGACATAGACCGGAATGTTCAAATTACACCAAGAGTGAGACCCGTCGGTTTTTCACATGCCAAAGCGGTTGGCAATTACAGATTTTTTCTATCTTCACTCATTTTTCCAATAACTTCAAAAAAAAAAGGGGTGTCCTATCTTTATTGGACGCACTGTAGTGGATGAAGATAGTGCGCGTTCTAGTCATTCTGAATTTGGCTGCAAATTATTTCATAGTTTTGCACATCGATATTGATTTTGAGAATTATCTATGAAGCGAACTTGACCCACTGAGTCCTCGGTCAAACGTGTAGCCGACATTTGTGGGGATTTGCTGCTTGCTATGTTTTGTGTGGCTGACATTCTGACATCAACTCACTTATCATCATGTGCCACCACTTTGAAAGGTATATTCGTATACCTAACAAGTCCAAGAAAACTACCACTCAACAATGGCAAAAATATAAAAGGTGTTATCAATATATTAATCATCAGATCGACCAGCATTGAACTACAAATAATGCACAACTTTTTGTGGGAAAATATAATGCACAAACCTCAGGTGAACATATAACATAATCATTTTAATATTCTTCATTCGAGTTGGCGTTTTTTTAAGGATCATGTTTTTTTTTTAAATGATATCGAATGCACACTTTGCTGTACAGATTCTTTGAAATGGTAGTAGTTTAAAGGTGGACATTTGGTGTAGTTGGAAGTGAGGTATGAATTATATACCTATGCAAAACAAAAACCTAAATATTTTTGCTAATTATTGTCATTTTTGAACTCAAACTATTTTTTTTTGAAAAGAAGTAATTCCGTGTCTGCTGCGTTTTATGTTCAACGTGTGTGATAATATAGTTAGCAGTTGCTGATAGCATGTTTAATGATAAAGAAACATTGATTTTTGGTTCAAATTAGCCATGCGTCTACCTTTGAACAAAAAAGAAATCGCTATATTACTCCTAGGTATTCTCCTACTAGTTATCGGTATTGTCACATGGTCCACATTTTCCACAATTTACGCAGCGAATGTCAAAAAATATTTGCAATTCTATCAAAATGAAGATACAAGTCTTGGCTTGGCAGCATTTCAATTCACCCATCCACCAATGAAGAATGTGATGAAGTTCTACTTTTTCAATGTAACAAATCCAGATGAGATCAAGTACAATTCAGCGCAACCATGTCTTGTTGAAATAGGACCCTTCGCTGTAATGTGGGTTCAAAAACAAAGGAAAATTAATACATTGAAAATAAAGAATTTTTCAGAGAGAGTGAGGAGAAAAAATACTACGAATTCAGTAAGGACAATACCAAATTCTTTTATCAGAATTATAAAAAATATATTCTCGATGAGGAGAATAGTTGTGAAGATTGTGATTGGAATATGAATCTGATATTTCCGAATCCGCCAGGTTTGGTGAGTTAGGGAGTTCCAATTCGGCCTACTTTTGTGAGAATTTGGATATTTTAAATGAAACTTAGGCCATCAGATAGATTAGATCTTAATAAACGAGATTTAGAAAAGTTTACATGATTTTTGGCAGGTAGAACTCGGGCTTATAATCAAACCGGAGCCCTGTCTAAAGGTCCAACGGTTCGAATAGGCCCACTATCAACAAATAGATCAATTCGAGCTGGTCTCGGGCTCACTAAAAGAGCCCAAGGACGGCCCTGTTCTGAACAGGAGAAAAACTGAAAATGAAAGTCTTGTGAAAAAGTTTAGTTAGTATATTTTATTTTACAGTGATATTAAATATAAATATTTCTCAGAACCGCTGGTTTTTCTATGGGTTGCATAAACCGTATCGAAATAGGCTCAGTTCGATTTGGGACCTGTAACAGAGAGCCTGTGAGATCTGAGAGCCTAAGCCTGAATGTACATAATGTAATAAAATAACGTTTTTATTTTCTTGTAAGTCAATTTTCAAAAACCAGAATTTTTCAAATTACTACTGGTTACTCCTAGACCTTGCAACTTTCGGAGGTCATTTTTTAACTAAAAAAAAAGTTTCACAAAAAACTACCTACAGGATATTTTTCAGTGTTTCAAGATCTGACATGAGCCAAACTCACGATTTGAGCTCACTTTTTCTCTAACCAATATGCTCATTTTCCAGGGAGCTGTCAGTTCCATGATCGACCCAAAATTCGGAATCTCCAAAACTGGTCGAACCATCATTGCCATCGGTCTCACTCTCTTAGGAGAGTATCCGTTTCCGTATGTTTTTTTTAAATTCCAAATTTTTTGCTGCCTTCTAGTTAACTATAGGTAAACCTATTATCATGTCACTGATAACACTCATTAACTATCAAAAGATGCATACTTTCAGGTCGCACAAAGTACGCGAAGTGTTATTCGATGGGTATGATGATGCGTTTTTGTCCGCTGCACATTCTGGGGTACTTTAAATTAAGGCCTTAAATTAAGGTTCACTTTTACTAGCTTCTTTTAGGTTATCACAATTCTCTCTGGAATTCTTCTAGGACCGGGTAAAAGTATCATCCCGATTCCAGTGCCTGAAATGAAGAAATTCGGATATTTTCAAGGAGTGAGTTCACTTAAGCCGAACGGGTAGAAAATTTTCAACTTTTAGTATAATAACTCGCGCGATGAAGAGTATTGGGTAGAGACGGGCAAACGAGACATCAACAAAATCGCAGTTGTGAACACTTGGGGTGGTAGAACCGAGCTGCCAAATGACTGGTGGTCTACCCCATTTGCCAGACAGATTAGGGGATCAGGTATGTATTCTCCAGATCTTTCCAATCAAACTATGATATTCACATTATAGACAGTGGAAGTTTCACGCAAATGCATTTGACAGAGGAGTCCACTTCGGATATGTTCTTCTCATTTATGTGTAGAAGTTTCACCAAGACTTATATGTCTAGCCAGATCTTCGAGTCGATTCCTACTATGGCGTAAGTACCTTTTTATCTAGAACTGTCTAGGTCCTAAAAATCACTTTTATGTAGGTACCATGTTGGATACGATGAATGGGATACAACATCGGATAAAAATGTGGGGTTCCGATACCGGAATGTAGAGAAACGGAACTATTTCCCAGAATGGCCAAAATGTCCACCGTAAGTCTATAAAATCTCTATCTCTCTATCTCTCTATCTCTCTATCTCTCTATCTCTCTATCTCTCTATCTCTCTATCTCTCTATCTCTCTATCTCTCTATCTCTCTATCTCTCTATCTCTCTCTCTCTCTATCTCTCTATCTCTCTATCTCTCTATCTCTCTATCTCTCTATCTCTCTATCTCTCTATCTCTCTATCTCTCTATCTCTCTATCTCTCTATCTCTCTATCTCTCTATCTCTCTATCTCTCTATCTCTCTATCTTTCTATCTCTCTATCTCTCTATCTCTCTATCTCTCTATCTCTCTATCTCTCTATCTCTCTATCTCTCTATCTCTCTATCTCTCTATCTCTCTATCTCTCTATCTCTCTATCTCTCTATCTCTCTATCTCTCTATCTCTCTATCTCTCTATCTCTCTATCTCTCTATCTCTCTATCTCTCTATCTCTCTATCTCTCTATATCTCTATCTCTCTATCTCTCTATCTCTCTATCTCTCTATCTCTCTATATCTCTATCTCTCTATCTCTCTATCTCTCTATCTCTCATTCCAGAAAAGGTGCCTGCCAACAATCCGGCTCAATCGATTGCTCCAAATCCGTAAACTTTTGCCACGCATGTTGTGATGGATCACATTACAATGATACATACCTCTTGCCACCTGGCATGTTCCCCCTTGTCTGCTATCCAGGACGTCTTCAAGATTCACCATTCTCTGTTGTCTACTCACCGCCACATTATCTATTTTCACCACAAGAGGTTCGGAACACGGTAGTTGGAATGAGCCCAGATCCAGAGAGACACGAACCAATGATATACTACAATGAGCCGGTGAGCAACTTGTGAGGTTTAGCTCCAATTTTCAACAAACTCAATTTCAGTACAGTGGAACTACTCTTCGAGTCATCAACCGCTTGCAAGTCAATATGCCAGTCATCAAGTCACATGATGTTCCGTAAGCTTTTCTCGTTTCAGAACGGTCTCCCCAATCTCCCTGAATACTTCCAGATCCAGCCAAAACATGCCCAATGTAATGATCCCATTATTCTGGCAAGAATCCGAGCCGATTCTCAGTCAGTGGATATATAACAAAGCGTGGTTCGGGTTCGTCCTGGTCCCACAACTCGTCACTATCTTGCAATTCGTTGAAATCTTTATTGGTATAGTGCTAATCGTTGGTGTTTCAGTGTTCCGTTTCAGAAGGAGGGAGAGACCTTTTGTTTTGAGTAATCATTATTCTTTGGATGACTAGTTGTATAGATGAATAAAGTATTTTTTCACATGGGTTTTCGAACTCGCACTTACTAAATCATATAACCCACGTCATGTCAGCATGCAATTGACGAGATTGAGAGAGACGCAGAGAAAAGTTCTCTGAGAGAAGTACAACAGTGAAAATTTCCA
>LR548766.1:7849-22872 GCA_900536415.3 Caenorhabditis sp. 38 MB-2015
TCCGTGGAGAATGACCAGAGCTGGTAGTGCTCCGCGACAACAAGCGCCACCACCCAAAAAGAAACCAGTTGAGCCAGAAGTTCGCGAATTTTTCGAATCGATTGAAATGGCTAATCCGAGATTGTATAAAAGTTTATTGAAAGTTGACATCAATAATGGATATGGCAAACGAGATGTGATGCATTTGAGCGAGATTGAGAAAAACCTGTCTACAGTAAGTGTGAATCCAGAAAAAACCACGATGACTTAGTTAAAAATTCAGAAAAAATTTTCATCGTAGAAAATCAACAAAGAATGTCAAGATAATGAATTCTTTTTCGTCAAAACATGTTTAAAACGCAGAAAAATGAAGAAAATTCTCTGAAAATTTCAATTTTTTCAGTACGGTCCGAAAACGATGAAAAAATTGCGCACTGACGTCATCAATTTCCTCAATGTGGCTCGCGACGAATTCGAAGACGCTGGAAATCGAAAATTGGACGAACTCGATGAATTGATCTCTAAATTTGATGTCTGATAGTTGAACTATGGCATTTAAGCACCACCTAAACAAAACGGTTCTCATAATATGATACTTCTATTTTTTCCTATTTATATTTTTTGCAATTATCCATTCACCGACCAGGAAGTATTACTCGATTTTCCTTTGTCTGTACAATAAATACGTTTTTAAAACAATAACATTTCGTGAGTGGTACTGTAGCTTTTTCATTCCTGATTCGACGTTGGAAACATGGATTACTGTGGACTTCGACTTTTCATGCGATTTCATGGGAAATGTTCGGAATTATAGTATTTACGTGTAAGTATATTATCCTCACAGTAATCTTATAGATTGAATAAATAGTAAACAACTGGAAGAATCGCTCTCGCCAAAAGACATCATTTTTCATTAAAATCCATAAAATATACCATATTGGGTATCTTCAAAGGTCGGGAAATGTAAGAAAATTGTCGACAAAAAATTTACTGAAGTATATATTGAGCAATAGTTTCATCTAAAAACCCTTTTCTCAACAGGTACATCATATATAACCGTACTTTTTCCCTATTTCAAATTTACACATCTCTCGTCTTAAATTCAGATTGTTGGATTCGAGCCAGTTCGCTTTTTCAAAATTTGAACTCGCTGGAGAAAATGAGCGTTGTCTAGTGCATTTTTTCGACAAATAATGCTTGTCATCAAGTGTCAGATCTTTTCCCACATACAATAAAACTTTCGTAGGATTTTGAACAAATGAGAGTTCTGAAAGTGGGGTTCTGTATTTACGCCGATTTTGCGGTATTTCGAGGAGGGCTTCTGTTCTGATTTTACGTTGACTTCGTTGACTTCGTTGGTATCAAATGGTCTAATCAGTGGCATGGATTTTTCCGAGTTTTGCATTTCAGAAGAAAGCATGAAATGCTGCACCAAAAAAACTAGTATTCATGATTCATGAGACTCAAAGTTTCGACCTGGGTTTCCAACTCAGAATCAATGAACTCTGTTTTCTCTAATATTGATAAAAATCTTATTAGGTTTTCTATATTTAAAAGGTTATGTCTAGCTTGCAAGTTTCTAACATTGGTCTGATTCACTGAAGTAGGTCAGACATCGATCGATGATGGGTCCAATTTAGTGAAATCTGGTAAACTGTTTGATATTATTTGTGGTAAACTGTTTGATATTATACAGCAACAAATTTATTATGCAAAAAACGTCAATGGAAGTCACAGGCGTATTTACATTTTTTGCAAGCCAGAAAACATTGTTGTAATAATGAAAGTTTTTGATAATCACTAGGAAGCTATATCTTTTCACAACAAAACAAAAAATTATGCTGAACTTTTCAGAGATGTCTAATTTCACTGCCGCAAGAGCATCACAAGCTTCTGGAATACGAATCTTGGAAAATCCTATTAGAGACAGGCTAAACATGAAACAAATCTATGCTGACAAAATTTACACTGAAACTTCATATGTTTGTAAAGCATGTTCCGGAGAACGCGGAAACTCTGACCATCAAATCAAAAGTCAACAACAAAACACATTGTGCAATTAGAAATAAAGTGTGTGAAGGTAAGATACGATACTTTACCATAAATGGCGAAAATTAATTTTTATTAACGAAGTGTGTGGTAGCCATTTTTTTCGATCTTTCATTTTTAAGTAAACGATTTTCTGCTCTTTTATAGAAGTGTAATTTACTCATCTCCCGCTTTAATTTCAGCTTTTTGGACTCGTGTCAATTTGCGGCGTTTATTCATTTTTTAAAACTAAATTCGTTAGAAAAAGAGATCTGGTCTTTGTCTTTGCACTTGATCTTGGACTTTGCAGCAAATAATATAAATCGGTTTTTTTCAGAGTAGATAACTTTCATAAGATTCATCTAACTTGTTTTGTTTCAAATCACAGCAGGCATGTATAATTTGTTGTTCATTCAAACTAAACATATTTGAATAAGAATTATATTCAAAAATGTTCGTTGTTGTTCAGAGCTATTCAGAAATCATCGAAATCCGATTTTCTCCCTTTCTTTACGGAAAATCGCAACTTCGGAAACCACTGAAATGCTCACAACTAAACACTCACCAAAAAAAGCTTTACAAGTCGCTTCACATCGAACTGCTTCTTCTTCTTCCTTCCAATGTTTTCTATTTGTCAAGAATATTAGTTTAATATATATTTTTAGTTGAAGAAGAAAAAAGTATTCTGCTGGGAAAATAAAATTTGTTTTGGGAAGTGCAGAAAAGTTGCTCTATTGACGTTGGTTTTCTAGGCCACCGGCCAAAAAAAAAAACGCCGTGTCGCCTGTGAATCATAAATTTCATCTTTCCTGGTGTGAAGTGTTGTTGCGCTGGTTTTTTCCGGAGTTTATGTTATTCACTCGGTGCTACTCGAAATAGTGAGTTTTTTCTTTCACGTTCATTTACGATTTCCTCTATTTGTTTCATTTGCTTGAGAAACTTCGGAAGTTTCTAATTTCGAAGTTTTATCATTTTCAGATCACCAATAAATCAAGGAATCTGGAAATGCGGCTGAAACCGAGAAGACGTATTAAACCACTGAACATGAGGAGAAAACGAAGTTTGACATCAACAAATCGTCTCAAAATCGATTATTCGCATGCACGCAGAGGTACGGCACGATCCCCTTTTGCAGTTTCCAAAAGTCTGTCAGAAATTATTTGAAGAAAAATATGGGAAATTTCAAAATGAGCAAACAAAAGAGTCGATTTTCAACAATTTCCAAAATGTTCAAACTATTTCGATCACTCCTCAGAATTTTCTAACAATGAAAATTTGAAATTGTCGAGGAATGTCTAAAAGTGACGAAAAATGTAGAAAAATTAGTAGAACCTGAGAAACTGTTTGTATTCGAACTATTAAAATCCCAAAAACAGCAGTAGATATACATATATAACGATAAGTTATAATACTTGTTTTTTCAGAAAATTGTCCATCCTGAAGCCACGCGTCCTAAGCGAAAGTTGAAGCAACGGCGAAAGAAGAAAAAGAAGGATTACAATCCGGTTCAGATCTGCACGAAAAGAAAAAAGTAGAGATTGAGATTGAGCGACGCACTTCGCGAAGCCGCTGTCGATCCGAATGCTCTGTGGAGGATGACCACCGCTGGTAGTGCTCCGCGACAACAAGCGCCACCACTTAAAAAGAAACCAGTTGAGCCAAAAGTTCTTGAATTTTTAAAATCGATTGAAAGGGACAATGCGAGATTGTACGAAAGTTTGCTTGAAAGTTGATATTAATAATGGACATGGGAAACGAGATGTGATGCATTTGAGCGAGATTGAGAAGAAATTGTCTACGGTAAGTGTGAATCTTTAATAATCACTTAATATGACAAAAATAGAATGTTTCCGAAATAATTGAAGTTTGTTTTTCATTCAGACGTATTTTATATTTATAAAGGATGATACATTTTTATTATATATGATGAACGCCAACAAATTTTTGCACATTCCAAAAAACATCGCAAAATTAGAATGAATTTGTGTTTTCAATTGTTGAAACACAGAACATTTCTGTTCACTCGAAATGTAATGAACGAGGAATTGTCGAGACAAAAATGCTTCTCAAACGAAGTTTTTGAAATGCATAAAAACAATTGAAATTTTCTCATAATGACCAGAAATGTTGAATACATTTTAAAAATTAACACAAATGCTGAATTTTTTCAGGTCGGTCCGAAAACGAAGAACAAGTTGCGCACTGACGTCATCAATTTTCTCAATGTGGCTCGCGACGAATTCGAAGACGCTGGAAATCGAAAATTGGACGATCTCGATGAATTGATCTTTAAATTTGATGTCTGATAGTTGAACTATGGCATTTAAGCACCTCCTCAATTTCGTAAATGTGGCTCGCGACGAATATAAGTCGGAAACTGGACGAAGTCGATGTTTTGATCTCGGAATTTGATGTCCAGTAGTTGAACTATGTGTATTACTTGATGTTTCTTTGTCTGTGCAATAAATACGTTTTTGTTACAATAAAAGCTTGTTGATGGTACTATAATTTTGAATGTTCCGTTCCTGCTTCGACGTTGAAAACATGTTACTTTGAAGATCGACTTTTTTAGAATTCTTGAAGGTGTATTATACTCACGGTAAGCTGTCAAATAAAATAGATAAAAATAATAAATTTTGAAAATAAAAACTTGACCTTTGACGTGGCATTTTCCACGAAAAAGAAAACGTGGCATTTTTCGTGGCAAAAAAATAATAGAACGTCATCAAATTGTTGCATAGGCTGCAGAATAAATCAATCCGTTTTAGCTCACGGCCGCAAGCTCGCTCTATTGAACTAGGAGAGGAAATTCAAAATTAATTGTTTGTTTGGTTTTCACAATTTCCAAGTTTTTGAGGAAATTTTGGATTTTCCTCTCTTCCTAATTTTAAAGTTTTTTCACTCTCTGTTCCTAATTTTACAGTTTTTTTCTCTTTTCCTATTTTTACAATTATCACCCCATGTAAAATTCAATATTTCCATTCCAATTACCTTGAATATCAAAAAAATTATCGAAATCCGTTTTTGTCCATTCATTTTCCTTCGGAAACTTCAAATTTATTTTATATTTAACCTCTCTGTCTATGTTCTCTTTTTTGTTAACTTTATTGTTCTATTTAATCATTTTTTATATTCTCTGTTCAAATTTCATGTCGAAATTCACAAAAAAATCCAAAATTTCCTCAAAAACTTGGAAATTGTGAAAACCAAACAAACAATTAATTTTGAATTTCTTCTCCTAGTTCAATAGAGCGAGCTTGCGGCCGTGAGCTAAAACGGATTGATTTATTCTGCAGCCCAAAAAAAGGCTGTTTGTTTGTTCTTTTTTCACGCGAACAATCGAACAGTTATTTTTATTTTTTTTTTCATTCTAGGAATATTTTTTGGTTGGTTTGTTTCATATAAATGTGGAGTTGACTTTTGTTACAGAGTTCCGGTCTTCATGTAGTTTGCGTTTATGGAGGTGCTGAAATTTCAGAGCAAATCGCCGACCTGAAACAAAACGCTGAAATCATTGTATGCACACCTGGGCGAATGATTGATATGCTCGCGGCTAACAGTGGTAAGTAGGGTTGAAGTTCTAGTCGATAATACTCGTTTTGGTTTGATTTTGAAGCCTTTATTGCCTAATTTCGGTGAAAAATCTCAAAAATCCAATCACAAAACACTGAAATAAAAGCAACGGCTTAGTATTCATTGAACTTTAAATTTTATTACTACTGCAACGCTTTATTTTCAGCAAAAGGGACAAATCTCCGCCATCGCACATATCTTGTTCTCGGCGAGGCTGATCGAATGTTTGATATGGGGTTTGCGCCACAAGTAATGAAAATTGTCAACAATATTCGACCAGTTAAACAGACTATTCTGTTCTCCACAATTTTTCCGAAGCAGATGGAAGTATTAGCTCGAAAAAAATTCTCTATAAAACTGTCGAGATTCGATGTCACCGAAAATGCGATGATCTTGAGTGAGCATAGGAAATTGCTCAAGTTACTCGAATTACTAAAAACGGGCAAAGGATCGTCAATTGTTTTTGTGGATAAGCAGTAGAAGACGGATGAGATTGTGAATAGTTTGATTAGGAATCAAGTCTGGAACAATTCAGGTGAGTTTTTTTTTCACAAAATTATTATTTAGAAAACAAAGAAGGAGATAACACGAAATGAGATCTTTATTGTTTAAATAGCTGCAGAAGGCACTCATCGATTTTGAACACATTTTAAAAGATCTTATCAAGAAGGAAATATACAAGAAAAGTCCTAGAATGATTTTCATTCTTTAGTATACTAAGTTTATAAATACTCTTCAAATAAAACCAAGGTTTGTATAATTCTTGACTGAAACAACTCGACATTTTTTCAGATTGCTACCTCAGTCGCCGCTTGTGGTCACGAAGTCAAAAACCTGATACTCGTTGTCCTAATCACTACGAGGACTTTGTTCATTTGTCGCGCATTCGAAACGGCGAGATGTAAACCACCTGCCGTTTTGAAGGCGATGTTTGAAAGTTTCAAAAAAGAAATGGAGGCGGAAGGTAAAAAAGTGAAGTTGGGAGGAAAAGGATTCGCTGGAAGTGGTTATAAGTATGATTATGATGAGGCGGAAGCGGATGCGAATAAGAAGAAGTTAGCTAGATTGGTGAGTTTTTAAAACACTCTTGGTGTATGGTAAATATCGTGAAAATCGTAATTCGTATATAATTTCAAATTAAGAGACTATGCTCATTTTTTCCAGGTTCATGGTGTGGAAAATGGAGGAGAAGACGATGATGATCTCGACGAACAGCTGAACAACATGATCAAGACAAAACGTCGAACTGTGACCGGCAAAATGTTGGGCGGAGGAAGTGGCGAGAAACGAATGAACGAGAAGACCGCTGACAAAATCACGTTAGCCAAAGAACAAGCCGAGCAATTGCAATCGCGACTCAACACGCAGAAAATAGTGCCTGTTGAGAAGGATAATGCGCAAAAAACACTGGAGGCAGTGATGAGAGGAGGCGATATTGCACCGGCCGAAGTGTCGAAGGCAATGTTGGCCAAACAGATGGCGGATAAATTGAACGAAAAGCTGAACTATGTTGGAGAAGAAGCGGCACCGGTTAAGGAGAAGGAAGAAGAATGGGAGTATTTCGAGGAGGAATGGGATATTAATGATTTCCCGCAACAAGTTCGATATAAGATTTGTAGCAGAGTGAGTTTATATTCCGAAAATTATCATATAAGTACTTCAATTTCGTATTTTGTTCCTGGAATGGTGAAATGCAATTCTGTCATCGGTTCAAAATTTGAAAAGTCCTTCATAAAATTCAACACCCAAAATCAGTTATTTTGAACTGATATTTTATTGAAATTTCATCGTCAGCATGAGAATAACCGGAAAATTGAAGAGGTTAAAAGTTGAAATTGCAGAAACCACATTCTAGCTCGAACATAACTTTAATTCAATAACTTTTGATTTTGCAGGAATCCGNCAAAATGTTGGGCGGAGGAAGTGGCGAGAAACGAATGAACGAGAAGACCGCTGACAAAATCGCATTGGCCAAAGAACGAGCCGAGCAATTGCAATCGCGACTCAACACGCAGAAAATATTGCCTGTTGAGAAGGATAATGCGCAAAAAACACTGGAGGCAGTGATGAGAGGAGGGGATATTGCACCGGCCGAAGTGTCGAAGGCATTGTTGGCCAAACAGATGGCGGATAAATTGAACGAAAAGCTGAACTATGTTGGAGAAGAAGCGGCACCGGTTAAGGAGAAGGAAGAAGAATGGGAGTATTTCGAGGAGGAATGGGATATTAATGATTTCCCGCAACAAGTTCGATATAAGATTTGTAGCAGAGTGAGTTTATATTCCGAAAATTATCATATAAGTACTTCAATTTCGTATTTTGTTCCTGGAATGGTGAAATGCAATTCTGTCATCGGTTCAAAATTTGAAAAGTCCTTCATAAAATTCAACACCCAAAATCAGTTATTTTGAACTGATATTTTATTGAAATTTCATCGTCAGCATGAGAATAACCGGAAAATTGAAGAGGTTAAAAGTTGAAATTGCAGAAACCACATTTTAGCTCGAACATAACTTTAATTCAATAACTTTTGATTTTGCAGGAATCCGTCGCGCATATTGCCGAATTCGCCGGTGTTGGCATCAGTGTTCGCGGAAAACACATTCCAAGTGGTCAGAAGATCAAAGGAGATGATCGACGACTTTATTTAATACTCGAAGCGAGATCTGAAAGGAATTTGAGACTCGCGAAAGAGGAGATTGTTCGAATTCTGAAGGAGGCTTTCAGACAATTGACCGCGCAAATTCAACGAGGAGGTCCTCAATCTCGATACAAAGTTTAAAATTATTCATAATCAATAAAAAACAATTTTTTCTATGAAACTTTAAAAATTATTTCTGGATTTTTTCCGAAGTTCGTTAGAGTAACTATATTCTCATGTTAGAATATATATTTTCTTCTTTGAATATACATTGCTCCATTTTCTCTGACCGCGATTCAGAGATTCAATTTATTTTTGTAGTTTCTTCATCAATTGTCAGATTTTGGAGTCGGAAATTGTATAAGTTAGCCGAACGTTTATTTATTTCGTATTTTTTGCTCTTCAAAGTGAACTTGAATTTCATATGTTATGGTTGGAAACGACGAAACTGAACCCAATTTAGTAGTTGAAAGTTCTAGTTTTGACAATCTCAGAACGTATTCTGAAGTTGATGATTGATAACACGGATGTGTCTCGCACACTATTGATTTTATAAGTTAGCCTTTCTAATTTCACCAATTCTGAATGAATTATTCAGGATATTCAATGCAAGAGAAATTGTGGACGGCTTCAAAAGCTCATTTGAAATTATTCAGAAAAGGAGAACCCAAAACGAAAATTATTATACAGTGAAAAAAAGATGATTTATTACGACGTTAAAATTTTAATTAATAAGAAGCACAATTTTAAGAATGAAAAATGAATGTGAAAAAGAACAATTTACGAGTTGGGCAAAAGCAATTCAAGAACAATTTTAAGAATAAAAAATGAATTAAAACAAAGAACAATTTACGAATTGGGCGAAAATAATTTGCGAGTTGGGCAAAAGCTATTTAAGCACAATTTTAAGAATAAAAAATGAATTTAAAAAAAAGAACAGTTTACGGATTCGGCGAAAATAATTTACGAGTTGGGCAAGAACAATTTACGAGTTGGCGACAATTTACGAGCTCTTCTTCTTCATTATTGATAAATTACCTCCATGGTATCCTTGATATGAGGAAGAGCAAAGAGCATCCAAAAAGCGAGCAACCCATGGTATAACGGCATCAATGCTGAAATATTTATATTTTTCATCAGATTTACGCTCAAAAAAACTTACGAAGAGACCAAACTGGAGCATTTACCGCGACCAGAACATGTTTCAAGATCGATTGTGCGTGGCGGTTGTAGTTGATTCCGAAAAAAACTCCAGTAAATTGGCTTTTGTGTTCATCGGTGTTGAATTCCAAATTTTGAGCGATTCCACGGTATAATTTTCGGATGTTTACCATTTGAGAAACTGTCTTGTTGTCATATTCGGCGGGAAAACGGGCCCACATGGTTGCGTTCATCGGGAACATTGGATTCAGAAACTGGAAGTCTTCGTTGGTGACCTTTGAAACGAATAATTCCGGGCGAGCATCGAATATAAATCCTAAAAAATTTACACTATTTTTTAACTTCAAGAAAAACCTACGTTCTTTGAAATACATTTCAATGAGCGTCTTGTTCGGATTTTGAGCTTCTCCGAAAAGTGATCTGAAATCATTTTTTTTTTTGAAAAAAGAATATTCATGATATTAATTACCCGAGATCCATTCCTTTCTTCGTAGTTAGTCCATTCAAAAACGCCATATTTACATCAAGAAGAGCTTCTTGCACAGCTTGTGCTCCGGCAGCTTGGGTCACCAAATATCTAAATACGAGAAATTATTTTAACAATTTCAAAGTTTTTCTGAACTCACGTGAAGATTAGAGCCTTTATGATGACGAATACCATGATCGCATTTTGTCCCCGATCGAAAACTTTGACGACGAATTTCTTCACAGCAATCTCGTCCATGAATGGAGAGAAGGCAATTACGAACGACGACAAACAAGTGTATGTCGACATTGCGAGAACCATTACCTTCATCAGGAAGAAATTCCATTGGCCCTGTAAAACATGTCTGATTCTTGATACACTTTCACGTATGGGAAATTATGAAGCACATTTAGTTTTAGCCCGCGCCCCTAAAAAAACCAGCATCAAATGCTCTCATGTGGCTTCAGAAAAATTTTCGCACATTTTTTTTTGAATGGTTTGATAAAATTATGTAATTTCTATGGAACAGCTAGAAATTTATTATGCGATGTGCAAAGTAGAACAAATTACAAAAAATAACGTGCAAAGTGACAATATTTTTTGTAAGAAATTTGCCAATTTTCCATTGTGTTTATTTTTTTTTGCACGTTTTTTGTAAATTTTTTGTAATTTTTTTGTAAAAACAATGGAAATTTCTTACAAAAAATATTGTCACTTTGCACGTTAATTTTTGTATTTTTTTTTGTAATTTGTTGTACTTTGCACATCGCATTAGTTTTATCGTCCGCTCATACGCTGAACAACAGATTTACCATATTGTTTTTCAGTTTTTGAACTCACTTTCGAGATAAGATCGTTCACCGGTTTATTGTATTTTATCACAAAATAGACAATGAAGATCATGAGCGAGTTATAACAAACCGTGGACACAAGATTGAAAACATTGAGCTAAAAATGCAGTTGTTAGGAATTCGAAATTTCGATTTTTGAACTAACCAAACCTCCCATGGCTGTGACGAAGCTGTTTTCTGATGTACCATTTCCCAGTGTTTTTTCCAAGTATTCACGATACAAGTCGAGATCAATAGCTGTAAAAATAAGTAAATGTTTCAATATTGTAGATTAGTTTCACTTTAAAACTTTCAAATGGTCGTTTCTAACTGGACAAAACCCAGATACTACTAAAAAAAACCGAAATGCAAACTGAACTCAATTCATAATATTGAGTTTAATAGTTAAACAAGGTTGAAAGTGATAATAAAAAATGTACTTCATTCTTCACAGAACCCCAAAATTTACCTTTTGTTAACCAATTCGATTTTTCGAACGCTTGATCATGATATGACGACGGCTTCAGGACTTTCGGACGCATTGCGGTGACAAATTTGTAGCAGTTGGTATACGTAGATCGCATGATTCCCTTTATCTCATCCCAATCTACTTGAATTTGTGGTGATCGGTCATCGTCGTAGTCGGCCAACAATAATCCGAATGAAATTGGAAGCAAGCATAAGATGATTTTGACGACATTCATCCTTGGCTGAATCTTGGTTCCACGAGAAAAACGATTTTTCGCGGTGGAAAAAAGAAGAATGACCACCCAGAAAGACCACCCAGAAGGCGATAGTTTTCTCCTTGGGAGGTCGGCGTGCCGAGACCCGTCTGTAGCATCGATGCGCCTTTGACCAAAAAAAATTTTTGCATCATTTTCCAAAGGTTGGGCGGTTTCCTTTGTCAGCTTATCAACTGAAACTGTTGAAGTATGGAAATATTTGCAAATATCATGTGGTTGCTATCCGAATTTTGGTATATAACCAGTGTCTTCTCCGGATGGATATTGGGATATTTCAAGAGGCTGCCTAATTCGAACCAACAAATTGCCACAGCTGCCGTGGCAACTTTCTTCACGATATTTGCCATAAACTTTCTTCATTTGCGCTCGCTCACACGAATTTCCTCGAAACTCCGCGAAAAGAAGCATTCCCGATGGCTGATAGTCCCACTCGTCATTGTAATTGGTATCTCGATTGGGTTCATGTGGAAAGTGAACGTAGTCGGACAANAAAAAAAACCGAAATGCAAACTGAACTCAATTCATAATATTGAGTTTAATAGTTAAACAAGGTTGAAAGTGATAATAAAAGATGTACTTCATTCTTCACAGAACCCCAAAATTTACCTTTTGTTAACCAATTCGATTTTTCGAACGCTTGATCATGATATGACGACGGCTTCAGGACTTTCGGACGCATTGCGGTGACAAATTTGTAGCAGTTGGTATACGTAGATCGCATGATTCCCTTTATCTCATCCCAATCTACTTGAATTTGTGGTGATCGGTCATCGTCGTAGTCGGCCAACAATAATCCGAATGAAATTGGAAGCAAGCATAAGATGATTTTGACGGCATTCATCCTTGGCTGAATCTTGGTTCCACGAGAAAAACGATTTTTCGCGGTGGAAAAAAGAAGAATGACCACCCAGAAAGACCACCCAGAAGGCGATAGTTTTCTCCTTGGGAGGTCGGCGTGCCGAGACCCGTCTGTAGCATCGATGCGCCTTTGACCAAAAAAATTGTTGCATCATTTTCCAAAGGTTGGGCGGTTTCCTTTGTCAGCTTATCAACTGAAACTGTTGAAGTATGGAAATATTTGCAAATATCATGTGGTTGCTATCCGAATTTTGGTATATAACCAGTGTCTTCTCCGGATGGATATTGGGATATTTCAAGAGGCTGCCTAATTCGAACCAACAAATTGCCACAGCTGCCGTGGCAACTTTCTTCACGATATTTGCCATAAACTTTCTTCATTTGCGCTCGCTCACACGAATTTCCTCGAAACTCCGCGAAAAGAAGCATTCCCGATGGCTGATAGTCCCACTCGTCATTGTAATTGGTATCTCGATTGGGTTCATGTGGAAAGTGAACGTAGTCGGACAACCGGAGCCGGAAGGAATCGACGGAATTGTCAACGGTAAGATTATATTTGATGTGCTGTAGAATCGTATTATTTTCCAGAGCTTCTTGGAGATGTGGATCGAGCAAATAATGAGATCGATGCAATTGATGTATCCAGATTTGAATGGGAGGAAAGTGCCGATTGTTGGTCAGAAATGAATTCGACACTCGATTCTAAATTGGCTGCTCTGATTGATGAAGAACTTCTGCAAGGCATATTGAAGGTTAGTTTGTTCAAGAGTTTCATGGTTCGAATAAGAAGCTATAATCAGTCTCGGTCTTCTGTGAAGCTAGAAATTAAACTCCGAAATTTTTTATCTTCAAAAAAAACTAAGTTTTCGCTTCCAAAACGAACAATAATATTTTTTAAAAATCCATATTTTCACGATTTCTGTGAATAAAATAATTTTTTTTCAGAAGAATGAGGCCTACAATTCGACCGGAGAGGATAAGGAGAATGCAAAGATGTTTCGGAAATGGCTGGAGGATAATAAAGAGGCGTTGTCTGGATGTGGCATGAAGGAAGATTTTGATGTTGAGAAATGGGTGGAAACCACGTTGACTGAACGGGCGAAAATTCGAAATTTCACCAACAATTTGGACAATGAGGTGGAAAGCACAAGAAGCTCCATTCAAAAAATCGTATTTGAACAAAAGAAATTGGATTTCGGGAAGAATATTTTGAAAAGCCGCTTGTCATCAATGAAAGTGAGTTTCTAGCATAGTGTGATGGCATTTTTGTTATCAAATTTGAAGCTCCATGTACGCTAAGAAGAAAACCTATAGAAACATAATTTCAGAAAGTCCTTGACACTCTCCGTTCGGATGTCCTCAAGTCAGAACCACGCAAAAACGAGTTACATCGCCAATCGATTGAAAAACTTCCCACGATGTCGTATGGTCTTGTCGTTCGAACAATTGTCAGTGCCACCTGTATCTTCTTGATCTTGATTGCATCGGCCTCAATTTTCTCAATCATCACCACTGACGAACCAATGTCTTCAGCAAACCACCTCGATGATTGTGCCGATACGGCCACTATTGTGGTAATTGTTTATGTCGTTGTTCTCTTTTTCACATCGCTTGGCTATTTTGCAAAAAATACATGTCCATTGGGCGCTGATGTTGGTTTCAACCACTTCACATCACAACTCAATGTATGCCCAAGAAGAGAGTCGAAATTGTTCGATGTGTTCCAAAAACAGCCACTTCTTCCATCAGAATTGATTCGTCACAATCTGAAGGTTGATGAGAATACGCAGAAGATCGAAATGTTGATGGTCGGATTGGATGCTCATTTTGATGCACTGAATCAGTTTGGAAGTGAACTCGATAGAATGAATATAATGAGTAGAACAATGGACGGATTGATGAAGAGAAATTGCTCGAAGGGAGATTTACAAGCTCAGATTCCTCGCCATCAAAATTTTGTCGAAAAGTTTGTTGATGAAAATGCAAAATTCAAAAATCTTCTTGTGGGTTTCATTCGAGATATGACACCAAGACGTCACAACCACAATAATATTGGTGTCCAATACACAAAGCTTGTCGACTCTTTGAAGCGATCGATTAGTCCATTAACTGTGAGTTTTTTTAGACATTTTTTTTCTGAAAAGTTTATCAATAAAAACCAAAAAAACAAGAATTAATGAAAGACGGCGTCAAACTTGGTGTTTCAACAAAAAAATTAGAGGGAATTTCAAAATATGGGGTTTTTATTTTGTGAAAATTAGGAAAAACAAACAAAACATAAATTAATTCAAAACTAAACTACGATAAAACACTATAAAATCACAAGGTTGTTTTTACAGAGTAAGTTATCCTCGATCGATATTGCATGCGATACGATGTTGGAAAATTTTGGGAAAATCCGAAGTTCGATCTGCTCACCAATCGTAAACCAAATGCAAGATTATCAATGGATTCTGTACGGATTTTTGGCCTTCTCCGTGTCGGCGGTTTTGGTGCAGATTTGCGTGGTGAGACTTTTCTCATTTTGGTTCGTGGATTTCAGCGATGAGAGTGATGACGACTCCGAATGGGAGTAGAATTGTATGGAAAGCGAAGCCTCTTTTATTTGTTGTATATTTAATTGTTTTTTTTTTTCAAATATCACTTTTTTTATCTAATAATAAATTTCTTTTTAATGTTCTATTCAAAAATAGATTATATTTCTTCATAAAGATTATATTTCTTAATGAAAAAATAGTATTTTT
>LR548768.1:0-46933 GCA_900536415.3 Caenorhabditis sp. 38 MB-2015
AGTAAGAAGTGTTTTTTGATTAGATGCTAATTTTTTCAGTTTTTCATTTGAATTTATTTAATATTTTCATGGAAAAAGTTTAGTATTTTCTATTATATCAAATTCTAAAACCGGAATCAAACGGTGATTGAGTAAAAGAAGATTAATTTATGTGAAAAGTTGATAACCCCTTCAAAACTCCGTCTCATCAGTTTCGTGCAGCTCTAAAGCACATAATGTTAGAAACTTAATTGAAAGCTAAGAAAAACGTGTGTAACTACCGATCAAATATCGAACAAAAAAAAAAGAAAGTTTATTGTTCTTTTGAAGGGCTGGATTCAGTCCATCTCTGGATTAATGTGCTGGTATACCTGTTGAATTTGCACAATTGGTTCAAATATGAACAACACATAATTTCTGACTCAGAAACTCCAAATCGAAGGCTCAGGTTACTTGTTTGATGTGTTCATGAGATTAATAACATAATTTCTCAAGTTTCAACAAGTGAATAGGATTCCTGTATTTCTGAATGAGATACACATTATGTTATCTGATAAACACACCGAAATCTTTGTTTTTCTTTTTTCAAAATATACTAAGTCCAGTTTTTAGCAACGATACACTACTTTCTTAATCTCAAAAAGTAATGATATGGCAATTAGAGAAAGAAAAAAGAAAAAATTGTTTTTTTCGGAACTTGTGTGTTGTTTGCTACTAGTGGGAACTGTTCAGAGGCTCCGTGCAAAAAATCGCCTCCCATTTTTTGCTTTTTTTATAAGCTACAAAGGGGTAAAATGAGACGCAGAATCGTTTGAAATTATTTCCAGAAAAACCTTTTGACTCCTAAGGCCAGAAAAATCGATTTCCAGCTCAAAGGAGATGGAAAACTCTAATTAGGAAAAGTCAACCAATTTTGTTGTCAACATAAAAAATGTGCGCCTTTTCATTACCATCAAAATGGTTTTTAGAATTTGGAAAAATATTTTCGGAGACCAAAGTTACACGTATTTGAATAATCGTTGTTGTTTCTCATCAGCCATCCACACCGAAATAGCAAAAAATTATTTCGCCAAAAAAACATGTGTATGGTGATGGACAGACATAAGGCTTTTCAGAAAAAAATTTGAGCCGAATCGGTGACTATGAATTTTTTTTTGTCCGAGCCTATTTTCTTTATTACAAAGAGTCTCTCTTAATTTTTATTCTCGTGTTATTTTTTTGTTGAACAGTCAGTGAGACTTGTACTCCCGTCACAATGTTTTAACGACAACTCTGGTTTCGTACCGAGACGATATCTAGTTAGCAAAAGCTATTCAGAGCCCTAATTATCAATCATCTGATAGTTAAGAGAGGCTTTTTGTAAAAAAGTAACTTTTTTCCACAGTCTCCTACAAAAAAAAGTCATAGTCTTCGATTGGGCTCAAAATTTTTTCATGAAAAGCCCCATGGTTGGTCACTATTGTGCACATGTTTTTTTGACGAAAAAAAATTTCTCCGGTCTCGGGTGCACCGGTGAAGACAAAATGGGCTATGTTTTCAAATGACCGTAACTTTTTTCTCCGTCAATATTTTTTCATTCTCTCAACGCGGTTTTGACGTATATAGAAAGGAGTAAATTTTTTATGTTGAAGCCTGAATTGGAGAACGGCTCTTAAGTACAAAATGACACTGAGTTGGTTGAAAAAGTTGATTTTCTGGCCCTAAACAGCAATAGGTAACTTTCTGTCCTGCTTCAAACGATTCCTCACACCTTTTTACATATCATATGTGAAAATTAGAAAAAAAACGGGGCCCTTTTTGAGAAACAAGTACCTGAACATGTTCAACTCAGTAAAAACACCCTTTTTCACCACACAAATGCACACAAAACCACACACACACAAACTTTTTTTTTCTTGATAGGTTCTGTTTATCTCAAATTTTGGAAGTTTTGGATGTCGTAAAATTTTTTAAAAAACAATGATTTGTAGAGAATTTCATGCTGAACAAATCGGTATATGAAACTACTCACAAAATCTCCAACTCGCCGAGAAAATTGCTATTGAAGATACTCTTTTTTCTAATGCTTGATATTTGCTTCAAAAAACACCGATCAAAATATGATTAATAACATCTTGTAGCTCTTTTCAAGAACTTTATTTTCATATGCATGCTCAATTTTTAGATATCAAGACTGTTGAACTAGAAGCTTTTGTAATGATGCGCTATTGGGGTGCACACAACACACATGTGTGAAAAAGACAATTACGTTTTGATACGATAAACTCACTGATACGAATGATAAAAAGTTATATCAAATATGTGAAAATAAAGCTCTCAAAAAGGAGAATGAAAAAATATTGACGAAGAAAAAAGTTACGGTCATTTGAAAATTTGGCGTTTTTGTCTTCACCGGTGCACCGCACACTGGAGAAATTTTTTTCGTCAAAAAAACATGTGCACAATAGTGACCAATCATGGGGCTTTCCATAAAAAAATTTGAGCCGAATCGGAGACCATGATTTTTTTTGTAGAAGGGTTTTTCCCTTATTAGAAAAAGACTGTCTTAAATTAGCAAAAAATGATTTCTCATTCCAGTTATTTTTATTTTTAAGCATTCCATTTCTCAATGGCGGATTTAATTTTTTGCATGATTTTTCTCCTTTTGTCATAGAATAATCGTGATTTTCTCTTGTTGTTTGATTCGTAAAAAATTCCAGGCGATGTTTTCATAATCGAAAGTATATGAAAATATTTTGACACTTTCATAGGTTATCTAAATATTTTAACAGTTTTTATAAAAACAAACGTTTTCCCAGCTTCAGTATTTTCCAAAAATGTATCCAACTATTCTTCTCCTATTTCTTCTCATCTCGTCCGTTCAACTTCAATACGCCTACAATAATCCATACTACTCTTCCCTGGCTTCCGAATATCCTCTCGGATATTATCCTCAACAGTACTACGGAGGTCAGCAACAGTATCCCTACAACTATTACGGCTGGGGTTCCGCAAAGAACAGGAAACGTATTTGAAATTATTTTATAAAACACGAAATAATAAAACTTAATCGTCCTTCTTGTTCTTTGGTCCGTCTCCCTTTGATGCTTCCAACAAGTCGGAAACTCTGTTGAATTCGTTTTCGAGTCCTTTTGCTTGTTTTTTGAGAGTATCACGATCAGTTTGAGCGCTCTTCAATTCTTGTCCCAATTCCTTCAATTGTCTTTTCAAATCTTCGACTTCATCGCTAGTTTCGGTGGCGTTCATAAGAGTTCTGGCGGTTTTCGATGCGGATTCGGCTTGTCTCATCGCAGCTTCGCTGGCTGCTTCGAGTTGAGCTCCACGGCTCAACAAAGCCATAATACGCTTGATGACGCTGGAAATAGCGAAATTTATGAATTATATTCATTTTAAGAAAAATCGTTTCATATCTGACGTAATATTTTCACGTTTCATGTAAATCAATTGAACGTGACGCCAACGAAATGATCGAAAAAACTTACAGGAACAAGAGAAGAGCAAATCCAGAGATGTACAAGTTTCTTTGGGCTCTGAACAATCTCATGTGATGGGTAGCATCTGATTCGGCAGTTCTTGACATTTTCTCTTCCAATCCGTTGTATTTCATCGTCTCACGAACACCATCTGAAATGAAAAACGTAAAAATTATGACTCATATCATTAATATCCTGGCTCCCTGGAAAACGAAACGGGACTGTTGACTTGTATTTTCGTAGGAACAATATTTTTATCAGACAAAAAATATTTTCAAGTGGGACGTTCAAAGTTCTCTATCATCGACCCAGCGGTTTATAAAATGGGCTATTTGGAGTGGCCTTTTTCTAGCCTAAAGGAGGGAGTCCGAAAAATTCACCTTTTCTAGAAAGTATGGAAGTATATTCTTTTGGAGAAGTCACAAAATTTTTAAGTAATGTCAAGACTTTTCTCACCTGCGAAAAGAATGAAAAGAACAAATCCAAATGCCATCGAATAAATTTGGGCATGTTGTGATAGTGCAGTGAAAAGTCGACTCTTGAACAGCTTGCTCCATCTGAAAAAATGTTCTGTGAAAAATGAAGAAATGTAGAACAACGGAAACATAATAACCGAATAATAGCAAAAAGTTTCTTAAGAGGGATCACTATTCTTGGCAAAAAAACTCAATAAATATAATAAATAACGTGATCTCGACGTAATTGGATTCATACAAATCCACGTCTTCTCTTTTTTAAATTCAGATTTTTTTAACAAAAACTTACAACGATGGTCTGATCCATGGCAACAATAAAATGAATGTGACGACGATTTCGGCGTACAGAACAGCTGCCACAATTGTCCACTGAAGAGTCATTCTATAATAATTGAAAATTGAAAATAGAAGAAATCCTTATTTAAATAGCCAAAACTTGTAGACGTGTATTAGAAATCGTGTCGAGGTTACGAAATTATTTGTGGAGGGGGAGAATGACGATATGAAAAGAAAAAGAAAGAAAGAGGAAAAGAGAACGAGAGAGGTGACTCAAGGTTTCGCTAAGATAGCAAAAATGGTTATAAAGTTGATAAAAAAAAAGTGTTCTGTTTATTTGTGCTTTTTGTTTGTTCTAATATAAATCATAGTAGGTCAAGCTGCAAAGTGCAAAGATTGAGAGAAATCCCAAAAACGTTCGAGTAAATAATGTTTACTACAAACAGATTCTGTTCAAACGTTTTATTCGGTTTTAATTAAAATCGGGTATTGCTGAAAGAGGCCATCTGTATACATGTATCGGGTGGGATCTGGACTAGGACTTTAGTACAATAAGCAGTACAATGTAAAATCAGACCTGGTCTAATTTTTATATTCATTTCGCCTTGAAAGAGTATGAAGAAGTCCAGAACCTAAGTTTATATGTCATATTTGACCAATGACCATTGAAGAATATTCATACAGTTGAGAAATGCTGCACTACTGAGAAAACCTTCGCATTTTCATTAGGCTCCGAAATTGGAGAAATGGATACAACAAAAGAGTATATAACAGATTTTTATCAATCTAATCAGCAGCATTTTCTGAGTCAGAAAAAAAAAATTTTTTTTTTGATAAACAAAGTGTTCAGAAACTTATCGATTTTAATAATAACAGAGAGAGAAATAACACATGTTAAAGGCGGGCGGTGAAAATGTTAAGAATCAAACAACAAAAATAGTTTCAGGGTCTTCGAACCTGATAAATCTTACATTACACATTTTTAAAAACTTGAATAAAAAGTATTTATTGGACAAAACACAAAATAAAACCGAGAAAAAGTGGAATTAAGTATCACCGAGAAGGCTGAAATTCAAAGAAAAAGCAGAAAAAAGACTATGGGACATACACAAAAAATTGAGGGACGGAGACCAAAACACGGGGATTCGTACGAAGTATTTTAAAAAAATAATTTTGTTAGGTTGAAGCGTTGCTATCGGTGTTTTCAACTCGTAATCAATGGGTGATGCGCTAAATAGAAATTCGCAGGGGATTAAAAAATATGAAAATATTTAGTTAAATGGGGAAAATAACGCTTGCAAAATTGTCATATATCATTTGATTGTTTTTTTTTCTTTTGTGCAGAACATATTTTGAATAAATCGAATATAAATTGATGGTGAATGAAAACGATGAATCGGGATGGCAGACATACATTATGCTTCTGAAAAAACTAACTTTAGACTTGAAAACTATGAGAAAACACTCACGTGCATAAGCAAGAGTCCATTGTTTAGCTGTTTTGATTGCTTCCGCCTCATTCGACTTCCACTGTTCCGCCACATCTGTTGCCAATGGATCCTGTAAGACGATATTGAGTGAAAAGAAAACCTATGATAGTAACGAACGTGATATGAACTATTTTTCTAACTTTAACAAGTCCTAGACGAGAGAACTTTGAATAATTCAGTCATCTATAGCTTACGGAACAGTTGAAATTTTTTGCTGGATCCCATTGGAATTTGATGAAAAAATATTTCAAGAAAAGACTCCCTCATTTTAAAATATAAGGTTTTCAATAAAACTATATGCATTCTATTCCGTCTTCTTCGATTTTCAAGGAATTTAAACATTTTTATGAAAAAATGGATTACTAATACGGGGTGATTGTAGTTTCCAAATGTTATATCACTAAAATATTATTAATTAGAAAAACTCACTTCTGGATTTGGTGCCGACAATAATGCTTGAATCGAAAGCAAAACGGTGCGAATTTGGAGCGCTGGTGACCATTTATCTATAGGTTCTCACTTTAATTAATGAACGAACGGCACTAAAGTAACCAACCTTTCAAAATATCAAGACAAATCCGTCCGAGCTTGTCGATGTTTGGATGATAGATTTTCGTCATGAATCTGACCTTTGGAGCTGCCATTGGATATTCCTCAGGTAAGAAGAGCTCAAGTTTGAAGACACCCCCAGCGAATGGCGACTCATCTGGACCGGCAATCATCACATGAAAATATCGGGCATTCGATTCATCTGGATTGGCTGATATTCCTGGCACTGGATCGGCTAACAATCTCTGTGTTTCTTTGATGATTCTTCTAGGGAGAGCACCAGCCATTCTGCAATATATGTCTCGTGAAACAGTTTTCAAAAACAAAGAAAAGAAAATATTCAAATTGGCGACAATAACCAATAAAACTTTGGAAAAAAAAATTTCTAAGAAGATCACATTTATTAAAAATCCGTAATAAATAAAATAAAATAAATATATCTTTGGAATAGGAAAAAACAAGTTAAATTAAAATGCACACGTAAGTACCGAAGATAAAACTTTCCCGAATAAAGAAGATATTCCTAATAAGCTTGAACCCATCTACAACTCTTCTTTGACGAATTTAGGTTTCAATTCTTCGATTTTCTTGATGAATTCAGATTTTTCAGTACATCCTTTGCATGCCTCTCCCCATTCCGAAAGAATATTTTTGAGCTCCTTGACGCGCATTTTCTTGAGATCAATAGTTTTCCAATCGAGTGGCTTGTCGTATTTAAGTTCGCAAATTTGAGCATCTTTGGTTTTCAGCTTTTCGCAAACTTTCTCTGGTGGCATTGACCAACTGAGTGGTTTTTGAACATCATTCATGATTGAGGTGGCAGATTCTGGTAGAGCACCGATGTAGAAACACTGTAATCCGAGATTATCATAGTTGTGAAATAAAAAACAGAAACTCACGAATTTATTATCCTTATTTCTAGTTGTTGAGCAATAAGTCCGGATTTTCTGGCCAATAATATCTGGTTTTGACTTTTGATCTGCTGGAACTGTCGCCATGGCTTCCGTCAATACTTTTTGACATACTGAAAAGAAAATAACTATTTTTTGAATGGAATTCTTTTGCCAATCTTCTTATGCACTTTCTTTGTCCTTACTCTTCTGTCTATGACTTTTTGAAAAAGAACAATGGAAATTTCTCCTTATGTTATTTCAAATAATTATTTACATTGTAGTGGTATCCATAATTCAGATAACTGTTGATTAGCGGATGAGGTTGGAAATAATTATTGATTTTTTTAAAACTTCGTATGGAATTTCCTTTTAATTGATTGTCTATTATTATTAGATTCTTAACCAGGAACATGATATATTTAGATGACGTCTGCTTAACAGTATTAAATGGTTTGAATGTTACTGATTAATAAAGAATTCTGATATATTTGAAAAACGGACCTTCGCATTGTTGAGATGCAACAAAGGCGACGAAGAGAGCGGCGAAGACAACCAACTTGTTTATCATCTGAAAATCGATAATTTTAGCTTTCAATAAGTCTACTGAAAATTATGAAATCAAAGCGTGTGTCAGAGAAAACTGAACGGAAAGAGAGCTGGGAAAAGGACACGAACAATTTCGAGAAAGCTGACGTGTTGACGTGTTTCTCGTGCATGTCAATGACCCATAAAGACTGACGCATTTTGTGTGCATAGTTGATTTGAGGCAATTCAAAGTATTTTTTTTTCTCGAAAAGGTACAGTACTTCTTGTGGTCACTTTTGATAATAAAATATCAGAAAATTAACTGATGGTGAATAACACACAAGTTCGGCAAAGCTCAAATCTCGCAAGAGATTTTTATAATCATCATGCATTGTTTGTTTTTTCATCGAACGATGACTAACACTTTGCAAATGATGACGAGACAAAAACGATTCATAAATTCTTGGGGAATTGATAAATTTGAACATTTGATGCCTAAAACTGTTATAGAAAAAAAAACAAAATTTTGAAGAGAGGAAGTTGATTTCAATCTTTGATTAATTATTCCGAGGAGAACCAAATCTTATAACTTGAAAACAAAGAACATTTTCAGACACGAAATATGAAGTTTTTTCTTCATGATTGACGTTTGGCTTCAAATCAATTTAATTTAAGTCTTCAAGTTGAGTGTAATTAGAAAATGAGTGACACCATGAATTAGTTACGAGCCAAAATACCACACAATCTATTGAGAAGGTCAAATTGGCACGGTTTGAAAATGGGTTTCAACGAAGTTATTGTACAATATTTTGACACGGCAAAAAAGGCTGTTAATTACAAGTCAAAAGTTAGAATGACTTCATAGCTTCGATCAGTAACATCGGTTTCCGCGTTTTGTTGAACTACAAGAACAAAAATTCGCATAAACCGTTTGTTGAAATACAATATTCAAATCCGTATACTTTCTTGGTATGTCATAATTGGTGAATTTCCAAATTCTGTTTTACAAAAACGCACCCTAACCTTTTTCAAAAATTTATTTTTATTGCCTGTTAAAAAGTATCATTCAAGTTATTTCAAGTTGAACACAACATGTTGATTAAAAAACGCGTCTTCCTGTATAAGTAGAGTGAAAAAGACTCCGAAACATTTTGTTTTTTTTCGGGCAACTGGAAACTTTTTAAAAATTATTTGTTCACCAATCTGAAACCATAATACATTATATCAATCAATACAATTCTTAAAAATACATTTCTGGTTTGTCAATGCGTACCTGGTTTTATCAATTCATTTTTTTTCAGGTCAAATAGATGGAAAACCAAAAACTGAAGAAAATTCGAAGTTGTTTGAAAATATTTATTTTGGAAATAAAACGTGAAACGCGTTCTAAGTATAATTCATTTCTAGTTTTTTGGTTAGTGATTTAAAAAAAAAAAATTTTCTAGACTCGGTATTTTTGAATCATGAATCAAATAGTTTTAGGAATATTTAACACGTTGGAACCGATTCAAATATCAAAATCAGTCGCCTTTTTTATTGTACTGATAACATTTTTTTCAACCTTTAAAAAAGTGAAAATCTTTTTCGAAATTACTGTAATTTTGACAAAATTTGGTCTCTTCGCAACGGTCCAAATACCCCCACGTTTCAATACTCCAAATTAACAAATCATATTCAAACACACACACACACACACACACACAATGCATGCTTTTCCCCTTCTCTTCCTTTTTTATTTGTCAATTTCCAAACGTGGCAACACTACTGTCTCTCATTTTAGCCTACTCTATCTTGATTTTTTTCTTGTTATCTACCATTTCGGATCTCTTCCAAAATCAGCTTTCAATGTTCATTCATATTGCGTTCATATAACATTTTCAGCATTCAAAATGTTCATCGCTGTGTTCTACGGATTGGCAGCAATCTGTGGAATATTTTATTTTTACACAAAAAGTACGACCGAACAGTTTGATGATCCGAACTTCAAAGGTTTCCAAAGAACATATCTTATTGTATATTTGATGGCAGCAGGTTGGTTCTTGTTCTTTACACATTTGAGTAATCATCAACTTTGAACTGATAAGACTCTGATTTCAGCGGGGGACTGGTTACAAGGTCCTCATGTTTATGCACTCTATGAGTCTTATGGTATGACAAAACATCAAATTGAAATATTGTTCATTGCGGGTTTTGGATCAAGTCTTTTGTTTGGAACCTTCATCGGTTCAATAGCTGATAAATTGTGAGTCAAGAAATCCATCTTCTTCCTGATTCCCGATAATTTTAGTGGCCGTCGTAATAATTGTATAATTTATGCAATTTTATACGGTGGAGCATGTTTGACCAAACATTTCGGTAGTATGAAAATATTGATGGTTGGTCGATTTTTAGGCGGTGTGGCCACTTCTATTTTGTATTCTGCCTTCGAATCGTGGCTGATATACGAGCATAATACGGTAGGTTTTCCGGTCCAGTACTATATGAGTTCTCGAGCTCTGATTGATGTTTACACAGAATAGTCCAACAGTTCAACGAGCTGTGAAATATTTGACTTGACGTCAATAATGTTAATGGCATCAGGTTTCATTATTCTAAAAACGGGTAACCATTTGATAGAAAATCGATTAAAAATCATAGAGAAAGCTAACTTCATGTCGTCGTGTTACTAAAATTGACACTATCCACTTGAAATATGTTTTTTTAACTCGTCAATTTTCCTTTTTAAAATCATTCAAATATAGCACGCATACAGTTACAAATATTTTCAGCGCGGCTTCTCCGACACTCATCTCGGTATCATTTTTTCGAATGCGGCTCTCGGAAATTCTCTTATCGCTATCATTTCTGGCGTCGCCGCTCAATTCGTAGCTGATCTTTTCGGTTTCGTCGCACCATTCGATTTGGCTCTATCAGTTCTTTTTGTCATGGCCATTATAATTATGAATACATGGCCAGAGAATTATGGAAATGAGAAAGCTGCAGTTCAAGAATCTTTCACCAAAGCTTTCACTGATATCAAAAACGGTAAGAATAAAAGTTTAGCCAAAACTAATTCGCATTGTTTTTAAAAGAAAATTTTCAGACCCTAATGTTTTATACCTTGGTTTGGTTCAAAGTCTCTTCGAAGGATCAATGTATACCTTTGTTTTGGAATGGACTCCTGCATTATCGGCGGCTATTGGAAATGATAAATCGATTCCACATGGTTATATTTTTGCCGCATTCATGGTTTCGACAATGATCGGATCTTCAATATTCAAGATTCTACAATCAAACTCGACTCCTGAAAGTTTCATGAGGTATTATTTTTATAGAAACATTTCAACATACCAGTTTTCTTTGCAGATATGTTCTACTTCTCTCGGCGGTTTGTTTGTCGATGCCAATCATTGCGCAAGATAATGTATATCTGGTATTTGGTGGATTTTTAGTGTTTGAAGGTTGTGTTGGTGTATTCTGGCCATCAATGGGATGTCTTCGTGGAACCTATGTTTCTGAAGAGACTCGTTCGACAACTCTCAATTTGTTCAGAATTCCATTGAACCTCATCGTCGTTGTGATTTTGTGGCAGAACTTCACAATGATCTCTATTTTTAAATTCTGTGTCTTCTTCCTTTTCAGTGCTTCATTAGCTCAGCATGCACTTTTCGTGTATGTGAAATTCCTAAAAGCTTCAAAAAAACTTTTTTTTAGGTCAACTGAAAATGTGCCACGAAACTCAACAAAACTTCCAGTTCTCACAGCAGAGGAGTCTTTCTAAACAATATGGGTGGATTGTAATTTATTAATTGATACAGTAATTTTTACAGATAACATCAGAATAATGATAAAAGTTAATACTTGTATTTTGTTGAATAGTCCTTTGGAGAGATCACCAAACCACGGCCTTTGCGAGCACCTCTGAAAAATAGTATTTATCAGAAGTTAATTTCGAGAAAAACCTCGAGTGTGAGAATTTTATTTTATACTTTCAATATGCACTCAAATTTTTGTATCAGACCTGTAGGAAGAATATCTAAATGAAAATTCGTTTTTTTCTGCGAAGAATTACATATAATCTGTACTTTATTTAGATCCGTGACTTAGGTTTTTAAGATTACACTACATTTTCAAAGCTAAGGTATACTTCGAAAGTTACAAAAGTAAAACAATTATGCACACCATACTAGTATATTTTGCTAGTAATAAGGAAAAAATAATTGAACTCACCGGTAAACTGTTTCGATGATGTCGATAAGTTCTTGGCCATCGGTCACAGCCCAATTGATTTTGTTGTTATTACCGGTTCCTGAATATTTATGTTAACGTCTGAATTGATAGAAAATGTTTTTACCTAAATCGACCATGATGTGTTTGTTACGGAAAAAGAACATGGCGGTACATGGGTCGTATAACTCGTACATTTTGTTGAAGTCTGGGACTTTGGTGATGTCGACAAGATAAACTACAGCGAAGTTTTTAACTTTTGGAGCGATTTTGAACAATGTTTCGTCCATTTGCATACATGTTGGGTCCCAATCATGCCCGAATCGAACAACTACAACACGATCCTCTTCAGCAAGGATGGCTTGATCGACCTGAAATGAACATGAGTACCGTTGAATATCGCTAGCAACGTACCTGCCATCCATTCTCTAAATGAGGTAACATATACGACATGATTAATTTGTTGAACTAAACTGCGAAGAAACACCGATACAACTGCAAAAAAGTAAATTAATTTTTTTTCGAAAAAAAACGAAGCATTGATTTTTAGAGCGCGGTGTTACGCGGAGTTTCGTTCTATTAAATTTGAAAATTATTGGAACAAGACAAATATTGAAACAAAAACCATAGACCTAAGAACACAACTCGCACGTGAATTTATAGGTTAGCTGCTTTTTCTTGGAAAGAAATGTCGAAATTTTCGATCGAAAAGAATTTTTGTTACAGTGGCCTAGAATAGCGTGACTTTCTCGGCCATGATTTCGAATTCTTGTACTTCTCTCGGACTTACAAATTTCGTTTTCCTCACAAAATTTTTCTGATTTCAGAATTCGGACGAATTGCTTCTCGGAATTGAAAAGTAAGTTGACTTATAGTCGATTTGTTCACGGTTTGTCCACACCAATCAACCACACTTCCGATTTGGTTTTCCTATAACACTTCTTCCCTATAACACTCTTTCCGTCACCTTTCCATAAAACATATATACTAAAATCGGCTTAAAGTTTTCAAATAGAATAGTTAAACTATTCTTTGGCACAAAAAAAACACACTTAATAATCACCCGATTTGCCAAAAAAGGTGTCACTTCGTTCCATCTCGATGGTTCTTCTAATCCGATCATAATTTTGTTCTCTGTGTTTGACAGACACTTTCAAATATATAAACGTGAATGTTTTCAACAATTCCTTATCAATGCAATTCTTCAAAGAAGAAAACAATATGTTTTTATTTTTTGTTGTATTTTTTCTATCATAAAACAAAAAAAAAAACAACGAACCAAAATAAATTTTCTCATTTTTGCATACAATCATTATGCAAATTTTTATTGCTGTGAATATATATTTAACGACTTACTAGTACAGCCAAGAACAGAAAATATTGTAGCCAATATGACGCAACATGTGAATATTGGAGAAATAATATTTTCTCGTGATGTAGTTTTTTTTTTTTGAAAATATTTTACGAATATCACTCAAAACATCTTATAATTGACCCATCACCATCTCTCAGTGTAAAGTGACCGTTGAATTCAACATACTTTTTCTCTCACTCTCTTTTTTCTTCTTGTGTGCTCTATCTCACCTACACTATTTCAGAAGTTCCAGAGAATGGCATTTATTCTTCCATCAGGTTTGTCTGTAGTTTAGTGTTTGTTGGTCAGCTTGTCTTTCTGTCTGTCTGTATTGAGAGCACATAAAAATAATGCTGAAAAATAAACTTATTCTACAATTTCATTGCAGAATCTTCAGAAGGTTCACCGATGTCAAACGGATTACACATGAATGGCCAGGATTCGTTAGTCCAACCGCTTCTGACGGATTTCTATCAGGTACACATACTGTTTTTTTTTTTCAAAAATATGATGCAATTGTTTTTTAGATAACTATGTGTTACGCATATTGGAAGGCTGGAACGCATGATGAACCTGCTGTTTTTGACGTATTTTTCCGGAAGAACCCATTTCAAGTAAGTAAGAATAACAAGTTCAAATTGAAAAAAAATAATTCAGGGAGAGTATACAGTGTTCGCAGGACTTGAAGATTGTTTAAGATTCGTAGAACATTTCCGCTTCAGTAAAAGCGGTAGGTTTTCATTTCATCGACATAGTTTGAAATATCATGATTTTTTTTAGATATCGAGTATGTGCGAAAGATTCTACCTGACAGTGCCGAAGACGAATTCTTCGACTTTCTTGAGAGCCTAACTGGAAAACAATTGAAAATCGAAGCAGTCAAAGAAGGTTCCGTTGTGTTCCCTAAAGTCCCACTTATCACAATTTCTGGTCCATTGGCTATTTGTCAACTTCTCGAAACATCTATTCTTAACCTGGTAAACTATGCTAGTTTGGTAGCCACGAACGCATCGAGATTCAGACAAGCATCTGGGAAAAATATTCAGCTATTGGAGTTTGGATTGAGAAGAGCTCAAGGTCCGAACGGAGGACTAACAGCAAGCAAATATTGCTTCATTGGAGGTAGTATTACAACACAACTATGAAAACATGTGAGTTTTTTACAGGTTTCGATGCAACGAGCAATGTATTAGCAGGAAAATTGTATGGGATTCCGGTTAAAGGCACACAAGCACATAGCTTTATCTGCTCTTTTTCGTCGCCAGAAGAGCTCAAATTTAGAAAAGTGAAACATCAGAATCGCAGTGATGAACATGACTTGTACGAATTGAGTGTTCAGAAAAGAGATTGGATTCTAAATCAATTCTCATGGGGAGTTATACCTTCGGAAATATCGGATGGTGAATTATCAGCATTTGTTGCATATGCTGTCGCATTTCCTAGCGCATTCTTGGCGCTTATTGATACATATGATGTTCTTAGGTAAGATATTTATTTCGCAAATAGTTCAAGTTTTCAAAAGGAAGAAATTCAACTAAAAGTTTGGTCAATCAGAAAAAGTCACGCGATCAGACATCAACCCCGTACATTAAAAAAAATAAAGATTTTTGCTCTTCCAAACATCATCCACTGAATTATTCATGTGACGTAATTAGCATTCTTGCTAAAATAATCGAATTTTCAGATCCGGAGTCGTAAATTTCGTCGCTGTGACGTTAGCGCTAAATGAACTCGGTTATCGATCACTCGGATGTCGAATCGATAGTGGAGATTTGTCATACTTATCCAAAGAACTACGAGCGATTTTTGTGAAAGTTGCTGCTTTGTGAGAACATTAATTTTCAAGCTTCGAAAAAAAATATTGTCGTCTTTCAGGAATCCGGTGTACAGTTTCTTCGAGACGATGACAATTGTTGCTTCGAATGATATCAACGAAGAAACTATCATGTCTTTGAACGAACAAGAGCATGAAATTAATGCATTTGGAGTGGGAACACATTTGGTGACATGCCAAAAACAACCAGCTCTTGGATGTGTTTACAAGGTGAATATTAGTAATATTCAAGTGTTGTCATTGTGATTCACGAAGGCTGGTTACAAAAAAATTTTTATCTCACGATAAAGAAATTAAATTTGATTCACTAGAGATGTCGAGATTTTATGGGTGTCCAACGTTACATAAGGTTTCCATTGAACTTGTCTACCAAGTCCAATTTCAGATTCTAAATTTCCAACGAAAAAAAAGAGAAGGATTTAAGTCAATTTAAAGTCTTTTTGGCAAGTTTTCTAATTTTTTAATATTAATTTCAAGATAAGAAAATTCCTAAAATTTTCGAATTCATTCTTTATCACTTTCACAGTCACCTAATTGTTGTGTCTTAGCTCGTCGCACAGTCATCGATTCCCAAAATCAAATTGAGTCAGGAAGTATCAAAGATCACCATGCCCGGAAAGAAGAAGTGCTATAGAATTTATGGAAAGGCTGGATATGCTATTTTGGATTTGATGATGCTGGAAGATGAAGAAGAACCGAAACCAAACACTCAAATATTGGCAAGGCATCCATTCCAGGTAAGCCATATTTTTCAATTAAAAACAAGACAGTTTCCAATCAACGTTTATTAAATAAAAAAAATGATTTATCACGAGTTTGGAGAGTTTTGAAGCCTGATAGTTCAGTGAATTACTTTGGTGCGAAGTAGGCTGATGTTGCTCCTCCTCCAGCGCCGCCGCCTCCTCCAGCTCCCATGTACACCGATTGTCCGGGGATTCCACCGCCACCGCCTGTAAATAGAGTATTGATTTTTTGCTATTTTGGATAGGATTTTTTACTCACCTCCGGCTGGTTTTGGTGCACCGCCACCTCCGGCTGGTCCTCCTCCGACTCCGAAGTAAGCAGATTGGGCTCCGCCTCCTCCGCCTCCCATGGCTCCAGATGAGACTCCGAAGTATCCAGATACGGCTCCACCTCCGCCGCCACCTCCAGCTGGTGGTGGTGGGGCTCCACCTCCGATTGAAACTGGTGCTCCTGGAGCGGCTCCAACGGCTGTCATTGTTGATGCTCCTTTTGGTGCTCCACCAACAGCGGTCATGGTGCTGGCACCTCCTCCGACTGGTGCTCCTCCGACAGCGGTCATTGTTGATGCTCCGCCTCCCATTGGTGCTCCACCGACGGCAGTCATGGTGGAAGCTCCACGTGGGGCTCCTCCAACAGCGGTCATGGTGGATGCTCCGCCTCCCATTGGTGCTCCTCCGACAGCGGTCATGGTTGATGCTCCGCCACCCATTGGAGCTCCTCCGACAGCGGTCATTGTTGAGGCTCCGCCTCCCATTGGTGCGCCTCCGACAGCGGTCATGGTTGATGCTCCGCCACCCATTGGTGCTCCTCCGACGGCGGTCATGGTAGATGCTCCGCCACCCATTGGTGCTCCTCCGACGGCAGTCATTGTTGATGCACCGCCACCCATTGGGGCTCCTCCGACAGCGGTCATTGTTGATGCTCCGCCTCCCATTGGGGCTCCTCCGACAGCGGTCATTGTTGATGCTCCGCCTCCCATTGGGGCTCCTCCGACAGCGGTCATGGTGGAAGCTCCACGTGGTGCTCCTCCGACGGCAGTCATTGTTGATGCTCCGCCTCCCATTGGTGCTCCACCGACAGCAGTCATTGTTGATGCTCCTCTTGGTGCTCCTCCAACAGCAGTCATGGTGCTAGCACCGCCTCCAGCTGAAAAGTTCACAATTACTCCAAAATCTAGTTGATCATAAGACTAACCTGGTGGTGGTGGTGCACCTCCTCCAGCCATTGGTGGTGGGGCTCCTCCTCCAGCAGCTGGTCCTCCTCCGACTGTGAAATATGCCGATGTTGCTCCGCCGCCGCCACCTCCTCCTGGGGCTCCAAAGTAAACTGATGTTCCGGCTGGTGCTCCGCCACCGCCTCCGGCTCCAACTGGTTTTTGAGCATTACCAGCTGGTCCTCCTCCGACTCCAAAATATGCAGATTGTGCTCCGCCACCGCCTCCACCGCCAGCGACTCCGAAATAAGCAGAAGTCATTTTCGAATTTCTTTCCGAATATGTCTACTGAACCGGAGGGGCTCAATTTATAGCAGAATTTTCGATGCTATCAGTGCCTCGTTGTCACGTTGCCACGTATTTTTCTATTTTTTCCCGGATCGAACTTTTTTGTTTTTTGATAAATTCACTACTAGTAAAAAGAATAAATACAATTATTTTTTAACTACGTGACACGTTGCTGAAATTCGTGGAAGTTTTTCGTTTCGAGTAGTTCCACATTTGGAAACGGGCGGTCTTTAATTGAGCTGAATTTTGGATTGAAGTCGGTTGGGCCAATTTTATTATCCATCGGGTTACTGTAGCTGCATTTTTAATGGTCAAATCGTTCATCATGTAAGTTCGTATCATATGGGCTATCGTAATATCTCCATCTAAAACTGTTGTTTAGAGTAATTTCGAAAACTCCCGTTCAAAGTTATTCTAACTTGTTACTTTATTTTTGATTCTTACGTTTATCAAAAAACTGTAAAACGATTGTAAACGCCAACAGTGAAAATTTAAAATAGAAGACACTTAATAAAAAAGTATTTTTCCAGGAGTCCAAGCGTGCATTAGTGAGTGCCAGTCGTGTCGAACGCCTACACAATGTATACTGGGAAAATGGAGTCCTGACACAAGAGCTGCCAAAATTGGATCAAGTTAAAGTGCATGTGAAGGAATCTATCAAGTCGTTACGTAAAGATCATCGGCGATATCTTAACCCGACGCCTTATAAGGTAAGTATTCTAAGTTGAAAATTTCATGATCGTAGGGAAAAGAATGGTTGAACCTCGGTGAATCCGAGAAATTTCGAAGACCACTGTGTGTTTCGAAGACCACAAAGCATGCATTCGTTTTTTAAACCCTTCGAAATTAGCATGAAAAAGCATCGTCCGAATTTTAGCTCGATTTTTTTTCGTATATCGCGTAAGAAAATTGAAAGTGAAACAGTTTTTTTTGCATAAAACCTTCCACATGCTAGCTAGTTTTGTTTCACCCAAAATCACCACATATTTTTTTCATGATGACACGGAAATTCCCTTGCGGACAAAAAAAATTTAAAAAAAAACCAAAGAGAGTAAAACGAAAGAAGATAAATACCAAACCCAGACCAGATTTCCCAGTCGTTTTTTTTTTGAATCGTAACCATGTCATTGTTTTATAATTTTCAGAATCCAGTTTGAAACGTTGAGAAAGAAACATCAAAACCAACCCTTCGTAATAAATCTTTCCTATTTTTGCTGATTTCAAGATGTTTTTCCTCAATAAGTAAAGAGCATATTCTCGATTAAATCCTAGCCACTGAACTAATAGAAAAGCATGGACTGAACGCAAATTTTACAAAATTAACAAAAAAAATTTTACAGATTTTTATTTTTGTTCTGAATTCCTCAAAATTTATGTTTTACACACACTGTTTCCAGTGAGTGAGCCCTTGCAATTTGATTAGTTTCTCAAACGTACGAGTGAACTTTGTTAACATAAACACGTGTTTTTTTTCTGCGCGCAGTTGGAGTTTTGAGCAGTATTCGTCAATATTTTTTTGTACTTGCGTATTGGCTACAAAAATTCAGTGAATTGTAGTCTCATATATCATATCCCCCTTATTTACAATTATTTTTTTGCAAACCCATATTTCTTTCAGGTTTCTGTTTCCGAACAACTCTACAATTTCCTCCATAGTCTTTGGCTCAAAAATGCACCGATTGGACAACTCGAATAAAACAATCCAAGCTTCTCGTTAGGTAACAAAAAATAGTGCGAAATTGCTATTCTGTGTGATATATGTGTTCTTTTTATTCATTCCGCGAATGTTATTTGAAGATTTTATTCCTTGCCCCGCCCATCAGGGTGATCTATTTTTCACAATTTGCATTTTCCTTGTTTCTGTATTTATGAATATTAGTCTTATATGTTCCAAATATATCTATTCTAGGCTTTCGAACTTGACTCTTTCCTACAAGCTCATTTTTTTAAGATGAGATTTTTGGTAGATTGTTAAGATCTTAGATGAAAACTGCAATTAATTTGGAACTACTCACAGCAAATCTATGGTGATTGCTCACGAATCAGAAATTTGTAATAATGACGCCCGCACACCAGATTGCAGACAAGTAGTTTTCAAAAAACTTCTTGAATTAGAATTAGCTTTGTGTGTTTCTCATCAGCCGCACGATAAAAAGAGAAAAAAAGCATCTCAAGTTTTTTTGCTTCTGTTCTTTGTTTTTTTTTGTGATTTTTTTATGTGATTTTTCAGAATTTTTTTGTGATTTTTCAGAACTCAAGTTTTTGCAGAAAAAACGTTTGATTTTTTTGTGATACAGACATCGCTTTCGTTTTGTTAGTCACTGAAATTTCGAAAATGATTGAACATTATGTAACTTGATTAAACTGTTCTCATCCTTTTATTGTAGTTTTTGATGTCAATCTCAATGTTTTTGCGAAGCATTCCGGATTTTGATATCGAGTTACGTCGAAAGTTCTTTTCAGATTGGAAAGCCATCAAGTTATCATTATGAGTTCCAGGCTTCTATTTTCTTGCGGGCGGGATTTTAATTTTTCATCAGAAAAAATTAAAGTAATTCATTTTTCAACAGTTGTTTCAATCTTTGTCAAGCTCGCGGAATCTTAATCAAGCTGAAGTTACATGAATCGGACCCCAGAACATGGCCGGACCGTGTTAATTGATAGTTTCTATATGTCACAGAAGCGATTTTGATATCAGATTATACCAAAAAATCCGTTTATACGGAGATTGGCACAGTTCGATATCCGAGTCAGACTTTTCAGGTCAAAGATCCCGATCAACCATTTCTCATATAATATAGTTATGATTAAATTTGAAAATTAAAATAAAAATAATCTGATGACAATGATTTGCAAACGACTTACTACTATGTAACACATTTTGGCAGAACCTTTTTTGAAACAAAAAACTTAAAAATGCACATTTTGAACAATGCATAGTTCACTTTGTGACTTTTTTGAAAAAAAGTTTCTCCAAAATTTTTCACTACGAAAAATTGCTCCATTTTGTATTCTGGAAAACAAATTGAATTTTTTAATCCTTTCCGAAAAACAAATTTCCGAAACCCCCCGGATAAATTACTAGTTTCCCATAAAATATATTAAAAATTGGGTTTTTATATTACCTTTTTCGATGAATGGCTTTTCATAATATGGTTTTTTGATACGATTTTCAGAGATCTTTTTTTCTGGGTTTTGCACGGCTTTCGGGTTAATGTAGTTCCATACTAGTTATTAAGATCTGAACAATTATTCTATTTTTTTTTGTTTTTTTCGCTTAATTTTCATTTTAATAGCTTGTTTTTGAGAAAATTGTGAAGGTTAGTTATTGTGGAAGAAATTCCCCTGCGAACAAAAAAAAAATAAAAACATGTAATTAGATAACTTTCTGGTCGCGTAAATATATACCAAGCAAATAAAAAACAGAGAAATTAAATTCCATTTTTTTTGTTGTTTTGGAAAAAAATGGAAAAAAAAGAAAGTTTCCGCTCATAATGAAAAATTCATTTTGATATATCGGATTTCGGATATTTTCGATTTACAAATCGGTTCATTTTAGTGAGCGGCTTCTCAAGCTTCTCATTTTTATTTGTGTTTTTGAACTATAATTCTTGATTTTTGGACACGATGGTTTCTGAAACAAGCCCCTTCGGATCAGATGCGGATCTTCCCTCAATAAACCGTATGAAAAAAAAAAAACAAATTTCGTCCTACTTTTTTAGAAGTTTCCCTGAAACAGACCAGACAACCTTTTCTAAAAGACGAACTTCTGATTATGACGGTTAATTACTCCGAAATTTTTTTTTGTAGAATTGATCTAAAGCAGAAACAAGTTCTTTTCTGGCCCGATTTTCAGATGGTCCGATTCAGATAAATCGTTTCAGCAATCACTTTTCCAAATAGATCCAGTTTTTTTGAACCGCATTTTGAAACTAGGACATTCAGAAGCCAAACCTTATAAAAAAATGTTAAGCATAACCTAATCCAAGTTTCATTCTCAAAACTCGTAAATGTTCTAGAGTTAGAATTCCAGATAATCATGTTGTACTTTTTTCCACCGAAAATGTTCGTGAGAAAAATTATGCTTTTTTCCTTTTCACTAGGTTTCTTAACTGTTATTTTTTTTTAAACTTCGGTTTTTCATCACAAAAGTGTACCGTGAAAAAATACGGTTTCAACTGGAAACTATACCAAAAATAGTTTGAAACCAAAAAAAAAACGAATTTTTTGAGTCCACTTCTACTCAACGTGTTTACTTTTGTTCTTCCGCCTAGTTTTTTTCTCTGCAAATTATAGTTCTTGACCATTCTGGGATCAAATTCTCCCCTTTTTATTCTCAAATTTCCAACCTCATGAAATATTCACCCGTCTCATATTCTTCAGAGCCTATTTCAAGTGTTTTTGTGTCCTTTTCTCATCGAACAAAAATTATATTTGTCTCTTCCTTGCCCAAATTGCCCAAATTTTTCCAATCTCCGGAAACTTTTTCCAAGTTTTTTTGTTGTTGAAAACTAAAGGAGAAAAAAGTTGCAGAGGACAACAATAAGAACAAACAATAATGCAAAGTCCTATTCATTTTGGCAAAATGCGAAAAATCAAATCGTCCAGTGGAAATAAGTTGCAAATTCCCAGAATTGAGGTGAGCTCTTTTTGTTTGTGGTTGTGTCGATCCCCACACAAAACATTTTTCCCTATATTCAGTAGGTGCGTTTTTCAAAAAAATTATGCGCCTGTCACAAAAATCTGTCAAAAAAATGTCAAAAAAGTTTTTTTTGCTTTTGTGGTGTTTTGAAAGTATGGCTCGATACCCCTCATTCGACGGGGAATTTTGCGTAGAATAAGATGGGAATAATAAGAATTTATGAAATTTTTAAATGATCGAGAAAATCCAGAAAAACGTTCCCTAAAGAGATTATGTTTTTCCACTGATTTTATTTTGAAAATCAAGCCCTTAAATGATGCTTTGTCGATTTCAATTAGAAAAAAAGTTCTTTGAAAAACCAATAAAATCACTTTTTTTACACCTAATTTTTGGATTTTTATCGAAGAAAATAATCAAATTTCCTAATATTTTCCTATTTTTTTCTTTGGAAACACCACAATGAAACAGATTTTTGTTCATTCATTGGATTTTGGAATCTTCCGCAAAGCGGTTCGAGCGGAGCGAGTGTAAATCCAGAAGGTTAAAGTCCTCTTATAATGAAGTTCCGAGCGAAGCGAGTGTATGAAGTAACCACTGTGGGACCTACTTATTAAATTCACCTGTTCCAAATACAATTCTCAAGCTTAGGCTTAGTGAACGCCCAACAAGTGTGATTTTGAGTGTGATTCTCTAATTGAAAATGAATACTGCAATCTTCCGCGAAGCGGTTCGAGCGAAGCGAGTGTAAGGAGAGAAGATTCACATTAGCCCCAATGACAATCGCCCGTTCCCATACCGATTCCGTACAAAGGTTTAGGCCTAGGAAGTGCCCAAAAGGTGGTGTCTGGGTAAATTGTCTGACCCCTTTAAAAATTAAAAAACTATCTTACGCGAAGCGGTTCGAGCGAAGCGAGTGTATGAATAGAGGATTCATTATAGTGCAAATGAATAATGAATAACGCTCGATCGCACACCGATTCCATACAAAGGCTTAGGCTTAGGAAGTTCCCAACAGGTGCTATTTGAATATAATGCACTAAATGAAATTAAGTACTGCAATCTTCAACGAAACCATCGGAATGCGCAAAAAAAAATCGGGTTCGAGCGAAGTGAGTGTAGAAAAGGAGGACCGAAGGTCCTCCATTCGTGCCGAAGGCACGCCAAACTGGGGCTCGACGAGCCCTAGTCTTGTTCAATTATTATTATACTACTTTAGTTCCCACTTTCAGCATGAAATTGTATTATCCGAAAGTCAATCGCCGTCATTTGGTTACTGTAGTTTTAGTTTTCCTGCCTAAAACGTTTGGAAATGACAGTTTGAAACTTTTCAGAAAACATGATTCCCGGCGTAATCGAAGAATGATCCAATTCTGACATCAAAAATCTCACAAAACTTTGTTTTACAATAGTAAAACTACTTGTATCAATGAAGTGCGTGTTACCAATTCAATTTCAGCTTATATCAGGCGGTAGAATACAACTTTGATTTCAAAAAAACGAAGCGAATTCTTGTCATCGGTTACTGTAGTTTCAGGTTTACTTTTCCCTCCAATGAACACATACAATTATTTGTTTTTAAAAAACTGACCAGAACTCAGTATGTTTCAAAATTTTCTCAAAGTGTACTTTCAATAGATCTAGAAAATTAGTGTCCGTCACCACAACAGAATCACATCTTTATTTGAAATGTTTTTTAAAAGTTTTTGATTTTTTCACATAGTTTTCTGCAGTAATTTTCTCAGACTTGGAGAAAGTTTTTAAAAGCATAATTTGATCATAAATTAGATTATTCAGTTTTTTTTTTGGGTTGAACCCGTTTCAGAAAACTTTCGATGTTTTTCAGTCGGAGTAAAACTTTTTGCTGTATCCGAGTCGTTTTGTTTAACTCATTTGGTATCTGATTGAAAGTGGATCGGAATAGGAGGATGGGTCCACTGGATCCAATCCTTTTCAGGCAGTCCCATTGATTCGCGTACCTTAACCGTATGTTCAGATTTTGATCAGAAGATGGTTTGAAAAGTTTCTGGTATGGTGAATGTTGTGTAACACCTACATAAAACGAAAAAAAGTTAAAAACATGGTCAAAAGTAACCTAAAATAATGCAATTTCCTCCGTTCGATAAAAAAGTTTTTTTCTGAATAGGTAACAGATGGAAACTGACGTTGTTTCTTTGTAGAAAAACATCCCTGTCTGATTTGAGATTGGAAGAAATCGGAAAAAACTTTGACATATTATGTGGGCAAATAAGTTTGGCCGCTGAATTAAAAATAAACTCCGAAAAATACGGTATTTTGAGTGTATTTTGTTGAAAAACTGGAAATTTATTTCTCATTTAGCGCCCAACTTTTTTTGCCCATATAATACCACTTCCTAGATTTGTGTTCTGAATGACTTAACTTTTTGACCAGTCTTTGTTAGTTTTCTGATGAAGTCACCATTTTTTGATATCCACTTCTCGAAAAAAAATCATCCCACATCTTTGCAGTTCCTTTTTGAGTAGATTTTGAGATTGAACACTTCAATTTGTGCTGATATTTTTTTTTCTCACGTGTGCAAACTACTTGTTATGCTCATATAATATATATATTTATGGGTTCCATCATCTTCAGGATCACATTTTTTTCAAGCTAGAAAAAAGTGAATGTGAGAGATTTCTGAGAAAAAACAAAAAATCATAGTAATTGTCTGTCTGTTCCTCCCAGAAAAATTATTTCAAAAAGAAATTGAACATCTCCTTCTTTCTTTTTTTTTTTTTTTAATTTTGAAAGTAATCGAACATCTCGCATCAGTCAGGTCTCTTTTAATGTATTTCCGCTGTTCCTCAATTTGTTAAATGTATTTTTTTTTGCAGTTTTGTTTGTTTTTTCCACTTTTCTCACATTGAAAATCTAAAATTCTCGAGTGATTCTTGAACTACTACAAAAATAGTCGTTTTTTCTGTGTGCGTGGGGAAAACGAATCGAATAAAGCCAACAAATTGGTGCAAGAAGGAAAAAAGAAGGGTCTACTTTTTCTTGAACTTTGTTCGGTTTCCAATTTTCATTCAATTTATTCTACTATGTTACTTTTTGTTATTTGAGAAAACTTCAAATGTCCTTTTTTGGGAAAAAAATCAAGGTTTTTTCTAGTTTTTTGTTTATTTTTTTTTTGAGAAAATTGGTTTTCTTCGAAGCATAATGATCTCAGTTAGGTTAGCTACATTTTTTTTTTGCAAAAGTATTTTAATTTTGATTTTGAAGAAGTCCGACAACGTTTTTGAATAGCCAAAAAAGGAGTAGAACTTATTCGACCAAAGAATAGTTATGCGAAAAACATAAAAGTGCAATTGTCATAACATATTTATGAAATTATGTTCAGAATTTTCTGATTTGAGAATCGAATTTTTTCTACTTAAAGACACCTAGACAGTTAAAAATATTTTTTTAGTTGTTACAAGATTTCTGTTCTTCCTCCCAGGATTCTCAATGTCTGAAACACGTTTTGAAAAGTTTTGGAATCTATCGAAAAAGAAAATATTTTTTTGCTCAGACGCCGAAAATATGCTGCATTTTGTCTGGATAATAAAAACAAAAAAGTATATATGAACCAATTATTTTTCCTCTCCTAACTCCTATTCTTGGTTCTTGTGAACTTGTTTTAATGAAAACCAAAATATCATCTTTGATGTCTTGATTCATCGTGTCCGCTTTTTCAAAAACAATTCAATTTTTGATTCAGAAAACTTTGTTTTCCGTTTTTATGGTGAGAAATTACTCATTCTGATCTTTTTGTTTTTCGGTGGCTGGGAAAAAAGTAGAACAAAAATATAAAATTTCTCATAGTTCATTCTCATAGTTCATAGTTTATGAATTCTGAATCACACACTGACTAGGTTTATAAACCTGGTTTTCAAGTATCTAACTACATAAGCTGAAAAATAACGATTCAATTCCTACAGAACTTTGAAAAAAAATAATGAGAATATTGTTTAAAAAAATCGTTATTTTTCTAACAAGCTCTACTTCAAACTAAAGATTTTTCAACGGTGAATATTACCCTACTTCTTATTTTTGCAAGTCTTTTCTTCTGACGCGGAGCTTTAATTTTGAAATTTAGGACATGTTCATGAATATTTTTCAGAAAAATAGTTTTGCAGCAGAATGAAGATGTACGGAAATAATCACAAAAACTGTGAGTTGCATTTTTTTCATTTATTTTCTGTTTGTTTGTTTTTATTGAGGTTTCCAAGTTTGCAAGTTGGCAGCTTTACTCTGCGATTTTTTGAAAAAACAAATATCTTAGGGGTTTTTCGTTCACACATGTGAAACTACGGCTCTCGGATATTATGTTGAAGGTGGGGTAAAGGTACTCTCTGTTACGCTCAAATAAAAAAGTCTAAAATTCGAGAAAAAATTTAAATACTGGAATTTGGAAGTTTTGCATGCGTTACCAGAAGTGTATACCTTGTTGGTTAAGTCATCATAAGTCGGCTCATAATAGTTCATTCAGCCTCAGTAGTGTTCAAATGTATAACCAACGTGTAATCGTCAGCATCTATCATCGTGAGCACTACTGTGCAAAATACGATGCCGAGCGGACCATTTTTAGCCGATCTGACGATTTAACCAACAGTGTACAAACTTTTGGATACAACTATCTCTTCAAAAATCCCCAAACTTGCCAATCGTATAGGATCTTTTTAAAAACGTATTCTTCAAATCAGCCGAAATTTTCCTTCCCTTATTTGATTTTTTCCGAATTTCTGTTATCATATTTCCTACAATTCCGGATATCCTACGAAACTTTTCTTTGAACGGCTTCATAAATGTTAGAGTCCAAAAACTGAAAATACAGTAACCCATGGCTTCGATAAACAACTGGATAATAATTCATTACACCAATCCTATTGTTATCTATTTATGTGTTTTTGTTTTATTTTTAAAATTTCAATTCAAATCCTACTGTATCTTCTAAATAAAATCACGGTTCAATTTCATTCAAAAATTGCACATCCATTCAATTTTCAGCTATTTTCTTGTTTTTGTTTTTTTGTTAGCAGCTAAAATATGCATCCGGAGAGAATTGGATTTTACTTATATATGGGTTTCGTGGTCCCAGATTCATTTTTTCTGTTCTTTCAAAAAAAAAAGAAACGTAGTATTACTGTAAGTAGTAATAAAAAAAGTCAATGAGAAGAGTATTTATGTTGCAATATTTTTAGCTCATATATAATTGTCATCTCTTTTTCATCCAGAAAAAACTTTATTTTTGAGAGAAAGAAAAACTTCCTCGTTTTTTTCGTAAAATTGGACTCTTTCCCTTTCATCCCAACTTTTTCCTTCTTGGAAAATATTTTCTTGCTCGAATCCGAAAATTATTTATCTCACCTCCATTGGAATTGAATTATTTATGAATATTTATAGCTGGTCGACTAGGAAAAAAATCTGTTTTTTTCTGGAGAAAAAAAGGTTTCCAGAAAACATATAATTTAGTAGAAAATTGAATTTTTTGGTTGTTTTTTCTTTGCAATTCATCATTTTGACCAGTTTTTTCTGGAGTTGGGCGAAATTTTTCAACGTCTAGACAGTTTTTTGAGCATGATATGAAACTAAGAACTACGGTTTTTCCTATTTTCAAAAAAAAGTATACAGAAGAAAAAAAGTATACAGAAAAAAAGAAAAATTTTGTATACTGTTGATTGAAGCATCATAACTCAGCTCAAAATAATTCGTTTGGCTTCTATTTTGCACAGTTAAATCTAAAAACGTCAGCAAATGATCCAGTTGTATGTGGGACCCTATCTAAAAAATAGAATCTTGAAAAAAAGTTCTAAGTGTTTTAGTTCTTCGAAAAAAACGTTTATCCTAGAGAAATTAACAAATATTTTTTTACTGCCAGATTGTCCTCCATTTTTCGAAATAAAAAAAATTTTTAGATCATGACCATACGTTCTGAAAATAAAGTGAAATTTCAAAATTTAGTGGAGTATCTCAAAAATGATCGATCTACCTCAAAGTTAACATTGCGTTGGTATTTATAAAGAACAAAATTTGAAGTAAATTCATCAACTTTCCAGGCAATATACTAACTTTCAAAATTTCACTATAATTTCAGAAAAGTATAGTCTCAAAATTCAAAGAAACATTTTTTTGACAATTTTTTTCGGGAAATAAATAACATATGTCAGTAACAAAATGCTCTGGAAAAAACTTTTATTTTTATTTTTTAGATATATTTTCACAGAAAAATCAGCTCATTATTTATCCCTTTGAGCATACATACTTTCCCGAAGTACTGGAAAACGAACAGGCTGTTTTCAGCCAAGTTATAACGATTCAGCTAAAATTTGCTCTTTTGCTCCTTAATTTATGCTCCTTTGAACATATAAAGATGTCCATTCTAGTCATACATTAGTCTTTATCTCATCTTAATAACCACATATAGAAATTCAATTATCTAACAAAAAGCTCACATTTCTTTTTTTTTTCTTATTTTTTCCCGAATATTTTTTAGTCAGGAAAAGATAATTAGTGTGTTTTTCTTATTTTTCTTGTTTTTCAGGTTCGAAGATCTTCTTCGTTACATACGTCACTTAATCTTCAACCAATCGACGATTCCAAATTATCCGAGGTAACATTTCACTTTGCTCTCTGCTTTTTCTTTGAAATGTACTTCTTGTTTTCTCGCGTATTCATCCAAGAAAAAATCAGATATTTTTTCCGTTTTAGGTATCTGCCATAAGCCCGTCGAATAGCTATTTGTCTGTTTTTTCAACGACTCAAACTTCATCCTACGAATATTCCACAAATATGACCAGGTTTGTGAATATTGTGTTGTAATTATAATCGATGGATTTAACCCAAAAATAGAAGAATTTTCAGATATTCTGCTGTATCCATAACTTTACCTCCACCACAGTAAACTTTAATTTTTTTTTGAAGTTCTTAATCTACCCCGCAAATTCGAAGCTTCTACATTTCACCTCACGCATTTCCCCAGCACTCGCACAATATGCTTCTACGCGCTTTTGAATTCAAATTCAATAGATTTCGAAATTATTACCAAGGCTTCTTCATCGTTAGCTACTTGAAGATAGCTAGACAGTTGGAATTTTTTTTTGCAGAAGACATCTATAAAAAAACAATTGCAAATTTATTTTGATTTACCGAGAAAAAAAACAATTTTTCGCAATGAAGCAAATCAACTTGTTTTTTTTCCAATCTTTATTTTTTTAGCGGGCAATAATTTTTTCAGACAAAGTAACAAATAATTGAGAATGGGTAGTGGTTCAATTTTTACTTTTATTCGGTTACTGTAGTTTCAGTTACCTAGTGTGGAAATAAGATCGTCGAAATAATTTTTAAAGAGTTTTGAAGTAGTGTCAAAAGTGCGGGGTACCGATTTTGGAATATATAGTCAATCGGTAACGCTCTATTGTAAATTATGGACCCGAATCATTTTCTAAGTAATATCTGGTGATTTGTTCTCCCAGTTCATCTCTTAGAAGTTGACCTATTATAAGTAAGCATTTTGAAGTTCAAAATCTAATACTTTTTATGAAAAGGTTTTCGTAAACTGCTATAGAAAAAGTGCATAAACCGCTTGTTTTGCACTTTTCATATTTGGCTTTTATATGTAATGCGATGTCCAAAGCTGAAAAAAATGCAAAAAAATCACGAATAAAAATCGTTTAAAGTTCAAGTCCAACTCTCTCTGTTTCACACGCTATTTCGAGAGTACTGTCAAAGGTCTCGAGGCGAAGGAACGAAATAGTGTGTGAAACAGAGAGGGTGCTTTGAACGTTTATTTTCGCTTTTTTTCTCGTTTTTTCCAGCTTTGAACATCGCATAAAAAATGAGGAAACTCGGAAATTTTCTTCGAGCATCAAAAAAAAGTTTAAAAAGAGGACAGGTTCCAATTCGAAAACATTACAGGTTTATTCCGTTTGAGCACGATTCAGTAGACCTGATTCCTAATCTGCACTTTGACTTGGAGAATTTTCGCAATACATATTTTTTACCGAATATTCTGCACTACGTTTGTTTTCAAACAAAAAAGCTAGCTAAGATTTAGTTCAGGACTTCAGGACTGAATTCTGAAACCTACAATGCCTGAAAACTAAATTTGTTCAACTTCTCCATTCCTTCAAAACCCCTTTTGAAATTTTTTTGCCACACAAATTTGTTTACAACCTACACGAAAAAATTAAGGCTCTCATATTTCAGATATCGATGCTGTTTCGGGACTTGTCGAATACGTGTAGGAGCATGTCTTATCGGAATCGCCTGTATTATTATCTCAATACTTTGTAAGTTTTAAAGTCACATATCATGTCTTGTCCACACAACTAACTAAAGCCCCACAAGATGTAAAAAATAATAATAATTTCAGTGCTGTGCTCTTTACTCTCTGTATCGACTGAAATGTCTTCGGAATCTCAAACTATGTTATCACCCCCAATCATTCTCTCGATTCTTCAATTCGCAACTGCGATGGTTATGATTGTTGCAGTTTTGACGAGTTTCCATCTTCTTCTCATTCCATTCATTGTGACATGTGTAAGTATTAGTAGCCAAATACTACTTTTGAAATTTTACAAAAGATTTTACTTGAAATTTTAAGGTGATGAACATTCTGGGCCTTTTCGTTTTGTGTTCTTGGGCCGTCGTTCGCCGTGCCAAACTCTCGACTCGAATTGTCTCATTAATCATTGCCGGTTCAACTGGTTCATGTCTTCTTTATCTCTGGTTTGTTGCTATTATTGGGATGACGTTCGTATTGATCCGAGATCGAAAATTGATGGGCTATGATGATGATTATGATGTTGAGAATCGAACTTTTGAAAGAGCCAGCAGTTCAGTTGTTTGAATGACATTTGTGTAAACATATTTTTACTACGGGTTTGATGATAAATATTTTTTATGTAAATCTCTTTCTTTTTTCTCCCGCGCGCGCACGCGCAGCTGTTCTATGCATTTGTCAACACATACTTGTTTGTTTTTTGGGTACCTGGTAATTATAGAAACTTTAAAAAAAAAGAAGAAACATTTTGTCCTTCTTAAAACAGGTCTCACGGCGCAATTACTGTAGCCAGTATTTTATTTCTTCGAGTTTGAGAAAAATGTAATTTTTTCAAAGGGTTTTGAATGTAAAAAGGAGTGGACATCATGGATAAATGGAGTTTTATTGGACCACAAAAACAGGTAATTTTTGTTGAAGAGCTATTTCTTCATGGTCATAAGGTAAACATTTATTCTGCAAAACTAGCTGAATTAATTTTTCTCCTAGTTTGTTTTTTTTTTTTTGCATAATACACCCCTCATATGTTCGAAAATTATCGAAACCAGCTCCGTTGGCGCTCATAAATCATCACACCCAACAAGTACGCGTATCAAAGAGGGAAGCGCAGTTGTTTCATTAAAATACTGGCCCATTCTACCCATCTCATTGCATTTTTCGCCATTGAGCAGATGTAGAAAGATATGTTCCCCCCTTTATTTTGCCTCTTTTTTTCAATCCATTTCGTTCGTACACGAAATGGATATTGATTTCACAAAACTTCTCTTTGCCACGAGTCTGCAAAAAAAAACATAACACATTTTCGTTGTAACTAAACATTTTGTCAACCAGCCAGCCAGCCAGCCGTTCTAAAATATCATAATGTTTGGAACGACAGTCTCATGAGTCGTTCCCTCTCTGCGTCTTTCCATTTACATTGTCTGTGTCTCCAATATTTCTCTATTGTTCTTCTCGATGTTGCCCTTTTGACATCATAGACAATAATGTGTATGTATTTGTATTTGTGTGGTCTTCACTCATAGTTTTCAAATTCTCTTTATCAAAATAAGCATGATATTGTTGTCGTATACAACTGAATATTCTGTTTACTTATTGGTGTCATCTTTCATTTTTACTCATATTTATTATCCGATGCGTAAGTAACAACATGGGGTGTTCAAGTGTACTTCACAAAATCGTCTGTCGCTTTTTGTTGTTGTCGGCTGCTTTTCCGTTTATTCCTCTTTTCCAGAGTTCTTCAAAAAATTTCTGCTGATCAGTAAATATGTATAATGCAACGCGTGGGACAGGTGTTCTTCGTTCACCATATGTGGTACTATCTGGTGACTTTGTAAATCGATGAATATTAAAAAATCCAGATGTTTCTTGAATTTTTGACGTATTTGTTATTTCATATTAGGATTCATCTACTTTCTCGCTCACTAACCAGAATCTCAAAGCAAACCGTTTTCAAAATTAGAAGAAAAAACTTTTTTGGGTGTTGAGTTTTAAAACTGCAATATTTCGCTACTGAGATTCAAAAAATTTGTTAATATTCAAGTAGAAGATTTAGAAATTTTTGTTTTTTATCGGGATCTATTTTTATTTATTTTGAAAGGTCCACTAGTATAATAAAAAATCCCCTTCAAAATATGTATTGAACTCGATTGTGATCGAAATAGAATCTGACACATCCGTCCATTCCAACCATCTCCACGCCTATCCTCCTATTCAACCGATTGTTCACACTGATAACGCAAAATTGTTCTTTTTTTCTCATTTTTTTACAACATGTAACATGACTCCTCTCCAAAATGTTTCACTTTTTTGTTTTGATTTTTCTTGGATATAGTACATTTTTGAGAGAAAAAAAGAGAAAATTGTTTTCACAAGTTGATCAATAGCTGCTCTCTTTTCTCTTCGGCTTCTTTCTTTTTCTCCTCTCCTTTTTTGGCCTTGACACTCTGTCCTCTCTCGAAATTTACTGGTCTTATTTTTTCTAATTTATCGGTCATCCTCCATCTATTCAATTTTTTTGCGTTTAGAGTCACTAAATATATTTCACCTTCACAAAACACATTCAAATGTCTATTTCCAATTCAATAAATATCGAAACATATACAGATAAGTATCTCACAAATTTATAATAAATTATTGTTTTGTCCTGAATGCAGTTTTTTGACATCTTTCTTCATACTGACCTTATTAATGAAATAATGATTAGCAGTTTTGGGGATAGCTTACCACCGGGAATCGATTTGACCTCGTAAAACGTTGTGTTAATGGTCATAAAAATGTTGCGATTAGACATGTTTGTTGAAGAAAATATAGTGTTCCCGGTTGGTAAATTTTGGTATGTTCGGTTTACTTGAAATACTAATCCAGTGATCATGAAGATGAGGAGATCTGAATACTACTATTTCGAACTTTGTGAGATCACTGTTAGTTATACTGGTATGGATGAAAAAAAACAAATAGTTTTCCGGAACGTGGCCTTTTGCCGTTCCCACGCCAATTTGGATCATTTACAAAATTTGATATGAACTTCATTTCAGTTTTTTTAAAAAATATTTCTGATTTCCCAGTTTCTGGAATTTCCGACTTTTCGCGGCAGGTTTACGGTATGTTTTCATTCAGTAAAAATCCTTAAATTTTTTTACACAAATTATTAAAAAAATAACGATGGTTTATAGTTTCATAAACAGTAAAAACCAGCACTCGAAACTGCGCAAAAAACAAAATTGATTTATGGCCTAGGAATACTTCCGGACTCTAGGCCACACATTTTGATTTTTTGTTTTTTCTCCCGTTTCTAATCGCGTACTTTTTGATCGCTTTTCCAAGTTCGTACGTTCTAGAATACATTTTATACAGAGATTGTTTATGATGACTTGATAACACTTTTCCCCCAAGAATTACGCCATTAAATATTGTAGTTTTTTTTTGTCAAAAGAACTAGTTTTTTTTTTCCGAAAAATCCTGAATTTCTATTGGGAAAAACTATCGGGAACTTCCAGATTATAAAGACTTAAAGTTTCAAAGTTCAAAATCGTTCCCTAAAAATGACTTTCCGTTCATCTATCAAAATCATAATTTCGTTTATATATCTTTTTTTCACTTATGTGCCGCATTTATTCATACGTCAAACATTTCTGTTAGAAGTTGTTAGTTATTTGATAGACTTCATATGAATCAATAAAAGAAATAAATATTTCTGTTTCATTGTTTATTATCAACAGACATTTCCCACCAATATTTTCCTAAAAGACAACCAGACGTGCATGCTGACAGCATTAATTATTTGTTTGATCATATGGTCATAAACTGTCATACAGAAGCGAGGTCTTCTTCACCTTTCCTCGTGGTGTGGCGATAATAAAATAGGCAAACAGTCCCAAATGTTGCGTGAAAAGTTTTCTAGCTGGTTTCTGCCATTTATTTGATGAGAGGTGCGGAAAGAATTCCGAATTCCTGTTGTACTCCTTGTTTCAGATCTGTGTAATTGAACCAATAGTGATAAGGTTTTTTCTCGCGTGGGTTGTATTTCTTGTTTTAATGCATTCTTTTGAAGGAGCCGCAGTATCGCAGCTATAGTATTTTTATTCATATTTATTTATGCATGAAAATTTGAATAAAGTTTTATGCGATGTTCAAAGCTGGAAAAAACGAGAAAAAAAGCGAAAAAAAAAACGTTCAAAGCACCCTCTCTGTTTCACACACTATTTCGTTCCTTCGCGTCGAGACCTTTGACAGTACTCTCGAAATAGCGTGTGAAACAGAGAGAGTTGGACTTGAACTTTAAACGATTTTTATTCGTGATTTTATGCATTTTTTTCAACTTTGGACATCGCATTAGATTCTCTGAAAACATTTCGTTGTTTGTCAACATGCCATTTAGTCGTTTTATTAGTTCAATCTAAACTAATAAAACTGTTCCGTTACGAATTTTTTTGATAACCAAACCACTTGTTCATTTGTTTTGATTTATAGCGTTCGCTTTTTTTCTCTTCTGAAAACCATACAATTTTATTATTCATAAATAAATATAAATTTTTTCCGCCGCTCTCATAACGATTTTTTTGCAAAAAATAATCTTTCGGTGTATTTTTTTTTATTTCCCATTATTATTTTCAATAATAGTTTTCTGTTTCAGGCGTGGAGGATAGGTAATTGAAAACGAGGGACGAGAAGATGGCAAAAGTGGCGTCTTCAGGCGCCGAAGAGGCCCTGGTCACAATTGAAGCGCAGCCAAGAAAGGTTAGTCGAGAAATTATGGAATTTAATCAGTTTTCAATAATAATTTGATATAATTTATGTATGACTAAAAACCTGTTTTTTCTCCTCATTTCTATTGATTTTCAATTGTTTTGTTTTTTTTTCAGAGTATACGGAAGGCCGAAGCTTTTGTGATGTCGGGCGATCGAATTATATCGATGAATAGGAATATTTCGAGTGCACTCGCCAAGGTTTGTTCTCTTGGAGTTCGATAAATCTTTTAAAAAAAATGGTTTTCGGTCTTTTATCAATAACCTTACTCCAGATATCTGTCCCCATTAAAAACAAATTTCTGACATATTTTGTACCAAATCAAGAATTTGAAAAACTGCTTCCAGATTCATGGTGATCAATTGCATCCAAACACTGAAATATGCTCAAACAGTTCAACGCCCAACAGTTTCACTCGATCAAGTGCTTCCGCCGGTGTCGCGTTCCCATCAATGCATCGGCATGGCAGTGGATCATCGGCCAAAAAAATGTCTCGTCTGCCAGTTTCTGTCAGTCAACCAGAAGGTGTTCGACGAAAACGACAATCCGAATCTCCAATTCGCATGCACAAACCGGCGCCAATTGAAAAACCCGAAAGTAGCATCGAAGATGAAAGTGATGTATTTGAAAAAGATGAGACCACTGTGGATGAAAAAGAAAACGAACAACAGATGAAATTTATCGCCGGTGCTGGTGGTAGGCTTTTTACACTTTTCTCTCCGTTTATTGAAAAAAAGCAACGCGTGGCAGGTTAATTTTATGTTCTTTATAATAGTGTTGTGTAAATAATATACCACAAATCGTGCACATGTTAGTTAGTTCTATTATATTATACCGCTCTTTTTTCTCGTCACATCATATTTAAGAAAACTACTTTTTCAGTTGGCAAATTTAAAAACAAACCCAGTATTGAATTCTATTTCTGACCCTTTTTCCCCAATTTTATTAACTTTAATAGGTTTTACGGGGTGAATGTCAGACAACAATATGGTGTCAAAAACTGGAGTTTTTGTTATAACACGTTTTTTTCTAGGTTGTATTGTTGTTATTGTTTGCTTTTTCCAAAAAAATTTCAGAGCGTTTCGAAAAGAACAAAAATTTGTTTTTGCAGAAATAGTTGAGTCATACCACTAGGGAGTTTTCTAAATTTAATTGATGATTCAGATGATATCACCTAGTTTTTATCATAGTAAATAAATGTGAAAAAATAACTAATAATATTTTTCTAATACTTTCCATGTCTCATTTCACATGTTCAATGAAATATTTCCAGACAAACCAAGTTTCATCGAACCAGAAGCCATGCAATCTCCGAACGAGGAGATCATCAACAAAAGTCTACAAAATGCAATTTTTGCCCAAGCCAAAACTTCATCTCCATCTCCATCAACCTCTTCTCGATGCGCAGTTGCCACAGTGGCTCCCTATTCTTCGTCTCCACACATTGCAACGAAGGAAACTGGTGCGTTTTTTTCAATGAAGAGAATGAATTTATCATAATGAAGTAACAATTTACAGATGTTGCTGTAGCTGATGGGCCACTTTACGACTATGTTGATGAAGAAGCAGACAAAACAAAAATAGCTGAGAAGTCGGATAGTTTTATGGCGAAACGAGGAGATTCATGTTCAAAGAGATCAATTGTCACGTTAGATGCTACATATCGATCTTCGCCGTATGAACGGAACGATTGTAATACGACATTCTTCACTACTTGTGAAACGCCGGTTCGAACATCGTCACCACTCCGGAAACAAATATTCAAGAATAATAGTCAGTTTTCGGCGAGTAGCAGTTCGGCCAGTGCGAGTCCGTCACTTCATGCCACTTCTGAAAGTGAGTTTAAAAAATTTTAAATCAGAAACGTTATCAGCAAGAAAATTTATTGAAAAGCTTAATCTTAAATAACAAAACAGTTCTCAAATTTTTCTCGAAAAAAACGTAATTCATCGGGAAGAGGATGACGAAGTGAACTAGTTTTTAAAATGAAGTTATGTTGGTTTTCTTAAATTGCAAAGTAGCAAAAAAAAGAAAATAGGAAGACAGATGAATGAAACGAGTTGAAATAACTTTCCTAACAATCAATTTTTCAGGACGTGCTGGTGGTTCAATAAACTGCAACTTGGCAACAATGGCTACGCAAGCAAGCACATCGAACAACACTATGAATTCCACCCACGACCGAGAACAACTCACCGTTTTAGCTCGAAAATTGTATGAGCTGAAGGATTGTACGGCTAAAGATGTTGCCGATCGACTAAATGAACAGTGAGTTGACTAAAGTTCTGCTTTAAATGTTTAAGTGAATGTTTTCAGAAGTGATTCGGCGTTTTTGTTATTAGTAAATTATTTGGAGCTGTTCCAATTCTCGACAGTTCGTATCGATGCTGCTCTTCGCGATTTCTTGAGTCGAGTTGAACTGCGCGGCGAATCATCTCAACGAGAACGTCTTCTACGTGTATTCTCTGCTCGTTATCTAGAATGTAATCCGTCAATTTTCGAATCTCTGGATGAGGTTCATACGTTGACTTGTGCTCTGTTGTTGTTGAATTCGGATTTACACGGACCGAACACCGGGAAGAAAATGACGGCGAGAGACTTCATCACGAATATTGGTCATACTGGATGTGTTTATAAGCGGGATGTGCTGAAAACGTTATATCAAAGTATTAAAGATCAACCGATTGCGCTACAACAGTGAGTCTTTTTATTATAGTTCGTTTTTTTTAAATCTAAATTTCCAGTGTTCAATCGAAAAAATCAATAACTCGATCACAGTCTGTTAACCAGAAGCAGTATATTTATGAAGTCGATCCAAACTCAGTTGTTGAATATTATAGCGGATATTTGATGAGAAAACATGTTCGAGATTCAGATGGTGTCAAAACACCGTTTGGAAGAAGAAGTTGGAAGATGGTTTATGCTAGACTACGAGGATTGGTTCTGTATTTTGATAAAGATGAAGTGCCGAAAGCGACGAGTCGATATTCATCACTTGAAAATGCAATCTCTCTTCATCATGCATTGGCTGAACCAGCATTGGATTACAAAAAGAAACAATTTGTTTTCCATATTCGAATTGCACATGGTGGAGAGATTCTTCTTCAAACAAGCAGTGAAGCTGAAGTCAAAGAATGGTGTAATCAGATAAACTTTGTTGCCGCCGCATTTTCATCACCCACTTTGCCACTTCCTGTCACGGCAAAACCAGAAAGTGCACCAATGCCGAGATTACCAAAAGTTCCATGTCTTGCACCAATTGCTACACAAATCAAGATTCATGAATCGAGAATCGTTGAACTGTCAACGATGATTGAGGCGGTGTCACAAGGTGTTTATCCGGAAAAACCACAACAACAAATTACTGATCGGTTGATGCTTTTATTATTCGAGGTAAGTATATCGGCGACAAATCAAGCTTTCGTAGACAATCGGTCGGATCAGCTAACGAATAACGATAAAAACTACTATTGCAAGCGTGTACTATCATGTTTTTTTCTTCAGAAAAGACGGTATCAAAAGTACGCTCAAGTTCTACGTGAGAAATACGACGAACGGAAATTGTCGTCAGCAACGATCAACACAATTTCACCCAAAAAATCGACTCCAAAATTCAACGGTTCGTTGAAAAATTGCGAAGATCGTCTGAGTTATACGGACGCTGTAAATGGATATAACTAGCTAGCTCCATACTGTTTTGCTCCTTCCCTGTTAATTACTTTGTTTTGTAAATAATTGCTTTTCTTTTCACATGGCCTTTTTTCTATTGTCAAATAGTCCCAAATTACTGGTTATTTTATTAAGTATTTCTTTTTTTAAGGCATAAAATGTTCTTACTAAATACAGTAATATGCTGAAAAATGTGAGAAATGTCTAATTTAAATATCTATTTCTTCTCGGTCATCTGTTTTTGTGTCAATTTGAAGTATGCGCCCTTTTGAGACATCAATTGTTGATGTGTTCCTGGAATCAGTTCATTGTTTTCAAATTTCTAGAACTCTACTTACCTTGTTCAGTAATGATTCCATTATTAACCACTGCAATACAATCTGCATTCATAACCGTATTCAATCGATGTGCAATAACTATACAAGTTCTTCCTTCTCTAGCTCGATCTAATGCATCTTGCACAATTTTCTCTGATTCAGTGTCCAAAGCACTTGTTGCTTCATCAAGTAAAAGAATCTTGGGATTTCTGACAAGAGCACGAGCAATAGCAATTCTTTGTTTTTGACCTCCAGATAATTGAGTTCCTCTATCACCGACACGTGTCTCATAACCAGCTGGAAGACCTGTGATGAACTCATGAATGTTGGCAAGTTTGGCAGAATTTTGAACCATTTCCAAATTGACAGTTGTTGCTGAAAATAGAAAGAATTTGAAAAGAATTGAGTCTTTTCATGGGAATCGAACAGAAAAATTAAAAATTCAGCTATTTATATAAAGGTTATCTCTTACTTTTTATTTATGGTATCACTGAAAGTTTCAAACTTGACTTCAATAGGCTTCATTTTTGAACCCATTCCAAGAGAACTTTAAAATAATTATTAATACTTACGATCTAATCCGTATACAATATTCTCAGCGATTGAACAATCAAATAGTGTTGGTTCCTGTGATACAATAGCAATTTGTGATCGAAGATGTTCCGGATTCAATGTCTTGATTTCTTCTCCATCGATAAATACTTCACCAGTCAAGGAATCATAGAATCGTTCGATCAGCGATACAACTGTTGATTTTCCACAACCTGATGGTCCGACTAATGCCATTGTTTTACCAGGTTCAACTGAGAATGTCAAACCCTTGAGAATTTCGATTTCGGGTCGTTCCGGATAACAGAATCGAACTTTTTTGAAGTCTACACGGCCAGATACTTTGTTTTTTCGGCCTTCGACAGAAAGTGAGTTGATTTCTGATTTTTGACGGAGCATTCCGAAAATAATACCACCAGCAAATGTGGCTTTTGCATATTCGGGGAAGTAAGACGTGGCGAAAGCAAGGGTCGAGGTTGAAATTGTGATAGCANAATATCTATTTCTTCTCGGTCATCTGTTTTTGTGTCAATTTGAAGTATGCGCCCTTTTGAGACATCAATTGTTGATGTGTTCCTGGAATCAGTTCATTGTTTTCAAATTTCTAGAACTCTACTTACCTTGTTCAGTAATGATTCCATTATTAACCACTGCAATACAATCTGCATTCATAACCGTATTCAATCGATGTGCAATAACTATACAAGTTCTTCCTTCTCTAGCTCGATCTAATGCATCTTGCACAATTTTCTCTGATTCAGTGTCCAAAGCACTTGTTGCTTCATCAAGTAAAAGAATCTTGGGATTTCTGACAAGAGCACGAGCAATAGCAATTCTTTGTTTTTGACCTCCAGATAATTGAGTTCCTCTATCACCGACACGTGTCTCATAACCAGCTGGAAGACCTGTGATGAACTCATGAATGTTGGCAAGTTTGGCAGAATTTTGAACCATTTCCAAATTGACAGTTGTTGCTGAAAATAGAAAGAATTTGAAAAGAATTGAGTCTTTTCATGGGAATCGAACAGAAAAATTAAAAATTCAGCTATTTATATAAAGGTTATCTCTTACTTTTTATTTATGGTATCACTGAAAGTTTCAAACTTGACTTCAATAGGCTTCATTTTTGAACCCATTCCAAGAGAACTTTAAAATAATTATTAATACTTACGATCTAATCCGTATACAATATTCTCAGCGATTGAACAATCAAATAGTGTTGGTTCCTGTGATACAATAGCAATTTGTGATCGAAGATGTTCCGGATTCAATGTCTTGATTTCTTCTCCATCGATAAATACTTCACCAGTCAAGGAATCATAGAATCGTTCGATCAGCGATACAACTGTTGATTTTCCACAACCTGATGGTCCGACTAATGCCATTGTTTTACCAGGTTCAACTGAGAATGTCAAACCCTTGAGAATTTCGATTTCGGGTCGTTCCGGATAACAGAATCGAACTTTTTTGAAGTCTACACGGCCAGATACTTTGTTTTTTCGGCCTTCGACAGAAAGTGAGTTGATTTCTGATTTTTGACGGAGCATTCCGAAAATAATACCACCAGCAAATGTGGCTTTTGCATATTCGGGGAAGTAAGACGTGGCGAAAGCAAGGGTCGAGGTTGAAATTGTGATAGCATACATGACTCTAAAATTCTTTTGCGTTATGATTGATTGAGAAAGTTCAAAACTAACCTCAAAACTCTCATTGGCTCCATAATTGGTGTTTCTGTAATAACTAATGCCAATCCCATTCGGTATGCACATGTGTTGAGAAGATAGAGCACAGAGCAGGCACATCTAAAAAATAGAAATGAATTTTGAAATAGCAAGCCTCACGTATAGAACCAACATTAGGTCACGTTAAAATTTCCAAAAAAAAATAGTTTTGTTTTAATTTTCCAACTATTCACTTTTTTTATTTACAGTACTAACCCATATGAAACTCCTTGAATGAATGCATCTTTGATCGCTTCTTTATGTGGCGCATCCAATTTTGAGCAGAACTTATTGTAGAATGTATCCTCCTTTGCCAAAGCTTGAACAGTTCGAACATTTTCGATAGCTTCGATTGCAATTTTTCCGGAATCCGCGAACTCAGCGGCACTTTTAACATTCTTTCCGGTCATTCTTCGACCTCTCAAGTATTGTCCGAATATAAGAATTGGAAGAATAGCGACAATCAACAATGCCATTTGCCATCCATAATAGAAAGCGAGTCCAATTCCAGCAAACATCGAGACAAGTGTCGTGATAACAGTTGAGAATCGGAAGTCAATAACATTTCTCAAGTTTGGAACATCAGTAGCAAGACGTGTGCATATTTTTCCAGATGCATTCGATGGAGAATCGAAGAATCCGATATGTTGGGAAAGAATATTAGTGAATAGCTTATTACGCAAATCCATTGCCAAGTTTTCAGATGCAATACCCATAAAGAATGTCATAGTGAAAGAAGAGATTCCTTGAGCCGCAGCTAGGATTAAAAACATGTAAGCCCAGAAATGACCACGTTCTAGTTGATTGTCCGAAGTTGTGAATACCTAAAAAAAATTATTTCGATTGAGTCTGCTCGTAAAAAATCGAATGAAACTAACATTGATGAAACTGGTGAAGCAAATCGAATAAATTGGGTAGATCAATCCGGCGAGCAACGCCGCAGTCATACCAATGCCCATATATAAACTATGTGGCTTTGAATAATTAAGAATTTCAAAAAGATTCGTTCTTTTGGCATTGTTCTCAGCGAGTTCATCTTTCAATCGGTTCAAATCATTTTTACCGATTCGTTTTTCTTTAGTTTCTTCTCCTGTTGCAACAGGTCCAACAATTGAAGCCACAGTTGAAGACCGAACTCTTGAAGCGAAATCGTCGTTAGATATTTGACGAGAAACTTGACGAGATACATCATGATGAACACTGTTCTCGCGAGATAATTTTCCACCGGCTGAAGCATCTACAGCATCGCTGAAAGTCTGAGCAGTGACCAAATCAAAGTAGAGACCCTTTTGAGCCATAAGAGCTCTATGATCTCCGACTTCAACAACTTGTCCGGCTTTGCATGACACAATCAAATCAGCATTTCGAATTGTTGACAATCGATGAGCAATGATGATTGTTGTTCTTCCCTTTGCAGCTTTGTCCAATGCTTCTTGCACAATTCCTTCTGATTCAGCATCAAGTGCACTTGTTGCTTCATCGAGTAAAAGAATCTTAGGATTTCTGACTAAAGCGCGAGCGATAGCAATTCTCTGCTTTTGACCTCCAGACAACTGGGTACCACGATCTCCAACAAGAGTGTTATAGCCCTGAAATTTCTTAGTGAATTGTCGAATCCTCATGTTGAAACCTACGTTGGGTAGTGTTTTGATGAATTTTTCAGCGTTAGCCATTTTGCAGGCAGCCACCATTTCTTCGCGAGTTATGTCTTCACGACCAAGCTGTAGTATATACTTATTGAGTTTTTTCATTGGTTTCCCAAATAATTTGTTTCAAAAAATTTCACAGTTTCTATCATCTGGACCTCAAAATCCGATATATGTGGGCACGCCAAAAACTATGGAGCCCAAATGAAATCAGGATAGCAACCTTGTCTATTTTTTGAAGGACCTCAGAATCAGATAAGAGTAATCCTACTTTTTGTCTCCTAGCTCATTCCAGATACTTACCCTCGATTCCGGATGTTGGTTTTGAAGTTTTCTCACAACCCCTTTTTATCAGGGTCAGGTCAATTTCACAAATATTACTCACAAAATCTGACTCGGTTCTCGCTAATCCCTACAAACTAAAAACCTTTTGAACCCGGTGAGTTGAAAAATTTAAACTATCAATTCACTCCAGTTCTACTGATAAGATGATGATTTATCGTTGAAAGTAGTTCTATTTTTGTCTTTTTTTTTGATAAGTATTCCCTCCCTCTTAAAAAAATGATTAAAGTGTAATACCCTGATATTTTCTTCGATTGAGCAATTGAACAATGCTGGTTCTTGTGATACAACAGCAACTTGAGTTCTCAAGAATTCCAAGTTGATATCTCTGACATCGACACCATCAATAGTGATTTTTCCACGAGCAACGTCATAATAACGCAATATTAAACTGATAATTGTTGATTTTCCACATCCGGAACTTCCTACAAGAGCGATTGTTTGTCCGGCATTGACTTTCAACTTCATTCCATTGAGAATTTTGACGTCAGGTCTTGATGGATAGGAAAAATGAACATCTTCAACACTGATATCACCCTTGATCTTCATATCCTTTTTACCACTTTTTGAACTTGAATCGATTTCCGGGGTCTGAAAATTTTTTTCAATTGTTAAAAATGAACGAATAATCAGGACTTACTCTATCCAAAACTTCAAAAATACTTGATGCTGCTCCTTGAGCTGTTCCAAGAACAGCGAGTTGTGGCCCAGCTAATCCAAGAGCCATGGAGCCCATCATAACAGATGAGAAGGTTGTGAGCATGTCACTGAATTCGAGTGAACCATCAATAACCCAACCAACTCCAATGTAGAAAGCAAGAGCGAATGCAACGAAATTAGTAGCTTGCATACATCCGAATGAGATACCCAGGAAAAGTCCTTTCAATATTCCGGAATTCCTCGCTTCTTTGACAGCTGCCGCATATCTTGCCAATTCATGTCTCAAACCATTTAATGATACAACAGTTCGTATACTCGAAATAGTTTCTTCCACAACTTTTCCGGCTTTCGAATATTTTATAGTTTCTTTCATTGCAAATGTAGACATCGACTTTGCTATAGCAAATCCACATGCTACTTGAACTGGTGTCATTGCTAACATTACTAATGTCAATTTCCAACTGTGAGTGAATGCAACGATAAAACCAGTTATAAATTGACTGAAAAACTGGAAAGCCGTTCCAATTTTGTCACCAGTTCCTTCTTTGACACGTTCCAAATTACTATAACAGAGGAATAATTTTAAAAAATACATTTCTTTTCTTACTCGAAAAGTTTCGTCGCTAAAGTTCCCGAATGATTGGTATCAAACCAAGAAATATCTTGACGTAGAATAGCGCGGACAAATTCACGTCTCATACGGTTATTCATTTTCTCGCAGACATACAAGAAACAGGTTACAGTAATCTGTCCGGCTGCCCACATTCCGACTGTCATTGCTGCATAATCCCATACAATTCCCATTACATCGTGTGAGAAATCGGCGTTAGTGTAGTTGGTAAATTGTGGATTATCTGAAATCAGAAGTTGTATTCGTTAGCATCAATGATGGCATCGATAATGTTTCAGACATCATGAAGAACTTTTCATTTTGATCAGGGCAAAGCTCGGGAAATTTATCGGGCTCTCAGGCCAGAAATTTCCCATTAGTTATATAACTATCGGTCTAGATTCAGGGCACATACTGAAGCTGCTCAGGTTAAATAACGCAAGCCTAATACTTTATTTAGTGGACCGGACCCCATCCAAAAAACCGGGTTCAAAAGCCTTTTTTTAAACCGAATATCAAGGAATCATGAGAGCCCTCGAAATAATAAATAATCGAATCTGGTACGAAACCACGCTTCTCGAATGTTCCTATACATTCCGAAAGCCAGAATTTTTATCCCACTGAAAAGAATAATTCCCGGAACTAGTTTCGTGAACACTTTTCAAAAAATCCATCTAATAACTTACGATTCACATTGATTGCATACTGTTCTTTGATAAAAGCATCTGTTACACGACCCTGAAAAATTAACTATATATATCTCGCTCCAAACTTTGAATCTTACCTGTAAGATGGACATCAATGGTAAACCAGCGCCAGTAATAAGAGCTATAATAATTCCGAGCACGAGTAACATTCTCTCGAATGTGGTTGAATAACGGTACTGTAATAAGTAAATTCCCAAGTGAATTTCAAAAAATGGGTCTCACCAGTTGAAATACAGATACTTTTGCGATGACTTGCTCCTTGGCATCACGAGTGTTTACAATTCCATCATCTCTGAAAATTTCAAAAATGTCTCTTTTCTACAGTTACAGTAATACTTACTTTTCGAACTCTTCGACAGTTTTAATAACATTTTTCACAGCATCTTCGGGTGCTAAACTCAAAGAATCCAAAGTCCGCAGACTTTGTCGTATGGATGAGTTACGCAGCATTTTGCGCCCTGCAAAAATTTTGGAAAAAAATGTGCTATCAGAAAACGAAAACGAGAAACGTTGTAAAGAATCTCTCTTATCAGTTTTTGAGCCATTAAAATAGAGAATTTTCTATGACTTGTGATTTCTGTTTGGGGACTCCTCCCAGAAATGAACTTGCGATTCTGATCGTAATCAGGGTTCAAAGTAAGTTAGGTTTGTGATTTTTGTTTTCTTCTGGAGAATTTCTTTTGAACAAATTAAGTATTTAATATCTATTTCTTCTCGGTCATCTGTTTTTGTGTCAATTTGAAGTATGCGCCCTTTTGAGACATCAATTGTTGATGTGTTCCTGGAATCAGTTCATTGTTTTCAAATTTCTAGAACTCTACTTACCTTGTTCAGTAATGATTCCATTATTAACCACTGCAATACAATCTGCATTCATAACCGTATTCAATCGATGTGCAATAACTATACAAGTTCTTCCTTCTCTAGCTCGATCTAATGCATCTTGCACAATTTTCTCTGATTCAGTGTCCAAAGCACTTGTTGCTTCATCAAGTAAAAGAATCTTGGGATTTCTGACAAGAGCACGAGCAATAGCAATTCTTTGTTTTTGACCTCCAGATAATTGAGTTCCTCTATCACCGACACGTGTCTCATAACCAGCTGGAAGACCTGTGATGAACTCATGAATGTTGGCAAGTTTGGCAGAATTTTGAACCATTTCCAAATTGACAGTTGTTGCTGAAAATAGAAAGAATTTGAAAAGAATTGAGTCTTTTCATGGGAATCGAACAGAAAAATTAAAAATTCAGCTATTTATATAAAGGTTATCTCTTACTTTTTATTTATGGTATCACTGAAAGTTTCAAACTTGACTTCAATAGGCTTCATTTTTGAACCCATTCCAAGAGAACTTTAAAATAATTATTAATACTTACGATCTAATCCGTATACAATATTCTCAGCGATTGAACAATCAAATAGTGTTGGTTCCTGTGATACAATAGCAATTTGTGATCGAAGATGTTCCGGATTCAATGTCTTGATTTCTTCTCCATCGATAAATACTTCACCAGTCAAGGAATCATAGAATCGTTCGATCAGCGATACAACTGTTGATTTTCCACAACCTGATGGTCCGACTAATGCCATTGTTTTACCAGGTTCAACTGAGAATGTCAAACCCTTGAGAATTTCGATTTCGGGTCGTTCCGGATAACAGAATCGAACTTTTTTGAAGTCTACACGGCCAGATACTTTGTTTTTTCGGCCTTCGACAGAAAGTGAGTTGATTTCTGATTTTTGACG